>JZKD02S1673662.1:64462-84272 GCA_000966675.3 Picea glauca | reverse complement strand
ATTGTTTGTTATTGATTTTTATGTCAAAAAAATTGAAATTTTAATCTATAAGAACTTTATATTTAGTTTTTAAAAAATATTACATCATACTAACTTTGGATAGGGATTGTTGAGCGCTCAACAACCCCCAAGTTTTAGGGAAACCTTTTTGCTCATTGGCTAGGATATGCTATTTTGTTTTGGGTTACACATTGACCTTGATTTTTTATTTCCTTATTGTATTGATCCTTTGTTTTGAATGACCATGTTAGATGGATTTTCTTGTTTAATTATTGGTTTTTTATTTAGTTATTTTCTTGACCTTTATTATTTAGACAATTTTGGTTTCTTTCATTTTTGGTTCAAACATTTTTATCTTCAATTTCTAGATCACACCTCTTCTTCACTAGTTTCACTTGATCAAGGCCCGAACTTGGGTCTGATTTCCAAATGAGACACTCCTTTCACCAATTGTGGTAAGGATGTGTCCATGTTTTTGGATCATCTTTGATTACCAAATCAGACCCTTCAGTCACAATTGGCCACAATTTAGCATTGACAACTCTCAATTTTGGAATTGGCCACAATCTCCTAATTAAGCCTTGCTTAATCTTCGAATTATTCAAAACAATTTCTCCTTTTAAATTTATTTTTTATCTTTTGAATTCGTCCCATTCAAAACCTTTCTAAAATCCCTATTTCTCAATCAACCCCAATTTCTAAATCAAACCACTTGTTAACTTAGTTGATATTACCTTACCCCAACTTAATAATCAACTCCAATTTTTAGATTGAACCCAATTTTCACTAATAATATCACATAAACCATACACAATTTCAAACTCATTCTCATTCAATGGGATTGTACTAGTTATATTACTTTCAAACCTTGTTCGATGATTCCCTTCAAAAATCACTTGTTACCAACTTTGATGTAAATTCATCTCGATTTAGTGATCAGCCCTGCCATCTTAATCATGCATTCCTTTTACAAATGTAGTGTCACAGGTTCTCAATTTGTCAATTGGGTTACTTTCCATACACTAAGTTCACACGTGTCAAATTTCTTCCATAATTTTCACATATGTGAATTTTTTTTAATTTTGATTATGTTTGGGTGTGACATGGGTTAGTTATGAATGGTGGTGACATGGGTCCTTATTTCTCAGTTGGCCCCGGCCTTAAAATTGGCCTCCTATATGCAAACTTATGCTCTAATTTTTTGGCCGACCTTGATGACCAAGTTCAGGCCTCTTTCGCATGAAATCGTTCCCTGATTTTAAGATTAGCACCTCAATTCAAAATTGAGGTTTCCCTCTCCCAATAGTAGTGAAGAGGGGTCCCAATTTTCAAATAGAGACCGACTCATTTAAGATTTTTCTTGATCGTATATAGTTCGCTTTTCATTAACACTCCTTTAAGGAATGTATTGTCTCAGCCTAATTTGACGGTGCTACAACTCAAATTACCACCCTTTCGAACTTAAGAATTGATGCATATTTCCCTTGGTCTTTTGATTTTAAAGTTCAAATTTCGAAGCAAAGATTGTTTGTTTGAGTAGTATGTGCATCGAAGCAATGATTAGACTCCCCTCTTAATGATTAGACTCCACGTATTTCCATAGGGCTACTAAAGGGTACGACAGTAAAGGGAAGGTGAATAAGAGATATTGATTGCATGCCAACCAAAGGTTCTGATGGAGTTTGTAAAGCATGAAACATCAACCAATGAATAAACTCTCATAACTTTAGAGTCACCGGGTAGAAGGGAAGAGAAGTCTTCCAAAGGAAAGTAGCTAGTGATTGAACGGGTAGAAGGGAAGAGAAGTCTTCCAAAGGAAAGTAGCTAGTGATTGAAGCCTAGGCTATTAGACATGATAAATTGCTCACTTATGCAGATGCCTCATGTATTACTATTTTGATGGATCCCACAAGAACAATGAATTATTTCATTTAATCGAAAATTGGGAAGGAATAAGGGATAATGAAGAATTGGATGATAAGGAAGAAGAAGATATCTATATCATAAAATTTAAATGCATCCTTTATACACCATGCAATATCTAGATCTATAGTGATGCATTGTGTAGAAATGATTAGGTACCCGATTCAACATACAAAGGTTAGCATAAGGATAATGTTGAATGCTCAAGGAAGGTGTGTTGGATCATTTATGTAAGAAAATTTTGAATTTGATTATAAATTATGAAAGGATGAAATTCATTTCGTCAATAACTATTTGATTATTTTTTTATGTCTGAACATAATTGATATAATATCCTAGTTAATTTATATGATGAAGGGAGATAATTCAAATCCTTAAGTGGAAATCCTTTCCTCACTATACACCTTAGGCTAGCATACACGTGGACAAATCAACTGATCCGAAGAATCTTTGATTAGAAAGTATTGTAATCTAAGAGATTACATAGTAAGCAATTACCAATAGTAAAGTAATTCAACAATAATTTACAACAAAATACCGATGTATCCATACATAGATGATGGAAGAGAAGAAAGTAATGGTAGAAATAGAAACAAGTAGTCTTTAATAATAATAATCTATTTTTAAGGTCATGGCCAAGCCAATAACCAAATTGGTGTATGAGACCACCTTTTTTGCGGGACAAGGGACCCCCTCTGCCCAACGATTTGACTGGTAAAGTCTACAGAGGTATACATACCCTACCCCCCTCTGGATTTGAGCTTGTGACCTCTTAGTAGGAAACACTTGTCCTTAAACATTAGGCCCACTCAGGTTGTATAAAATAATAACAATTATCCTACCCCCTACTGGATTTGAACCGTGACCTCTGAGGAAGAAACATATGCTTTTAAAAATATATGGTTATCAAAAACCACACATTACAGTGTAGATCCATGCCTATTTACATTTACAATAGAAGAAGGTAGTTACAACAACCATAACTAACTTGATCGATCAACCTAACAAAGCAGTCAACCGAATCGACTACATAGTCAATTATACTTCTTGGTCATCTTACTCTTTACAATATTCGACCATTTTGCTTCATTGACTAGTTGACTAGGCACCTCCAACATCTCCCCCAACCTCAAATCCTTCTTCTTCTCAAAGAAGTGGGGATTTGAAGATCTTACAAAATTATAACAAAAAAAAATTATGGCTTATCCATTTGTATGCCAATGATCTAGGATGATTGTGTTGGAATAACTAGTTGATCAGTGGATGTGCTAGGGATAAATAACTTGGACCATGGCCATGGAAGTGATGCTACAAGAACCTAATGTGAAGAGGGATCCTTTGAAATTTCTACATAAGTGGTGTAAATGGGCAAGGGAATATACTTTATTTGGATTTCAAAATCCTTCTAGTCTTCCAATGCTTGCTCTACTACGATAGACAATTTTTTTATTTCGACCAAATAGTCTATCTTTTTAGGTATGCAGGGATCTTGTACTATGACTAAGTTAGGGTCATACTTCTCCTACATCTTTTGAAATTGGTGGTGAATTTACTAGATATTATTTGAGGTTGTTGTGGCCTCTATTTGTTCATTTCTTCCTTCTTATAACCAATACTAGTCTTGTGCTTGCAAGTTAGCTTCAACTTTGTTCTCTTCTTGAAGTTGTGATGATAAGATATCTTGACTTCATTGATCTATTATAGAACATCACTATATTTTAAGTTCTAGGATGAGTGCCTACATTACTTTGAGCCTTCTACAGACATTACCAATATATGTTGGCAATTTTGTGAGGATTGTATTCATTCCTAAAACATGGGCACTGGTTTCATCTAAGCATGTTTTTATTTCTTCAAAATTTATCCCATTTGGTTGACTTCCAGTCTCTGATTCTAGGTGAGAAATTATTGGCCGTGGTTGATTAGGTCATCGACCAAACTTTGCATGTATACTAGGGAATCAAATGGTGGATCGACTGGAGTAATTTCCAGTGTATCTTCTACTTTGTTTGTCCAACGATGCCATATGTTTTCCTTTTTCATCTAATGATTCCTTAGTTTCATTGTTTATCCACTCCATATTTTGTATGCCTCTTTTCTTACGACTTTGTAGAGTTCCTGAATATTGATGTCAGAGGCATTTGTGGGATTAAATTCCACTACAAGTTTCCTACAGTTTCTCTTCTTTGGTACTAAGGCCAAGGGTGTTGGTTTTCCAAGTTATTAAGCTATGGCCTCTTGTCGTTTTGTTGGTTTACCTCAATGATGTGACTTTGTGGCTTACCTACTTTTCTATTTATTTTGAGCATAATGTTCTGGTGATTTATCCTCAATCAAATGTTGTTGGTTGTCTTGGCCTCTATTTGTGGCATCTGTTGTAGTAGGATACTCACACTTTATTAGGATTTATTGAAATATGGGAGTTCCCTTTTGTGGTGATGGATCCTTGGTAATTATGAAAATAATTTATGTGATCATCAATCGAGGAATTCTAGGTACCTTAATTGTAAATCTTGTTCCCTCAGTTTTCTTCTTCTTAGCATCTGTTGTGGTTTTTGCTGCTACATGTGCCTTTTTCTTTCAAACCCTTTCATCCTTAATTTACAACTACTTTTTTATTGTAATGTGGTTCTTGAGATCATCGATAATGATGCTATTTTCTCTATCAACTACCTTCATATACTATTGTCCAACACTAGATGCTAGAAGCCGTTTTATTTTTCGAACTTGCTCTTTGGTAAGCTTCCCTTTCTTATTTTCATCTAGTATGAGGATTTGCTAGGATACTTGGTCCAGCTTCATATTTAGTCATGTATCCTCAAATTATAGTTGGTTGGCTCCTTGGATGATGACATCCAAGGTATCCTCAATCGACTCGTTAGCCAAGTCAACTTCTTCCCTGTTTTTGTTATCCTTGTTGATTTTTTCATGATTGTTTTCTTTCTTGGAATTTTTTTGGTTGGCCCTACTTGTATCACAAATGGTATCGTGTATATATCTAATTCATCCTCCTCTTCCACTTCTACATTTTGTAGTGGCATGCCTATCTCTAAGCTAGTCTACCTAGCCAACCTTGAAATTGACATAGTGGTGTTCAACTACCTTGAGACTTTTGAAAAACATTTCCTCAACTATTGGGTAATATTCAATTTCATTTGGTTGCCCCATTATCCCTTGTGAATACCAAACCTTGGTGAAGCTCAGATCTAGATAAATGTGAATTATTGGTTGTAATTCTCTCTTGATATTATGGCGAACCCTCCACTTATGAAATATGGACTTTAGGGATTTTACCCATTCTTCAAACATGTATTGGGTGTAAGGCCCTCAGTATTTCCCTAATATATTTTTACAAAACACTATAAATTCCACATTGTCAGTGTATTTAGCAGTGTGAATGCAGACTACTCGACTAGGATGACTTGTGATATGGTGACCCATATTAGTGAACATGCATACAAAATCACTTTGATCACCTCTTAACATTACTCATAGTTGTTTCTAAGGATTTCAACAAATTTCTCCACCCAATTGTATACCTTTCCTTCTTCGACTATCCTCCCAATAGACTTCAGCATGTTTAGCTTGATATCTGAAGCTTGATCAAAATTGTTCAAGTACAAAGTGACTATCTAACATGCCCATTTGACATGATTCTTGAGGACCTAGGGGTTATAACTATCCCTTTGGACTTATTTGCAATAGTTCCTCCTATAAATTTCTAGATCCATTCTAGTGGGTCAACTGTTTTCATAATGGCCTCTCTAATGGCCAAAAAACATTGCAATCCATTGAACTAGTCCAACTGTGATTTATATGGGATCGTTGATCCATTTATTTTCGTTACAATATTGATTGATAATGAACTTGGTTACTTCCTCTTTCTATCCATTGAATCCTAGAATTTGTGGGGTGCTGAGGGATGACCTATTTTTTATTTATTTTTATAACATAAGGGATTCATTCGTCCATCTCCCATTGACCATAACCCACTTCTTAAAATTCTTCCAATGATTTTCTGAGATGATCTCCTCCATATTTGAATAGAGAATCTTGTCCATTCTTTCATCTACCTATATTTTGGTTTGTTTATTGAACCTTTTCTTGGTTCTAGGTTTAATTATCCTTGGTTATGCTACATCTATCAATGGGATTTCTCCTCTCATCTTTTCTGCCATTGCTTTTTCTTGGTCATCTAGTTTGTTGATTCTCTATGTTGGTCAAGTGGTTTTTTTGTAGATTTGTTATGCTCATACTTATCAATTTTTTTCTTTATGTCTTGTAAAGGATTCACATGTTATGTCTGTTGTGTTTATAGGTAAACGGGTTGGGGTAGGGAACTAGTCACCAATATGCTTGTAAACTCAACAACATGATACATTAATGTATCAAATTAAGTTATTTTCATGTGGTCGATGTTGACCTCCCATATAGATGACCATATTGTGGTTATTTCTTCTTCATTGGTCAACTAACTTGTGATCGACTGAATCTTTTATTTCACTAATTTTTATTTTTGATGGAATTTTGGCTTTGTGCATCCTACTAGATGGTGTATCATTATTTTTCCATTCTTCCCACTGATAATGTTAGTCAACATGGATCTGCATATGTCTTATATGATTTCATTCCTCCTCTTCTCTATTACTACGATGTTGGTCTTCTCTTTGTTTTCATGTTTCCTTACTACATCGTTCATTTTTTCTCATCTGATCCTAGCCAACTTTCATGATCCTTGAATGTTTATTATTATCACTAGTTCATAGTGGTTAGGTCTCATCAATTAAGCCCAAATCTTTCGATGGTTATTTACCCAACTTTTCCCTAGTTGACTGTTTTTATTTTCAAGAACATACGTATCAAAGAAGGTGGTCTTAATGCAAATTCCTATCTAATGTAATCTCAATGGTAAATGGTTATATATATATATATATATATATATATATTCATGGATAGTGCCTCTTTGGTTGGGCACAATTAACTAATTTGTTGAACACCTTCCCTTGGAGTGTTCAAAGTTCTACTAATCAAATTGACCTAATGTCCTCAATCTCATATGGCCTTAACCAGGTTGTTTCTAGTTCCAATATATTTCCTTTTACTTTGATATCATAGAAAAGTGCCATATTCCTAATGCCAATCTCTATTTTCCTTATATTTCTATCATTCCATGCATTTTGTTGTTGATTTTGTACTTCTTGGTGGTGGAGTCTAATCATTCTTTCTTCCTCAAGATTGTTCAATTGGTGTATTCAATCTTCCCTAGATTGTTTTGAGTCCTATTGCAATATTAAGGCTACTCTTTTTGTGTTATCTCTAAAATGTAGGGGGATCACAACCTTCTGTTTGTAGACCAGTTTAAAAGGTGTTTGTCTAGTCAACCTTTTGTATGCAGTTCTATATGTCCATAGGATAGAAAATACCTTATCATCCTAATCATATCTATCAACCCTTCATATATTTGTTTGACATTTATTTAGGGTTTAGTTAAAATATTATAATGATCTATTTTCTTATGGAGAATAAGGTGAACTCTTCCCGTGTTCAATAAAAAAATCATCCATTTTTATGATACCATTCAATAAGTGAGTTCCCTCATAACTTATTATTGTCAGTGGGAATCCAAACATTGTATTGATACTTTCATAAATAAATTGTGTTGTTACCTCTTTAGTGTAGGTATCGATTATCTCTTCCCATTCCCATCTAGCTAACTATTCTTATATTCTTAAATCAATCTCATACTCTTTTCCTCTTTTTGGGAAAGGTCCCACAAATTCAATAGCCAAATTTGAAAGGGGAGGATTGAGTCAATCAACAATAAAGGCTTGGTATTTGTCACACTTATTTACATTTTCTTTGCAATCCATACACAGTTTGTGCCACCATAATCATGCTTGGAATATTTTTTTGGCTGTAGTATTTGCATGGAAGTGGCCTCCTATCGGACCAACATATTCTGTATTTATTATAATATCTCTCTCATGTTCTAAGGCACATCTTATTAATACATCATTTGGTCCTAGTTTATACAAATATCCATTTATTAGTGTGTACAAGTCACCTTTCACAATAAGTGGTTTTTTTCTTTTTCTCTGGTAAATCTTCAAGGGTTTTTCCTTCTTGCAAAAAAGGGACAATTTCTTCACATCCTCTTGGTGGAACCTCAACTTTAAGTAATTGAGAATCTAGAATATCATCTTCTATTACTATGTATTCTTCCATTGTTTATACTCTTGATAAATGGTCTGGCCCTACATTATTTTTTCCTGGTTGAATAATCACTTCAAATTCAAATTGTTGAACATCAAAAGGTATCTACAAATTATCCCTTGGTGGACTAGATTATTGACCAAGTATTTGAATTCTTGATGGTTTGTATAGAATACAAGAGGTTTCATCAATAGATAATGTTTACATTTTTTTAGAGAAAAAAACATTCCTAGTCCTTCTCAATCAGTAGCCAGGTAGATTCTTTTTTCCTTGTTAATATTTCAATTAGCATATGCATTGGGATGGTTGACTGATTTATCTCTAGGTTGTGAACTAATGGTTGACTTATTTATCTCACTGTGATGTTAGATGCATCCATATGCACATGAAATTTCTCTAACCAATCAAGGATTCTCAAAATTGGCTCTGCAACTAGTTTTCTCTTCAATAGATGGAATGATTCACTACAATACTCACTTCACACAAATTCCACATAATTTTTAAGTAATTCATCCGTTAGAAACATAATATTTTAATAATGTCTTATAAATTTTCAATAGTATCATGTATGTTCAAAAATCTTTTTTAACTATTTAGTATTTACAAGGGGTTTCAATTCAATGTCACTTTGATTTTTTCCATATCCATCTTTATTCCATCCTTTTAGATGACATGGCCTAAAAATAGGCCAATGAGTGTGGAAAATAACACTTATTTATATTCAACGATAGATGTATTTATCCACATGTTTATAGCATCAGTCAAAGCGAATGTATGCTAGATTTTAGTAGGAGGATGTCGTATGTTCATAAAAGGGAATGAGGGAGAAATATTTCAAATGGGTGAGGGATATAATGAGGGCATGTTAAATTAGTTAGAGATAATATGACTTATAACAAGACATTTGGCCTTTCCTCTAGGTTATTTCACTAATAATCATATCGTTGCATGCATCTGATAGAGGACAATAATCATTTTCCATGCATGCGCACCCATGTGAGTCTCATATCTATGAATATCACACAATGTGTAGCAAATCACTTCATCCCATTAGTTGTCTCCACAAAAACATGTCGAGCTCTTATAAGAGAAAGACAAAAATCCAAAGAACACAATCTGTGAGTAATTTATCTTCTGAAAGTATGTTACTCAGATGCCAAGTGTTGGCATAGCATGCCAACAAGGCACCCATAAGAGCCAATTCAAAGCTGCCACCAAATGAAAGGAGAAGTTCCTATAGATATCTTTATGCTCACCAAATCTTCCTAGACTGTGTATTTCAGATGAGAATCCGAGGACTTTTTATTTTGGGATAACATTTTATTAATGATTTTGATGAGATTCTTATTTGAAGACTCAGCTAGACCGTTAATTTGTGGATAATAAGTAGTAGAGTGACCAAGCTCTTTTTTATAATTTTGAAAAAATTGTAATGTCTTGGAAGATTTAAAGGCCCGCACATTATCAATTATGATTTCACTTGGGTATCCAAATCTATCAAAAATTTGCTACTCAAGGAACTTGATGATGATTGTATCAGTTGCAAGCCTTGTAGGGATAGCCTCTACCCACTTGGTGAAATAATCTATGTTTGTTAGGATCCATTTATGTTTCCCACTCAAAATTGGATTTATTTCACTAATGAAATCCAATCCCCATTGATAAAAAAGTATCTCTCCTTTAAGAAGCCTCAGTAGGAGGGGCTTCAACTTTTGATTTCCTGCAAACATTTGGCACTCTACACATGGTCTAACCCTACAATTTGCATAAGAAAACAATGAGGGCCGACATTAACCAACTTTGAGGATTTTGTATGTAGTTATCGTTAAGGGAGCATTTGTTCAGGTTTATGAAGTCCACATAAATCCTTATCACTCCACTCTTTTTCCTATCTGGAACCAAAATTTCCACCCATTTAGAATACTTGAGAGGAATTATAATATGAGTATCCAACAATTTCCTGACCTCTTTCTTAATGGTAGGAAGTACCATGGGATTAAATTTCCTTAGTTTTTTCCTAAAAGGTTTAGTACCATGATTGGCGGGTATTCTATGTTATATTATGTTGGTATCATATGTTTTTAAGTCTTCATATTTCTAGGTAAAAACATCCATGTACTCCTTGAACAATTGCAAGCAGTTTTCCTTATGCTCAACATAAATATCTTTTGACAGCTTTATGTACTTAGGTTATTCTTCAGTCCCCACATTAGAATCCTCAGTGTTATCATCTTTGGGAAGAACTATTGTTTTTATAGGTACATCATTTATGTCAAAAAGTTGCTCCAATGGTACCTTCCCTTTGGGAATAAAGTTATTCTTGAGTTGAATTACCTTATGCTCAATCATATAGTCACTAAATTCATGACTGATTTCAATTTCTTCCTCACTCGTCTATTTAGAATCTTCTTCATCATATGAGTCAAAATGAGTATTTTCAAACTCATCTATCACCTACATGAACTTTTTAATTTGCTGGTCATGTTCAAACACTAGCCAGTACTTAATATTGTCAGGGATGGATGGTTTATACATCATCTCAATTTTGTATTTCATTTTGGGAACAACATGTGTTTTAAAATTACTAGCTGCCACTGCTAAGGAATCAACCTACTAGTTAAATTCTCTTGAGATAACAATAATATTGAAAACTTCATAAAAATTATCAATCAAATCCCATACTTGATTCTTGTATTCCCTCATCCTGGGTTCCTTGTCTAATAGAAACATTTAATTTTCTGCACCACTAGCTCTAAGTCTACAAATGCCAAAATCTCAATAATTTGCATTTTTGTTTCTACCTCCAAGCCTAAAACTAGAGTCTCATATTCAACTACATTTTTGGTGGCCTCAAACTCTAGTTTGTAGGACACATGGATTTATTTTTTATTAGGAGAAACAAGTACTACACCATCTCCCACTCCTTCTTTTTAATATGCTCCATCAAAGAACATTTTCCATATACCCTTTACTTCATTAGGAGGGATCACCAAATGATCTGTGAGTGTTAAAGATTCTTTTTATTCTTCATTGGTTGCGATGATCCAAAAGCCAATATCTTCATCAATAACATAGATGGGATGGCTTACAAGGTTGTTCTGATCACTAACTACATAGGAAAACATTGTCTCTGTGTATAACCTTCTTTTTTCTCCTCCAAACACTGGAAAAATAACATAGGTCATATCCATCTGCATTGTACCTCCCAACTTGTGTGCCCATGTTCCTGATAGAAGCACACCATAGTTTGCTGACACATCAACCACAACTATGTCCATCATAATGATATTAACAGGAAGCTGAGCCAAAGTGACTACCATATCCTTGATTATCCCATCACATTTCACTTTTCTGACATCAAAAGAATAGAGGTCATGATATTCCCTAGTTATATCCAATCCTAATTTTTTCATGACTAATTTGGGTATAATATTATGAGATGCTCTAGAGTCAAGAATACAACTATGCAACATTTTGTAATGGATATTCAATGTTACATAGAAATGTGCAACAAAATATTCCTTGTTATCTATGTGAGGGATAAAAAATATAATGGGGGAATAATCTTGTATATTTACAACATCAGGAGGGCTTGCTGATATTTTTACCTATATGTATCTATCAATTTGTTTGTGATATGAAGGATTATTATCCAACTCCACCAGTGGGACATGAATCTTTATCTTGAGCAACTCTTTTTCAACGTTTAAAGGTGGAACTGATTCCTCAAATTATTTAACTTCTTTTTCTATTTTTGAAGGCTCCCCAACCTCATTAGCCTTAGGAATATTGGTTAGTTCTTTGACTTTATCCTTGAAAAGACTTGGGATAGGTTTCTTAGGCCGAGGCTGATTATATTGGATGGTTGTCTTCTGTCTAGGCCTGATATTATACTTCTTATACATATCAACCTATAGTGCATAAACAAACACTCTATATTGGGAAGAGGACAAAAATTCTTGGTTTGATTGACTCTTTAGGATCCACTTATTTTTACTTAAGAGATATTCATAGTCATCTTGAGTTAAATGCATGGCATTATTTTCTCCCTGTAATATGTGTATTTCTTTTGAATTCTCAACATATTCTTCATTCATTACTTCTTCTACCAAGTTATTTTCATTGTTGACCTTTACAGGCAGTTGAATGGGCTATTCCTTGTTTCTTCTTTCCCTCCTCATTAATTGAGGACTAAAAATTATTCTGAACTGATTAGGGTTCCTCAACCGACCTTCTTGAGGATTTTTTTTGGCATTCCCATTTTCCATCTCAAATATAGACATCTTATTTGTTAAATTTCTGATTATTCTAGACATTTCATACATCCTAGATTCATGGGAATATTTGAATGGATTTCAGGGACCATAGTCATTTTTGGCCTTCTTTCTTTCTACTTGATCTTTGTTTTGTATCATTTTACCTAATGTAATCATATTCCCTTCAATGTCTGTTTCATCATCCTGCATTATCAACAGAGTTGGGGCTCTTCTTTCCATTAATACCATGACAAATTCGTCATTAAAAGACCCAACATATGTAACTTTGAGATTGTTCATCTTTTATGCAATAGATAATTGTCATGTCATAAAGGATATTGTGTTGGTTTTAATAAACTACTTGACGTTTCAATCCCAGAGTTGGGATCCTCCTCAACAATATAATATATCAAATAAATGGTTTGTTGATCAATACATTTCTCTTGTGGCAAACAAACCATTAATTTGATCTATTATACTCCTGAGGGTGATCCCAACTCTCGGATTGAAATGTTGAGCAGTTTCTTAAAATCAACATAGTCTCCTTTATGACATAACAAATATGTAACTTTGGTTGTTGGTTGTGAAGGCTTTATATATTTGGGAATTTTGTTATACAACTTGTTAAATCTTCTATTGAATTCAACAATAGGCTTGTTAGCTATCTTCTTGAGAAAGCTAAATTCATCCAGGTAATATAGAATGCCTCTCTTTTCTCCCCATTGTTTAATCAATATAGACTCAAGATCCTGCTAACTATCAATGGAGATCACGAGAATCTCTTTGAACCACTTCCAGATGCCTGCCTCTAAAGTTTGAACAAACAACTTCATGAAGACATCACCATGCTCCATAAACAAATTGTTTGTGAAGTCCTGAAAGATTGCTATATGTTCTTTAGCGGAATGGTTTTTTTCTCCATCGTATTTGGGAAAGAGGTTCAAGGAATTTTCAGGGAGGTCGTGGACATTCATAGTAATATTTAACAGGCCAAATATAGTAGTGGCCCAAACGTTTAAATATGGTGAGGGAGGCTAATTCCCCCTCAGTGTTCCTCCACCTAAGTTGTCCATAAGATTTTACAGAATGAGGTTATGGGCTTTGAAGGACAGAGGGTTAATAGGGTTTTTCAAAAAGGGTTTAAGGGAAGAACTCACTTCTTGACAAAACTCTATGGGAGAATTCTATAGATCTATTAAGGATTTTAGAGGCAAATTTTATGTAGAATATGAATCAACAGGTATATAAATTGGCTCAAAATATTTTCTACCTCTATGAATAGCAGAAGGAGATGCTTCTAGATTATGGTTACTTGAAGCTAAAGAGATTTGACATTCTCTTATGTTTCTCGAGGTCACGATATTCTGTGGATATGAGTATAGTAGACCGTTCTTAGGATCTGGGTTGCTTCTAGTGTATCTTCTATTAGATAACATATATTCCTTCTGTGGAGTTTCCAAGTGAAATATTAACAACCAGATGTATGGAGATTTTTCATAATTAAGAATTAGAGCTTGCAATGTCATACCCCAAGGAAAGATGTCCTCAAATTGCGTTCCCCGAAAATAATTCCATTTTGGACGTTATCCCTCTATATGTTCCAGGATATCAATGGAATGATGTGAAGGAACCCCAATGGATAATACTCAGGGTGATCCTTAAATCCAAGCTTGCCCTCAAAGAAAACTATGCAAAATTGGGTAATTTTTTCTCTGTCTCTTATAAAACTCTTGGCCCTCAAATAGTCTCAGTCCAGATATTGAAAACTTTCATATCTAGGAGGAATTTGTCCATGAGTGTGTCAAACAATTTAGTTTTAAGAGTGGGGGAAATGTTGAATTAGAAGAAACACAATATACATGTATAAGGCATTGCATAGAATGAATCTTATATCTTATGTAAATAGAATAACATGTTGAGCAATTAATAATTCAATAGTTATAACACATATGAAATATCATTAAAATATGCACCAAATAGTTAAACATATTTAGATATTCAATTCCATGGAGGTACCCTCTGCATATCATTAAACATATGAATAAATTACAAGAATTGGTCATTATTAAGAGGAAATTAGTTCAATATCATAAGCATATAACAAACAATAACATTGAACATGTCATATAACTTGTTGCTTGATATTTTTTTAAAGGTGATCTAATACAAGAAGCCAAAATCAGAGGGGTGGCTTTAACTTGAGAAAATGCACAAAAAAATAAATTACAGACTGAAACATAACGTAGGGGATGAATCTCATGAAGCCTATGACATTAATTATCTGTGTGTCCCTGAGGGTGGTGATAATAAAACTCCAGTTATAAGAAAATGTTAAATTCCCCAAAGTTCCAACCCTAAGAATGAGCTCTTCATCTTACTTTATACATAACTTCGTTTGTGAGAAAAACATTCATTTAGACCAATATTGATTCTTGAAACTTGATATAGCTTGTCAGTTTCTTGATACGACCTATGGTTTTGCAATATATTTTACCTAATTTTTACTAGGTAAAAATAACTTTTTACTAGTTAAAAATAAAATTTTACTAGGTAAAAATAACTTTTTACCACCAGATTTAACATGATGATGTTGTTCTTGGGTGTGTTCTCTTTGTCCAATTGAGCTTCTATTTGTATTTTTCTAAGTGGGTCAATTGGACCTTGATATTATGTGATATAACTACTCAACCTATGAACATTTGAGGTTGCTGGTTGGCTGAAAGAATGCTTAACCATTTCCTCTTAGGAAACACCACTCATCAATGCAGAGTACCATGGGTCAACTCTTCAAATATTTTGTCTCAAGATTCTATAGGGAGTTGGTAAATTGATACAACTACACCTTAGGGTATATTCCCGAAGGTCCTTCATCTCTCAGATGTTGGCTAATGATACTGAATAAAAAAATTCTTGCCTTCAGGAAATAAAAAACACACTCTCACGAAATGTGTAGCCAAGATGGTTGATAGTTCTCTCCTGAGTGGAGAGAATGAGTAGGTGGGTCATCGTATAAGACACCTAGCATCCAAGTAACCGACTCTCAAAATCTAAATTACCCACAAATTGGTTTCTTCTAATTTTTGGCTTTCTTTTATAAGAGATTGACATGTGTTTATGGTGACAACTGATGGGATGAAGTGATTCGATACACTCTATATGATATTCAGATATCTGAGGCTCACATGGGTGCACATGTATGGACAATGATTACTGTCCTCTATGAGTTTCATGTAACATTATGATTATTAGTGAAAGGACCTAGACACGAGGCCAAATGTCTTATTATATGTCGTATTATCTCTAACTAATTGGGCATACCATTTTTTATTTTTTTTTTAAGTAAAAAGTGGGTCCTTTCATATTAGAGCTTCATCCAAAAAGGAGGATACATGACACATAGGAGCCAGGTGTCCCACCTGTGTAGGAAACCAGGACACCTGGCTATTTTACTGTAACATGTCCAAAAAAGAAAGATAACATAGAGCCACCCTGCCCGTAGGAAACCAGGGGGAATGTTCAGAACTAACAACAGTTTGATAGTATAGTTACTAAGGATAACCAGACTGACACGTAGAGGACTGTCGTCCTGAGAAAATACAACAGCAAACATAAAGAAAAACATTCGAGTTCTATGACCTGTTAACCAATGCTCGCCTTGTCATCCTTTGCCTTGTCGTCCGTCGCTTCTGTGGCCCGAACTGGAATTGAAAATGGTTGTGCGCAAGTAGGACATAGGCGCTTGGGCATGTCATTGGAATATGCCGCATAAAGCATGTCGAGGCATTGGCTTGCGCAGACCGCTCTGAAGATTTGGTCTTCAACCAGACTTCTCACCTCAAAGATGAGCTGCAGCTGCTCTGGGAGAAAAGGAGGTGGCGAGGGCGGCCTCTCCTTCTTATCATCTCTTTTCGGACATCCTGCCTCCGTAGCTGCACCAGTATCCTTGGCTGCACCAACGTCCTTCCAGTGCTCCTCCTCTATGATGCAGGTTTCGGTTCCGGGGTCCGAGGGAGATTTTACGCGAGAGTCGGAGGAGGTCCTGCCGCGGGGAGTAGTTCCAGAATGAAAGGAGTGGGTATGGGGGTCCCAATCATCCGGGAAGGTAACCAGTTTCGATTCCGAAAAATCCTCTGGGAGCTGAATGCTCGAATCTTCTACCACAGTTGTGCCAAGAGGTGAAACTGCTGCTCGAATTGCACGCCGGCGACGCTGTCTAGCTATAGTGACTGCGGTTTGGAATTCTCGGTGTCATTTCCGTCTGGAGGCAGCTGCATACCAGCGCGCCCCCCCGCGTGGTCGCCCCCTCAGTCGCGACATCCCTGAGACTAAATTTAGTGCCAAGTCGCCAAGAGTTGGATGCAAGTCGCCAAGAGTCGAATGGCAGCCTCGCTGCACAGGAAACTGCTAGGCGACAATGGAACATCCGAGAGGGTTGATGGACAGATAAATCGCAATGAACGCCATTAAATCCATGAGCTTAATGCTCTGGCTGGCCAGACCAAGAGCGCTCGTGCTAGATCGCATCAAATTATAAAGGTAAACTGAGCTGACGCTCATATTGAATTACGGAGTGTGTGGGGAGGACCGGTATTAAAGGCCCCCCGCCTCCCCTCGTCACCTCCCCTTGCCACCTCCCCTCGCTGTCCTCGCCACGTGTCACCCCATCTGGGGATTGGGCATACCATTATTATATCCCTCACTCATTTGAAATATTTCTCCCTCGTTCCCTTTTATGAACACATAGCATCCTCCCAATGGTTGATTTCTTTTGAAAGTTTGGGAGGAGGAACGGAAATTATGAGTGACATCATGCTAACATCATCACAACCCCACATACATGTCACAACTTCATATTGGTCCATGCAAGTTCTTATGTGGCTTTGGGCTCAACCTTCATGTAAATGAGTTTGATATGGTGACCAAAATCCTTAGTGGGTCCCCTCTATACTGCTGGTAGCTTCAAATTGGCTTTGGCATGTGCCCTATTGGAATGATATGCTATCATTGACCCTCCCAAATGTACATAGTGGACTACTGCATCAATTCCACATGTCACTAAATGGGTGGACACCTGTGCACTGAGTGGGAAGTTAGGCGATTAGGAAAAACCAGAATACCGCTATCGCGACCCAAAGGGAGTGGTTTTACCCTCCATGATATTTTTAGGAGACACCATGAAATTCTTAACAGGTGGCTCCTAAGACCATCGTTGCACCCCATATTCATGCTATCTCTCATGCGCTTTCATGTTGTGACATATATCGCCTACTGTATATCAGGCTTGCTTGCAACTATTGGATGATCGGACCTATCACCTTCACTAACACTTAATTCCTAGGTGTTTGTATCATGATATAGCCTTTGTTCAAAAAGGGATTAATCCTTTTGAGAGTGTAATTATCCCTGCTTTATCTCTCGAGAAGAATCCATGCGCTCAAAATTTATCCTTTTGCCCTTAGGGCTTGATTTTTCTACTGATTTATCTAGGGTGCTCAAACATTTTCTATATATTTCGGTCTAGGAGCTCTGTAAACTTGCCTCCTACCCTTGTTTTTCCCAATTTCGGCCTTATTATCTCAACCAACATTCATATTAATGATGGGATCAAATATGGTACTAAAATTTTGTTTCTACAACTGGTAGTCACCAAATTTGGATATTTTTTGTCAACCATCATTTGAAATGCCAACTTCTGTGTATTTCTTTTGAAACACATACAATCTGGTGATTTTGACTCATCCAAGTTTCTTTCATCTTCATGTACTTCATTGTATGATGGTATAAATTATATTTTTTCCTTGTCTTCTAGGTTGACTTGTTTAGATACTTTTAGAATAGATTTTAATTCTCTCATGACTTCCGAATGGTCCCTCTTCCACCTAAACCTCTTCCCTAGAAAAAAATCATTTTCCATATCATTTCATTGGATGATATAAATATTTTTTTCGTGGCATGATATCCCATTACAAGTTGAGGTTGACCCTCAATCATCAATTTGCATGCCTAATAGTTGCAAATGTCACCTCCGACCTCTTCTATTTTATACCATTTGTAGGGAAAATCATACAATATATTTGGGAACATGTGTGGCTAGACTCACTTGTCTTGGTATCCATTTCACCTCCGCTCCTCCTTGCATTCCCAAGGATTTGCTTCTGGGTCAAACCTTGGTTTAAAATTTATTATGTTGGATATGGTTGTGAGTTTCTTCCATCCAAATATTTTGACAAAGTATGTTATAGATTTGGTCCACGTTTGTAGTTGGGGTGTGTGTCTGTCCCACCAATGCACAACTTGTTGTATGAAAAACCATACCGAACTATGCATTCAACCTTGTTCTCTGAGTATATTTCATACTTCTTCCACATGGACTATAGGTGACTCTCATTCTTTAAATATTAAGGGACGAAATGCAATTTGTTTCGACTATGTGGGTATTCAACTTAGGTATCGTCTAATTCTTTTCTCACATAGAATGGGTATTTATTTTATTAAAAAGAGTGATCATAAGCTTTCCTTTGGTATGGCTTCAATTGTATAGTATTTCATTTATTTTGATTCATAATTTTCCATATTCCACTCATATAGGTCCATGTCATAATTTTGTTCCACATATAGGGGTAAACCATCCAACAATTCACCTCTGATATTCTGTTCAACATTCTCTTTTTCCTCTTGGATTAGTTGGTAAATGTTTTTGACATCACTTTCTTATTTCCATGTTTTTAACCTAGTTTTTCCTTCTCTAGGATCCAAATGTATAATGATCCTCCTTCCATTCCCTTTCAACTTGATTCTATCATTTTCTAATGACATTGTTTCCTTCATATTTTGACCCCATGGCTGACCAAACGATGTTGAGTAGGATGGAATGCCCTCGACTAAATTAATTAATTTGAAGTTGACCATAGTCGATATCCCAATGACGATTATTTTTTCACCTTTTATTAACCCAATTGGTTTGACAAAGCTTCATTCTACCTTTCAACTTGACTAGGTTAGACTTTCCCATTCTAATCCAAATTTCCTTCAAGAAAATTTTCACCTAGAATCCAAAGTCAATTATGACCTAAAGAATCATAACACCCTCAAATTCTAGGTCCACTTGTGGATCATAATCGTCATGGGGTTTTTCCTCTTGAGTTAGTTGGCACATGTTTTTGAATTTTTTCATTCTTCCTTACATTATAATAATCTAGATATTCCCTCTACTTATTTTAATAGGTTAAGGAATTCATCAAGAACTATGCATCCTTCCCTTCTTGGTACTTCTTTTGTTATCGTTATTGTCGATGTTATTCCTTTGTTGTTAAGGTCCTAACCCGCACATAGGTAGATCAATGTATTCGGATGTAATAAAGGTCAATATTAATAAGACCTTTCAATAAAATAGAATAAGGCGGATGTAAGAAGACCTA
>JZKD02S1673662.1:34807-46410 GCA_000966675.3 Picea glauca | reverse complement strand
CTACCAGCTTATTTTGTTTCGTATAATACATGTGATGTGTGATTGGTTTTATAAATGTCTCAGATGTATGTCTAACACATAATTAGCTAAAGCATCAGTCAATGTATTTAGACATCTAGGAATGTGTTGATATTCGATATAATCAAAATAACGTTCCAAGAGGCGAATTTGTAGATATATCCGCAATAAAGTAGGACTTCGGATAACATAGACATTACTTAACTATAGCACTACTAGCTGCGAATCAAGTCGTATAACCAGGTGGTGGATACCAACTGAAATAGCATTAGTCAACAATTCGATGACGATGCTATATTCTGTGATATTATTGGTCACACTATAAGTTCGTTGGTAGGTGCATAAATTGCCCATGTAGTAGAAGAAAGGTTCTGAGTACTAGGACTAGCACCATCGACGAAGCCAATGTGGGGTAGCGAATATTCCGACATCTGAAATCCAAGCACAATGCAAGGTAAGCGGTCGAGGGTAGAAACCAAATAACGAAAAAGCGCACTAAAGTAACACACAACAGTATGATACAATAAAATACAAGCACTCATGCAGAGATGACCTAAGCATAGTACTTCTTTAAGTAAAGCCCATTTCTAGGTTCACTCAAAGGGACACCATCATAGTCCAGTAACTCGCAGGCTCCTTTGTCCAACACTCGTCTAACAATATAAGGACCTCACCACATAGCCTCAAAATTTTTGGCTCCTAGCAAATTCTGATCTTGTTCATAAAGGAGAACTAGATCACCTTCAGAGAAAACACGTGGTTTGACATGTTTTTCGTATTGGGATTTGATGTGTTTCTTCTGGGTTTCTATAACTAGGGTGGCATCACGAAGGGTTTCGTCTAGTTGCATAAGATACAATAGATTTTCTTCTTCAACATAAGTGTTTCGGAGAAGTTCAACGGATAGCTTTAGAGATGGTATCTCACATTCAATCGGCAAGATGTCTTCTATACCATAAACTAACTGGAAAGGTGTAAACCCGGTAGCAGACTTGATAGATGTCCGGTAAGTCCAAAATGTTGAAAAAAACATCGTGTGCCAACTAATTGTGTGAATCCCTATGATTCATCGAAGCATGGTAATGAGGAATTTGTTTATTTCTTCAACCTGGCCATTGGCCTGTGGGTAATAGGGTGTTGAGTTTTCATGGAGAAGACCCAACGTTTTGGTGAGTTCGGACATCATGAAGTTTCTAAAGTGGCTACCGTGATTAGTAACGATAGCTTGGGGAACACCAAACCGAGAAATGATATGATTGAATATGAATAGTGCTGCAGTCTTTCCCATATTGTCGAATGTAAGCATCGCCTCAGCCCATTTCGTAAAATAATCTATGGCTACAATAATGTATCCATGCCCCCTGACTGAGTGAGGGTGACATGTTATGAAATCGATACCCCATTTCACAAAAGGTCTAATGGAGACTACAGGGTGTGATCGTGTTTTGTTGTTGTATGTTTCGCAAGCGTAGAATTTTTGGATAGTGATAATACAATCTTTGAATAAAGAAGGCCAAAAATACCCAGCTCGTAAGATCTTTTGGGCAGTAGTATACCCAAACATGTGATCACCACATGATCCAGAATGATATTCATTCAAGGATTTCTCGAATTCATCAAATGTGAGGCATCGTCGAAAAACAAAGTCAATCCCAAGACGATTAAGAGTATCACCGAGGATAATATACTGACAGGCTTGGTAACGTATTCAACGACGGTCAGTGCTAGAAAAATCGGGCTGAAAAGTCTGAGTCTGGAGATATATAATGATATCCCCATACCAAAGGTCATCGTTACTGATCATAAAAAAGGATTCATCGGGTAATGAATCCTCTACTACATTTTCCGTCTCAGAACAGGGAAGGTCACATATCAATTCGAAAAACACCAAGGATTTCTTGGACTTAGCGCGTTTGAATTATAAGTCAAACTCCTGGAGTATTACGATCCATTTGGAGTACTTCCCCCCTATCAATTGGCGTGTAAGAATGTGTTGCATAGGGTTGCAGTTGGAAATCACAGTAGTCTTGTGTAAAATTATATAGTGCCAAAAACATTGGACAACTTGGACGGCGACCAAGGCTAGTTTTTCAACATGTAAATACTTGGTTTTGGTAGTCATAAGACTCCAACTCAAATAATAGATGACATGTTCATCATGAGAATCATCCTCCTAGACTAGAACCATATCAATGGTAGAGTCTGAGGCTACGAGATATAGGAAATAATATTGACTGTAATTGGGTGGGAAAAGTAGTGGGGTACGGGTTAAAGTTAGTTTTAAAGCATTGAAATCTTTGTTGGCAGTGGTATCCCATACAAACTCAGAACCTTTCTTGAGCAGTCGAGTAAATCCGAGGGTTAACTCAGAATAGTTTGGGATGAAACGACGTAGAAAGTTTGCCTTCCCTTGCAAACTTTGTAGCTGGCGAAGTGAGGAAGGAGGAGGGATATTGAGAATTGACTCAACCTTCAAAGGATATACCTTGATCCCTTGATGTGAAACAATAAAGCCTATAAGTCGGCAAGATTCTACACAAAAAACACATTTGTGTGGGTTTAAGCGTATACGGTAAAACCAACATCGAAGGAAAATGGCTCGGAGGTGTGTTGGATGATCTACACGGTGCATGGAATGAGCTGGTAGATCATCAAGATATGGTTGGAAAATGTGCTTTATATCATGAAAGGCATAAGACATAGCACGTTGAAAAGTCACGGTGAAATTCTTTAAACTAAAGGGTAGTTTCCGGTAGGCAAAAGTGCCCCAAGGACAAATAAAAGCGGTCTTGTGTTGGTCGTCGGGTACGATATTGATTTGATTATATATGGATAAACCATCCATCAAAGAGAATATTTCACTCCCGGCACAATCGTCGACGATCTGGTCAATGAAGGGGGTGGGGAAGTTGTATTTAGGACAAGCTTTGTTAATATCCCTATAATCAATGCACACACGGATCGTACCTTGTTTCTTGTTAACCAGAACAAGATTGGAAACCCAGTCAGTTAGAGCCACAGGGTAAATAAAGCCATCTTTAAGAAGTTTCTCAACTTCAAGCTTGATAGCAGCTGCTTTACGAGGGTGGACCGGACAAAGTCGTTGCCGGATGGGTTTAGCGCCCAGGTATGTCTTAATCTCGTGTACAACAATGTCAAGGTCAATACTCGACATTTCTTCATAGCTCCATGCGAAGGCATCATAGAATTCTTGAAAAAGAGACTTGTAGGTGACAACTTCGTTGTTGGAACATGAAGCTCCAATATGCACATTTTCGACAACTCCAGGTTTAATGGATATGTCGAGGGGGATGGTGGGTGAGATATTACTTAAGTTCCCTTCATAGAACATATCGTGTGTAGACTCGAGAACGGTAGAAATGAAGACAACGGTTGACGGAGTCGAGATCCATTGGTAACTCTCAATGGTGTGTTGTTCCAGGAAGAGAATGGAATGATGATGTCCATCATCCCAAGGGGTATCTTCTATGGACATAATAGACATAATCATTTCGTCTGTAGGAAAAATGACATGGAATGGATCCAGAGATAGATCACCAAGAGAGGGGGTAGAAGGGGTTTCCGATTAAATGGCTTGATAAGTGGATTTGATTGGACTCAAAAGAATTTGGTTTCCATAGTGAAGATGATCACCGAGGTTGGGTGTTATCCACGGGTCATAAGACGCAGGGGTTTCTCGAACATAGGTGGAAATCATGTTGATCGAGGCAACAAATGAATGTGGAACATCGGGTGGTGGAATGGGGAAAGTACCCATCAAAGAGGAATCTTTAAGAAGACCCACACCGACATTCTCATATCCAGGGGGTGTTTTTTCAATGAAAGGTACGTTGTTGGTACGTGTATTAGAGTTAAAGAAGGCCAATTGGTCCACCATAATTAATTTTC
The DNA here is from genome assembly GCA_000966675.3 of Picea glauca. Taxonomy (NCBI): domain Eukaryota; kingdom Viridiplantae; phylum Streptophyta; class Pinopsida; order Pinales; family Pinaceae; genus Picea; species Picea glauca. The sequence goes on along the minus strand of JZKD02S1673662.1, from coordinate 42,483 downwards.
CCTGATGTGGGAAACATATGACACATAAAAGAGTGGACACAACTGCACGCATGGAATCGATCCAGCTACGACCAAGTAAAAGGTTGTAATCGTGAGGAGCATCAAAGACCTCAACTTCAATGTTGACCGCTTTGCCTTCTAACGTAATAGGCAACGAAGGGAGGACACCGCAAGGATTAAATCCAGAGCCATTAAAGGCTTTGAGCGTGTTGTGTGATTTGGTTAAGGGAGGAGAGCTGATGGCTTTCCAGCAGGAAATAGACATGACACACATCAAGGCACCCTCATCAATAACTATTCTACAAATGTTCTTGTTGGAGAAAATAACTTGTATTTGAAATGCGAGTTGAGGGGGTAACCTTGGAATGTGATCATCCAAGTCAAAAATTATTAAAGTTGTATCTGTAGGTTCGATTCCACCAATGGATTTCAAAAGTGCCTTCCATTGTGTAGGACAACTCTGAATGACTTCGAGGGTTGACATCGTGGATGGTGCTTGGGCCAGATCTTCTACAATACTGTAGTTCTGGGCAGCACGTGCATGAGGATTGAAAGCAGACTTTCGAACAACACCCTTTGGTGGAGGGTGAAGAATTGTATCTAGGCTCGGTCATTCAAGATGAAGAGGACTATTGGTAGGTGGAGCTGAGGGAGATGGTTGGACCAATGAAGGAGGTATTGCATCAACCTTCTCTTTGGAGGAAGAATAATCTTTGGCTCGAGTGGTAAGTGTGACGTCATTCATTTTTGAATCACCTGTACACATTAAGATATAGGATGTAGTAGAGGGGGAGTGTTGGTCATGAATGACCAATTGGTCCTGCTGTTGAGAAGGGAAGGGTTGTGACAACACGGTCGGAGTAGGCGGTTTCGGGGTACCTTGAAGGAACTTAGTAACCTCGTCTCATCTTGGACAATCCTTAGTGTAGTGATCATCACCACAGATAAGACAAGGGTATCAGGGTTTGTGCTTATCCTTATCGTCAACAGGTTTTGTTTTGGTCTTCTCAGATTGCAGATTATGTTTATCCTCTTTATTCTTACCCTTCCCTTTTTTGGATTTATTCTTTCCGATAGGGGTAGATTGAATAGAGTTCACCTCAGAAGTCTTTCCAGTGGGAGGAGTAGGAGACAGAGCATGTTGAACATTATAAGAAACAGACTTGGAGTTGGTGGTAGAGGCCTGTGCGGAGTGGGGTTGGGCATGGAAAGTGCCAATCACACCATTAGTTGCATGAGAAGTAGCAGGAGTAGTTGAAGTAGAGGTAGTAGAAGGATGAGGTGCGTCAAGGAGTAAATTGTAAAGAGTACCCGTTTGTGAGTAAACAAGGTCAAGGTATTGAACACGATTGATCGCATGTTCTTCTATGACAAATCCACCCATGGTGATGTCACGAGTGATGTCATTCACAAATGATTTCATGAACAACTCTTCCAGTAACTGATCGGGAAGTTCAAGTTTGATTAGACGTCGTCTTCGTCGCCACTCATGAATGTGATCATAGATATGAGTGGCTTTGGTTTGTTTGAAAGAACTCAAAATTTCGGTTCCCGTTTCGTAACGGATCGATAACTGGTAGTGGGTGAGGAAAGCCATGGCAAGGTTGTTAAATTCAACGAAGAAGCCTCGTGGTAATTATATATACCACTTCACGGCGGAACCTGTGAGAGTTCGCTGAAAAATACGTAATCGAATAGAGCCATCCATCAAAGAGTTGGATGAACACCAAAGGTGGAAAGTCAATACATGATTGTTCGAGTCCTCTCTCGGTTTACCATCGAACTTAGGAATGTCGTATGGCAGTTTGGCTGGTATTACGGGCCATTGAGGAGAGTGGCTGATAGGATCATTTAAAATTCTAGACAGATCAGGGAGGTCTAGGGTGGATAAGAAGGGTAACTGTCTATTCACATGGGGGTACTGGTGACTTTGGGGAGGGATTCATGTAGGTATACTAGTAGGACCGTAAGCAGTTTACATATAATGCGAAGATCCAGACAGATTTGGTTGTTGGTGTGTAGGCATGTAATTTATAGGGTTGTATTGGTTGGAGTTGTTCCCTTGAATAGGGACGTTGGGTCGAGCGTTCGAGCCCCAAATGGGATTGGATAGACCTGGATATGGTTGACCTATACTAGGGGGTATGAAAGAGCTAGCTTGAGGCTATTGCCCCCCAGTCGATTGAGGATTATTTTGGATACGATGGTTCCAATACTGGGCCAAGGCTGCAGGTATGCTTTGTCCATAGGGTGGGGTAGGTGGGGGTTTCCCTCTAATCAGGGGTTGCATCCCAATTGGGATTTGACCTCCAAAAGGGGATTGCATTTGGCCTCTAGGGTGAAATTGTCCACCAATAGGAATTTTGTAATTAGGTGTGAAAGACTGGGTGGTGCCACTAGGGTCAGTTCCTCCGATAGGGAATGGAAGAGACCCTCTGGAAGGGGGCCGAGGAAGTGTCAGAATAAAACCAGAAACAAGATGGTGCCCAGAAAGAGTGGAAATTCCAGGAGTCCCGGATGGGATTTAAGTAGGAACAGGAATAGAAGCATTCAATGCACGATATCTAGGGGGAAGTGTTGGGGTGAGTCTGAGCGAAAGTGACGTGCCAATGGGGGCTTGGCTAGCCACCGTATTTCTGGTGGGAATAGTCGTAGTATTTGGGACCATTGTATAATGGGCCATTTGAAGGGGGATAGTCAAGATATGGTTGGCTGGCCGAGCGTCTGAACCAGAGAAATAATATGCAGTAGTAAAAGGTATCGCATCTAGATAAGATGTTTCGAGTGGCTCAGGTGTGACAGTGATATCAACACCTACTCCTGAGCCAAAGAGATCCCGTCTAAAAATGTCTGTAGTCCAAAAAGGATCTTGACCTTCAAGGCCTGTGAAAGGTCCGGTTGGTAATCCAGAAGACTCAATAACAATTTCTCCAGATGAATTCACTCGAACAATACGTCTCATAGAGTCGAGAGGAATTTGCAAGCCCTCTAGAGAATCTGTAATTTAGAATTGTTCTAAAGAGTCAGTTCTTTCCACTCGTGGAGTGGCAATGTATTGGACTTCACTCTATTGAGGAGAGCCCTTCAGTGAGTTGGCAGGCAAGGGTTGAGAACCTTCCAGATCTTATGGGGGTAGTCCTTGCATTCTACGTGAACGATGTGGAGGGTCAATGGTGATCGAACTAAAATATTACACAAGAAACTCAATGGCCTGCTTATGGAAACAAACAACACACACTAGTAAAATATAGGAATTAAAACCAAGAAAACAAGACCTTCCTATTCCGAAGTCACTAGGTGGTGATGAAATCCAACATCGCGATGTCGAGACAAGAAGGGGCTGGGCGAGGGTGGAAACGTTACATTGATGACCTGCTTAATGGAATTACACCCTGGTGCAAGCTCCCACACATAATTGTGGGTATACCCTCTAAGAAGCCCGAGTGAGTCTGGCCAACGTCGATTCTAGGTACTGTGAAGACTTACCCCTCCACAATCACCTCATGTAAGACTCTAAGAATATAGGCTACTAAAGTTACCACAAAAAATAATGATGCATGGGGAAACAGTGGATAGTCCGATCCACATGCAAGGGCAGGGTATCTATCCCGAAATCAACTTGAGAGGCTTCCACTCATCATTGTGGGTATACCTTCAAGAGACCCCCATAATATGTGCAATCTCTACACCGAGATCAACAAAGTAGGGTGAGTAACTCTATCAATCTCAATGCGATCTTAGGTTTGACCCTTGTGTGAGAAGGGCTTCCCAGGACAAAATGTTGCAAATGGAATTTGACACTCCCTATCTCAAGATACTATTGTGTGTTTTTCTCTTTGGAGAGTGTGTCTCACTTCCTATTCCAAAGCTATAGCCTAGCTAATGTTGGTATATGCGGACATTAACAGATCTCCCTAGATCCACCTAGATCTAGAACAAAATAGGACAGGACATGACGCTTCCCCTAAGTTACAATCATTGAATTTGTCATTGAAGAAGGAATAAGTGACATACCTTTAGATATCGCTTCCTTATGTCTTTTTTGTCCCTGATTCGCTTTGGTAGCCTTGTGATATCAGATCTACAACGACACAAATCGACCAAGGTGAAAGAAACAATAATACATTCAATGAAGACCTAAACATGTGATCAAGGAGTCATGTAATAAAATAAGTGTGATTTTATGGGAAAGGGACATGCCACTGTATTATATTAAATGAAAGTAGAAGATACAACCAGATTGCTTTGATGTCGCAAGATTCCTTTCGGTGGTCCTTTGCTCCAACACACACACTTTCTCCACACTTGCATGAAGAAGATCCACTATGGCTTGATGGAAAAATGGAGGCCTCAAGCACCAATTCAAATAGGATTCCCCACACAATTCTGAATCTATTCTTTCATCAATTCCCTATTCAATCTTGCTTATCCTCTTCCTTGAGAAACCTTTCATTATATAGGAGAAGGAGAGATGGTTAAAGGGATGAGGATGATCCCACTAAATATGAGAAGTCAATAGGATGCCAACCATGCGAATGCCAACTCATTTTCTAGAAGATCCTCTTCTAGAACCTTCATAACCTCTTCTTCCTTTTAAGATTCGAAGTAGGCTCGCACCCTGGTTATAGAGAAAACTGCAAACACCTCGCAATCCAAGTATAGAGTAGCCTACGAGAATCAGGGTTTTCTCACCCTACAATATATGCATCCTGCGAACTCATCTTAAAAATATGTTTTGTAAAAGAAGACAGCAGTTCCTTTCCTTGGGAAAAAGGTCCTTATGAGAGCCTTAACACATAACTGTAGAGACATCACCAGAGTGACAAAAATAATGTGTAACAATAAGTAAATGACGCTTGCAATGTAGAGAACCATTTATTTTGAAATATATAAAAAAATAAAAGTCTGTTACATGTAAAAAATTAAATGCATTTGTCATACAGACTGGTGAAAGAAAAGAATGTATGAAAACATAAATTTTAAATGACATAAGAAAACATTTTTATTTGAAATATATCAAAAAATAAAAGTTTGTTGCATACTACTAGAAATTTTGAAATATACAAAAAATTAAAGTCTGTTACATATAAATCAGAATTTCAATGCGTGTGTCATGTAGACTAGGATTGGGGCTCCCATGGACCATTAAAGAAATATGTACAAGAAACAAGATTGTAGAAATAAGATAGAGTGCAATACCTGCAAAAAAAATAAATGGAAAGGTATAAGTGTTTACCTACACATCTGTATTTAAGAAAGTGGAATAACTGGGTTGATAAACAAAGAATGATGCGATCAGTAGACTTACAATGAGGGTACATATGAGCTCTTTGTATATTTTCTTGTGGCTTCCATTTCATTAATGTCGTCGACGACTGCTGGAATCCTGGCAACTGCTTGTTGCCTTTCGTCGATGACCTTCTTCAATTGCCTTTAAATCCATTCTTCAATGTATCTTCTCATTGGGGCGACGTTGAACTCATTCCATATTTTTATGTTGAAAATATTGTTTTCTAATTCGTGGAAGTTGATATAGAGATTACAGAGAGCCTGATGAATTTTCTGATTCTATACAAAATATTTGACTAGCCAGTCGTGGACGTGATCTTGATCAAGTTGAAGGATGCTGTAAAACTTTTCCAGAGACAAGGCCTTAAACATAACAACCTGTTTATCAAACTATTTCCTGGTTAAGCGCAAGGATTTTGCGATTAAGTCGGGGTCTTGGAGGTCATTGGTTTTCCCGGTTAAGTCTATATTTGACAGCCTTGTGAATAATTTATCTTTCTTTGATATGGATTGTTCACATGACTGAAAAATGAGATGTAGGTTCTTTACTTTTTATTTCTAACATGCATTCAATTGACCAATACAGTTTTTGGATGGAAGATCTTGTTCTCTTCTTTTTGTTTCTGTCATATTGTTGACAATGGTGCCAAAAGCAATGACCATTTTTAAGAACAAATTTTCTTCATCTTTTAACTCAGCCTACAAATGTTTGAGCAAACTATGTGCCCTAGTTCCAAGGGAAGTGATGGTTTGTGATCTTTTCCACGCCTTGGAAACTAGTTCCATTCCTTTTTTGATATTATTCTCCACATATCCTTTACAGGATGTGAGCAGGGTGGAGTGTTCTTTTATGTTGGCTGCAAGGATGGAAGGCATGGCTATTGCCAAAGGATTGACAAGCAATGGCATAGGAATGAAAGCGTCTTCCAATTCCTTGACCCGGTCCTTCAGTCTGGCATTCTCGATCTCGATGCCTCCAATGGAATCATGAAGTGATTCTTCGCCTCACGGTGTGAAGTTGAAAGATTTGGGATGACCGCATGTTGGCAAGGTCAACCTCTGAACGAGATTTGCCTTTCTTATATTTAACATCTTTTTTCTCAATTATCAATTTTTTGGACTGGCTATCAAAAACAACACTCTGGAACACGAAGGATTCATTTTCATCAAAATGTTTGGTAAACGATATGTCCATTGGAAAGCTATGGTGGATGACGTCTCCGAGTTGATCAAGGAAGTGGGTCATGCTATCCAGATCAGTGTCAAGTTCCATGTTCTCGATCTGAATTTTTGGCTCTTTTGCCTGCCCCACATTTTTTTTTCTCTTCTTCTCTACTAGAAGCTTGTGAGAACTATCAATTTTAGAGTCAGGAGGGTCATTATATCCTCCTCCGCTTGAAGAACTCTGAGTTTCTTTGTTGCTGTGGTGGACCATTGGAGCGATGTTCTGGGATGTCATACTTTTTGGAGTGCTATTTTCCGATTGAACACTCTTGTCACCGAGGCCTTTCCCCTATTGCGTGTACATTTTAGTGCAGCTTTGCACTGTGTCTACATTGCCGACATCAGAGGTAGGACCGTTGCCACTAGTGTCTCTATTTTTGGGTAGGTGTTTATTTAAAAAACAATCTCCAAGGCCAACTGTTTGTAAATGTTATCGAAAAATATTATAGGGGTTGAACCCTCTTATGATTTAAACATATATCAGGTTGGAGAAGCTAGAATGTGCTGCGAATTTGTCAATTGTTTTGACATTTTTAAACACAAACTCCCCTACTTTCCAAGGGAGAGGAATGAACTATTTTTTTTTCTTCGTTTGCAACAGATGGAACTAGTAGCTGTATTTCCATGCTACTTCTACAACAAACATTCTGTTCATAATGTGACATGGAAGGAGAACACGTTGTTCCATGGAGCCAAAAATTCTTATGACAGTGTAATTATCCAAATGCTCGAGTGTCCCCTTCTTGTCCAAAAAACTGGTTTCCTGTTCAGATATGCGGGGATCATCTTCTCCTAACAACAAAATTTTGAAAATAGATACGAATCCATTAAAAACCTCATAAAAATAGTGGGAACCCTTGTGCTTCCACAAGGCATGTGATTCGGATTATTTTCGGCACGAAATGAGAGCGGAGATATAATAAAGAAATGTACAGAGATATTGTAGATATTCAATAATATAATAGAAATGTATCATAGACGCAACCATAAACACATATATACAATAATACACGATTTCTATTAATCAGAGAAATGTACAGAGATTGTAAAAATACATAGTGAAAGACTCGCTAGAATGGTGGCAGCTTATCTCTGAGAAGAGATGTGACGGCTACTCGCATTCGCAAGAAGATGATTACAATGAGGCTCTAAAGGCCCTTTTA
>JZKD02S1673662.1:8073-34757 GCA_000966675.3 Picea glauca | reverse complement strand
TAGAATGGTGGCAGCTTATCTCTGAGAAGAGATGTGACGGCTACTCGCATTCGCAAGAAGATGATTACAATGAGGCTCTAAAGGCCCTTTTACAATAAACGGGAATGCCAAAATTACTAGACATCCAAAAACCTAACCCTGGGAGATGAAGCGCCAAAAGTCATGTGGGCCCCGTTTGGGTAAGTTGGTGCATCAATTTCTCGGGGTCGTAACTTTTGCATACAATCTCCGTTTTAGGCATATGATAGCTCCCTGGAAAGATCTATCCGAGGCCTACAACACTCAAGACAAAATAGCATCATTAGATGTTACTTTGCAAGAGAAACATACCCAAAAAAACATCGTTTAGGGCCTCAAAATGGCCTCGGAAGTTCAGGACCTGAAAAAACTGCTAAAAATAGTAAATTACCAAAATTGTAAGAAACATGTTTTGGTTCAGTTGGAGAAGGTGGGTGGCCACCGATATCCACCTGGATCAGCATGGTACCAAAACGTTACTGGGTGAAATTCACATTTGACATTCTTGGACAGAGACAATTGTGGAAACCGACAGGAATGTGCTATTGCAAAAACTAAATAGGATGACATATAAAATTTCTTTTCCCTTTTGCAACTTGACAATTGGGAACATATTTCATGGGAAATTAACCTGCCCCAATAAAAAATGGCTTTTCCGTTGACTGTGAAATACAAAATATAAAGAGCCATCTGGGAAATAGTTGTTGTGGACTCCTGTCTCGTTATTCTTGTAAACAACCATGCAATTTCACGAAATGGATTTCTAAATGAACTAACCTAGAAGCTTGTAATATCTTCAGGAACTAGAAGTGGGTTTTCCAAAAAATGGGGCAAGAGGTCCAACCCGTTATTATGCTTTGCTAGTAACTATTTGCAATCTTCTCCTCGGAACGTCCATGTTGGCTTCGACAATCTTAGCATCTGGCTGAAGACCCTAGGTGACAAAGAAACCAAAGAGTGGTCCTACAGTGGAATAATTCTTTTGTCTTAAATAAATTTATCGACACACTAAGAGACCAGGTCCTTATAGTCAAAAACCTTGGGGACACAGTATAAATGAGCAATCCCGGAGGTCCAAATTACTTGGTTCTTTTTGGTAGAGGTTGAGTAATAAGAATATGCGCTGGACCAGTGGAAGTTCTGGTCCTCGCACCTGAAGATGTTCATTGTATCTCCACATAACTGCTATTGATCTGATTCCATAGGTTTATGAGAACGTTGGTTTGCTCCAGATGATGGTTTAAATGAACAATTAGAGCCGATGATGTAACTCTCCACTAAATCTTGGTTAAATGCTTATGAATGGGAAGGCTCCTCGAGCCTTTTGTTGATTAATGACAATCTGTATGGGTGGTGCATGATGAGATGTTAGTAGTAAATCTTATTTATTGCATATTTAGAAATGCGAATGTGGTGGGTACGACGAAGAGCAATTAAGGATTGGAGGTTTCGTGAACATGCGAAGGCCATGACATGCGAACGACATTTCATGATTTTGAAATCAACATTCGAAAGGGATAATATAACCCCCCCAAAAATCTTGGTTTAATACCCATCAATAGGATATCTCCTAGATCCTTTCGCCCATCAATAACAATCTATACGGTTCCTACATGATGACCTGTTAGAATTAAATGATAGTAATTCCATATTTAGAAACAATATATGTATATATATATATAATGTTTTTCTTTCTTTGATTCTAGACAAGTGCGAAGGTGACGGAGATGATGGAGAGCAAGGAAAGAATGGTAAGCTCTGAAAAGTGGTCATACAAGATTAGAAAAAGTGTTATGGGGATACTTAAGACACGCGAGTGTTGCACGGTCAAATTTTATGTATCATAATTTTTGAGTGAAAAATGTGTAAAATGAAAGAGATGATGATGGGGCAGTTCAACGACCAATTTGTATATTTACAGAATTCCGACAAAGTGGCTAAGTATGGAATAGGGAAATTGTTAATTGCATGCCTAGAAATAATATCTTATATATAATTGGCAATTGCTAATTGCAAAGGGGTGCGGGCACATGAAACAATGACTATGAACTGAATATTTCTTCAACCTTCCAAACTAACGATCCGCCAAAGAAATTCGAAGAAATGGCGAAGTATGGAAAGTAGACAGACGGGCTTCAAAATGGGGTGACAATAGTTCCACAAAAGATGCGAGGACCCGACGGTTAAATTGTATTTCTCGGAAGTTTTTAGTGAAAAATGTATACCACGAAAGAGGGCATGATAGGTGGACCAGAATATGGAATAGGGTATGATCTGAATTTGGTTGCAAATTGTATATCGCGGAAGTGACGGTACTGTTCGCAGGCCATGGAACAACAAAATTCCAATCTAGAGCCCGCCTACTAGGAATTCGCGGTCGAAGAAGTTTATGGGTATGGAATGGGGAAGCGGTCGGTCGGTGTCACAATAAAAGAGCACGAGTGCAAGTGTCAACCCGCAACACCTACCATGCATGCAACCATACATTTTTGAAAAAATGAATAAGTGACGAAAAAAAGTTCAGGGAAAAGAGAAACGAAACAAAATTGCGAAGTTGGCAGGAACATAAAACAACGACCAGGAATACGATCCATGAGTTTACTTGGTTCTTGCTTGTATGCTTCATCTGTCAATTTGTATATCGCATAACTGCAAGGTATTTTATTAGCTAGCCAACCCACAAGTCCGACTGTCAATTTGTATAGTGCGGAACTGTGGGTGCTATTTGCAAGACACAAAACTATAGAGGAAATGATTTGCCCTTTAAAATAGCTTATGTGGCACAAATGTGGTATGGATCATTTTATCACTTTTACATCTGTAAACAAAGGCAATCTTGAGCCCACCATCCCTGGAGCCCGTTTTTCAATTTGTATATCGCAGAGATCCAAATGTTGTTTGGAGGTCACGGAAAAGTAGAAGTGCAATGTTGACCCAGTCAGCGCGCAATTCCGCCTGTCAATTTGTATGTCGTGGAACTTTGGGTGCTAGTTGTAGGACACGTAATAATAGAGGGTCAATTTAAAGAAAGGGGAAGCGCTTGTTGGAAACACGTGAATCCGCCAAGCCGCACAACAAGGAATTTTCTAAAAAAAAACTGATTAAGTAACCAGGAAGAGAAACTACAGGGAATAAAAGAGTGGGAAAATAGAAAGGAAAAAGACATTTTTTCGTAAGCGCGAATTGGTTTCAAAGAATCCCCATTGTTGCAAAACCATCATTTTCTACTAATTGTCAGCAAATGCATTGTTGAAGATTAGATTTTATTGCAACATGTGCGTGTAAGTATGTTCTTGATACATTGCTCCATGACTGTAACATATTAACTTAACTACTAAACTTCATTTTTTACTAATTGCCAACAAATGCTTTGTTGAAGATTACATTTTATTGGAACGTGTGGGTGTAAGTGTGTTCTTCATACATTCTTCCATGACTGCAACATATTAACCCAAGTATTAAACTTCTTGCATTATGGGTTGTTATCATTAAAACTTAATAATTGCATGTCTAGAAACAAGAATAACGATTTTGCTGCAAGATTGTACATTGGTATTGCTATGTTCTATCGGCATTACGAATAGAATTGAACGTTGGTTTGAAACTATGTAATCCATTTTTTGTTTTCATAAAAGGATGGTGGATTGACACAGTACATTGTCATATAATTGTTAGATGTTCCATATTAGAAAAAATAGCCTAAGTAAACAGAATATCGAAGAAGTATGAGAGCACTGAACCATGCCAATGAGAACAAGAGTTAAATCCAGAAAAGAAGAAACAACGAAGAGTCCAAGGAAATTATTTTATAATAGAAAATCCATTTTAAAAAATAAGAAAAACACTGAGTATTGTACATCTATCCTTAGAAATTGGACCCAATTCTTCGGGCCAAAACATTAAACGTATCTGCGAAAAAAATAGGCATGGGATCTGTAGTATGCAATATCCTCATAGTTTTCTCCTCTATGAATCATCCTGTAATGAAATTGATATTTTTCAGAAGCTTGCCGTGAGGAAGAAGATGAAAAACATTGCAGGGAAAATGGAATATCCCTTAGCTGAAACCGCCTCTGCATAGTTGAAAACAATTCAGGAGCACAGGTTGGACGTGCAATTCCAGAGGCCCAAATTAGTCCATTCTAGGTGGAAGGAGATGACTAGTAGAAAAATGCCTTGTAGCAGTGAGAGTTTTGGACCTGATTCCCGAAGATGTTAATTGTATATCTAGAGAACATGACAGTAGTCCCGCAAGTGAATAATTTTTTGTCTTGAAATATATATTTGGAAGCATCAACAGATCATTACTTTATAGTGAAACTCTTCCGCTCAGAACGAACTAATTTAGAACTCTGGAATTCCTACTTTCGTGTTGCAAAGGCGTTATTGCGTTTACTGTCGGTTTCTTTTCTGAAACTCCCTTTGGTGTTGTTAGGACGACCATCACTGAGCCAGGAAGTTCCGTCTGTTATGGTTGATTTCAATTTGGGCGCAAGAGTGGGAAGAGTCTCTGCATTTCCATCATCCATTTCCGTATCATCGCCCATTAGATCATCTTCTTCTGTCTCGAAATTCATGACATCAAAATCTGCGCCAGCCATGAATGCAACTGGACAAGTTCTCTGAGCATGCATGGTTGTCTTGGAATTATTTGGCTTGAAATATATCTCTTGGTGTACCAAGGGACCATCTCCTTTTTTTCTCCTGGGCGAAGGGAGATGAGTAGTAAGAATATACCCTGGAATAGTGGAACCTCTGGCGATTATGCCCCAATGTGTTTACTGTATCTGGAAAGAACTGCTACCACAACTTAACAAGAATTTTCATTTTCTTGAGACAATGTTTGAAATGAAAATCGGGGAGGGATAATATAACCCTTCACAAATTATGGTTTAATGCATATCAATGGAATATCTCCTCGAGCCTTTCGATGATCAATGACAATCTCCAGGGTTCATGCGGAATGAGCTATCACCATCACAACTCACTAATTGCATAATTAGAAAAAGTGCAAAGGTCGCGGTGAAAACGAAGAGAGATTAAGAACTATAAATTTCTTAAAAGAGCCAACCTGTCGGCACACAAAAAATAGATTGCATCGTGTTTGAAATGAATACTTGGAAAGGATAACATACTTGTGCGCAAATCTTATTTTAATTCGTAGTAATGAAAAATCTTCTCCGGACTTCTGGACATTAACGCAAATCTTAATGGTTCCTATAGGATGAACTACTAGCATTAAATCTTAATTATTTCATATCTGGAAATAAGTACGAAGAAAGCGATGATGGAAAATTGCGGCAAAGCACTGACCAACCCGCAAAACCGATTCCAAGAAATTCCTAAGTATGGAAAGCGTTCGGGCGGGTTACAAAGAAAAAGGGCAGAAGATATACCCAGGAGACGTGAAGGGCCGATGGTCATATTGCATCTCAGTGACAGATATCGATTTTCAATTTGTATGTCATGGAATTTCAACTGCTATTTGTGCGTAGGGGAACAACGGAAGCGCAATGGCGAGAGGACAATTTGTATATTTATGAACCTGGGGTTCTCTATATAAAAGCATGAGACATTCGGAAAAAGGACCAAGTAAACAGAAAGAAAAAGCATATGAGATGAAGGGGGGTTTGTTTGCAAATTTGTAAATCACAGAAGTCCTGGTGCTAGTTGCAAGCGACGGAACAATGGAAACACAATGTTAAACCTGTCTATGCAGGAACCCGTGTTTCAAAAAGGAAAATCAGAGAGAAAAGAGAAGCTAGAATTTTTTGGAAAAATGAGTAATAGACTAAATATGTACTATAAAGTATGAACATGAGATGTTATAGAGCATGTACTTAGCCACTTTTTGGATTGCGGGTTCTCAGACTGGCGGGCTTTAAATCGGGCATCCATTGTTTCGTGGCCTACAAATAACATTCAGAATTCCGCGATATATAAATTGACCAGCAGACCTTCGGGGTGGCTCGCTCAAAATTGCACTCCTTTTGTTTCGTTTCATATGAACAACAATCGGAGTTCCGTGATATACAAATTGACAGACGTACTCCAAGGCTGGTAGTCTTGACCATGCAATTGTCTAAGGATTCTAATCCCTATTAACTATTTGACATTATCTAAAGAAATTCTTTTGAATACTAAATTATTAATATTAAATATTGATATTGTATAATTTAATTAGACAAGGAGGTTTGTACAATATGAAACAGGGAAGCGGTTGGTCGGTCGAGATGGTGATATTAAAGTAAGTGAAATATGAATATGTGAATCCACCAACTTCCTTACCAAGATATTTTATGAAAACAACAAGCAATACATAAAATCTATTTTTAGAAAGTATGGACATGAGATTTTATAGAGCATGCACTATTCCCGCATTCCATACTTAAGCCAATATTTGGATCACGGGTACTCGGGCTGGCTAGCTCAAAACTAGGCCTCTATTGTTCTGTTAGCGACAAATATCACCCAAGATTTTTGCGATATACAAATTTACAACGGACTTGCGGGCTGGGTCACCCAACATTGCATTTCTATTGTTCCATGTCGTTCAAACAACACTCGGAGTTCCGCCATATACAAATTCACAGATGGACTCTAGGGCTGGCGGGCCCAACCTTGCAATTGTTTACGGATGGTAATCCCTATGAACTATGTAACACTACCAAAAAAATGTTATTTTTCAAAACTAAAATATTAATATTAAATATTGATATTGTACAATTTAATTACATAGAATTATAAAAGGATGTGAAATATGTTATTTCAAAGAAAAACCCACGTATTCGGAAACTTGCGTTCCAAAAATTTTGTATAATATGAAATGGGAAAGAGGTCAGTTGGGTTGATGATATAAAAATGGGTGGAAATCGGAACACGTGTATCCGTCAAGTTCCACACCTACAAAATTTCGCAAGAAACAAGTTATACATACCAAATATGTACTTTTATAAAGTATGGGCATGAGATTTTATAGAGCTTGTACGCAACCCTCATTCCATAATTTGTCACTTTTTGGATCGCAGGTTCTCGGGATGGAGGGCTCAAAATTGGGCCTTTGTTGTTCCGTTCCCTACAAATAGCACCCAGAGTTCTGCGATATACAAATTGACAAGCGTATTTGCATACTATTTCAATTTTAAGGGCCTCGTGTTGATGTAATAGCACCATTAGACTTGGGCCAGTTTATATTTTTTTCTTACAATATCAAATGGAGAAGCGGTCGGTCGGGATGGTGATCTAAAAGTAATTGAAACTTGAAATCGTGAATCTGCCAACTTCTGCAGTCAGATTTTTTCCAAAAAACGAGTAGTACATACCAAGTATGAACTTTTACAAGGTATGGACATGAGGTTTTTATAATCTTGTATGGATCCCACATTTCATACTTGGCCACTTTTTCGATTGCGGGTTCTCATTCTGGTGGGCTCAAAGCTGGGCCTCTATTGCTCCGTATCCTACAAATGACACCCAGAGTCCTGCGATATACAAATTGACAGCCGAAGTTGCGGACTGGGTCGCTCAACATTGCAGTTCTATTGTTCCATGTCTTCTAAACAACATTTAGAGGAAACGAGTAATATATACTAAAGATGTACTAAAAACTATGGACATGAGATTTTATAGAGCATGTACGAACAACTCATTCCATACTTAGCCACTATTTTGATGGTGGGTTCTCGGGATAGTGGGTTCAAAATTGGGCCTATGTTGTTTTGTGCCCTACAAATAGCACCCACATTTCCACGATATACAAATTGACAAGGAGAGTTGCCAACTATTTGAATTTGAAGGTCCTCATGTTCATGTCATAGAACAATTGGACTTGGGCCATTTTATATTTGTTTATGACAATATCAAACGGGGAAGCGGTCGGTCGGGTTGGTGATATAAAATTAAGTGAAATATAAATTCATGAATCCACTAACTTCTACACCTAGAAGTTTTCTGAAAAATGAGTAATACATACTAAGTATGTACTCTTATAAACTATGGACATGACATTTTTATAGAGCATGTACGGATCTGCCATTCCATACTTAGGCACTTTTTGGATCGCGGGTTGTCGGGCAGGCGGGCTGAAAATTGGGCCTCTATTGTTCCGCGCTCTGCAAAAAGCACCCACAATTCTGCGATATAGAAATTGACAAGAGAACCTGCGGGTCCACTGGCTCAACATTGCACTTCCAATGTTTTGTGTCCTCCAAATAGCACTCGGAGTTGCGCGATATACAAATTGACATATGGACTCGAGGACTGGCAGGTTCAAGTTTGCCATTGTTTACATATGGTAATCCCTATCAAATATCTAACATATCTAAACATTATTTTCAATACTAAATTATTAATATTAAATATTGATATTGCTGAATTTAATTAGACAAGAAAGCTTGTACAATTTGGTCGGGCAAGTGATATAAAAGTTTTCTGACAAACAAACAATACATAGTAAAAATGTACTTTTATAAACTATGGACATGAGATTTTATAGAGCATATCCAGATCCCTCATTCCATACTTAGGCACTTTTTGGATCACAGTTTCTTGGCCCGGTGGGCTCAAAATTGGGCCTCTATTGTTCTGTTTCCTACAAATAGCACCCAGACTTCCACAATATACAAATTGACAGGCGGACTTGCAGGCTCATTGGCTCAACATTGCACTTCTATTGTCCCCTGTCCTCCAAACAACACTCCGAGTTCAACGACATACAGATCGACTAGACTCCACGACTAACGGGTTCAATATTGCAATTGTTTACGGATGGTCATCCTATCTAACTTTATCTAAAAACATTATTTTCAAATACTAAATTCTTAATATTAAATATCGATATTGTGCAATTGAATTACATTAAATTATTAAAGGATGTTAAATCGCTTATTTTTAAAAAAATGAAGGAAACAAAATAAAGTTATTTTAAAAGTCTATCACTGCAAGCATGACAAGGATGAATTTGAATTATAAGGGCCTCTTATTCATATGATAGCACAATTTCACTCCGCACAGTATATATTCGTTGATTTCAAATTATTCTAGGACATTAATTTTACCGAGTTCATCGATTAAGAAAAAATGCCAAAACAACGACCCATTTGAATTTTAAGGGCCTCTTTTTCATATGATAGCACAATTGCACTTCGCATAGTATATATTTGTTGATTTAAAATTATTCCAGGACAATAATTTTACCAAGTTCATTGATCAAGGAAATCTTCTAAAACAAGCCATATACTACATTTGCATCACAACGCCATAGAAATGTTTAGGTGGATGTGCGGGCTAGCTCGCTAAATAATTCAATTATATTGTTTTATGTCCTCCAAACAACAATTGGAGTTTCGCAGTATACAAATTGAGAGACGAAGCACACAACCGACAACCAACCAAACTTCAAACAGGCCGCAAGCAAGTTCCCAGAAGGTTCCATAGAGCAGGACCCATCGAAATTTGCACCAAAAAATTTGATATACAAAGAAAAGACGTCACCACATCCATTTTATCTTGCATATGGTATATGTTCCCAGTAGAAAATAACCGTGGCCATGGGATATGTTAGCGTCAGAAGTCACTCCTGGATTGCTTGCAGGAGCAGAGCCCAACGCCCATCAGTTTTATGTCACGATTTGTTTAATGGGGTGATCAGATGGGTGAAGACTCAAGAAAATATAGATTTAACTTAGGAAACTGGGTCTAGTATGTAGAAAGCAAGGGAGGTATTGATCCAACTTCTATCAGTAGATGATTAAAGGGTGGTAGAAGGAAGAATTGTGAGAAGGGCGAGAAAGAGTGCCTCAGGAAACAAGCCTTCGGAAGCTTGAGGATGAAAAACTCAGAAGCCAAGATCCTCTTGGTCCGGAGCTTCAAAGAGCTGAAGAGTGACTCAAATGGATCCTCCAATTCTAAGTCATTCAACGCTACGAAAATAACAGGAACCGATTAGAAACAATGTAACTGTTACAATGATCCAACCTACATCATCCTATAACAGCTACAACTCGACTGGATCCTCCAATTCCGATTTGTCCTAAAACAGTATACAAGAGATGGAAAAGAGGCTGACATCCATAAAGTAAGAAGTCTCAAATGCCTTATACATTAACCAGAGCGACCAATGCTTCATCAAAACTTTACAATCGATAGCTTTGCTCAACCATCGATGCTTTACAAAAATACAAAGACTGAGTCTATATACTCAGGAAAATTCACCTCATAGAGGCGTGTCCAGTCACCCAAATCTTGGTGTCCCTTCAATCAAACTCGTACTGATATCTTTCTCTAAGTGCCACCTTAACTATGCATGGCTCCTGTAAGGAAGGTAGCTGGGCCATTAAGTGTTGGGTTGGCGTGCGCAAAATTTACTGTTGAGTCGAGGACTTCGGCATGGTTTCTTTGAGAAGATCGATACACATGACCTCTTTGAGTGGATGGCTTGCAAGAACCTCCATTCCCCTCACTTAATGAATGAAAGGAGGTTTCAACCACCCGCTCTCGCCTTCATTTACTTCAATGCTAGAAACCGTATTGAGATCGGGTCCGATGGCGCCTGGAGATCGTAGTGATCCCCTCTATAACTGAACTCGACGCCTTTGGCCTTCTTTATGCAGCTCATATCTGTCTCCAATTGACCACAGACTGTGACCACGTGCTTATTCCCAAGGCACTTTCGACGTTCGCGAATATGAAGGGGCTGATCTTTGCTGATCGAAATCGCAATGAGCAATTCAATGAGATGGCTTAATATGGCACCACGCGTCCCTCTAGATCTAACATCTCTTAAATCTCCCGACGATACTATGGGCCCGGGTCTGGGACTCTCCTGGCACCTCGCGCATCAGAATATAGCGGAACTGCTCTTTGCGCCTTGGAGTCGCGATGGGAGAAACGTCGAGATGGCTCAATTTGCTGTCGGGTGTCCCCTTTAGATGGACATATGAAAATGTTTCGTGATGTCGCGGGCCCCAGTTTCGGTGCTTTCAGCACTGTCAGGGTTCGGGGTTTTGCGATGTTCAAAGACATAAAACCTTCACCCTTTGCACTCACGACTGCCGAAATCCGACGCAACCAGATCTCTTATCACGTGCCCTTTGGGATGAATGGCTATCATCCATTCCTGAACATGCTATGGGCACTATCCATTGCGCTAACCTTGGCGCAACTTTGCTAATCGCGATTTCCCGCCCACTGCTGATCTGATTCTTTGGATACATCCTGAACGTTGAAATCAGAGCGCTATTTCGCTTGACCTGGGCCCGAAATGGATTTCTTCGGTGTGCTGCGCTTGGGCGCTTCTCGTGCAACTTGCAGACCTGGATATCCCTATGTCGAAGACAAGTAATGTTTCTAACATTAGGCTCCACGGGGGATAGAGTCATCCATGTGATTCTCTAAGGACTCATTTGCAGTTCCGGTGCCTTGCTAATGGGCTTATGGAGTCATTTACTAAGCCGAAACAATAAAAGTAAAAACAAAGAATAGAAAGGAAAATATTTACAAAACATAGGAGCCACTAAAGGCTTAGACAAAACATTTTTTAAGGAAATGCCCATTTACTGGGCTACTGAAAAATTCTTCACCCTCCAAATCCTGCAACCTGTAAGTGTTATTTGAGAAAGTCTCAGAGATTTTAGAAGGCCCGATCCACAGGGCTTCAAATTTGCTGTGTTTTCCCTTATCTTGCTTAGGAGCATCCCATTTCAGCACCAGGTCTCCTATCTGGAACCGCTCCTTCTTGGCCTTCTTATCGAAAACCTGCTTGATCTTTTGCTGATGGTCCTGAATTCTGTCCACTGTCTGCTCCCTAGCCTGCTAGACCTCTACTAGCTGATGAATCCTTCTGATCATGTCATCAAGCTCCTCCTGATGGTCCTGGAGGAATTTTTCTACAGGAATGGCTAAATGAGAGGGGAAAACAACCTCCGCTCCATAAACTAATTGGAAAGGAGAGACGCCGATAGATCTCTTTGTGGTCACTCGGTCAGCCCATAGAGAAAATTTTAATCTAGAATGCCAGGCCTTCTTGTTGTCTTCCAACAGCCTTTTGATGATCCTTATCAAGCTTTTGTTGGAGGATTCTGCTAAACCATTTCCCTGTGGATAATATGGGGTGGAGTGAATCAACTTGATTCTGAACTTCTCGCAGAACTTGGCCAATGGCTTGAACCCGAAAGCGGCTGTGTTATCAGTGACAATTTTACTCGGGCAGTCGAATCTCGTGATGAGGTCCTCCAGGAATCCAATGATTACCTTGTGGGAAGCACTCCTGGTAGGGATAAATTCAATCCACTTGGTAAAGAAATCTGTAGCAGTCAGGATCCACCTGTGCTGCCCACTGGAAGCAGGGTGAATTTCTCCAATGAAATCTAGGCCCCACTATTGGAAAGGTCCTGAACCCACCACCGGATTTAACGACAGAGACTTGAGCTGCTGCTTTCCTGCAAATTTTTGACATTTGATGCAGGCTCTAACCTTTTTGCAGACGTCAGTGAACACGGTAGGCTAGTAGTATCCAACCTTGAGGATTTTGTGGGCTATGGATTTCCAGAAATGGTGCCCTCCACACAGGCCGCTATGAAATTCAACCACGATCATTTCGGCCTCTTGTGGACTCATGCTTTTTAAAATCACCCCTAGGGGGTCTTTCCAATATAACATTTGATCGATCAAGCAATATCTGACTGCCTTGAGATTTAGAGATCTTGCTTTGTTCCTTTGCAGGCCGTCTGGGGTCCACAACTCTTGCAGAAAGTATATGACATCCTTATACCAAGGACATCGAGCTAATGGGGGCCCTCTTCGAGGGTCCATTTCAGGAAGCCGACTTTGTGGAATTCCTAAGCATTCATTTATGAAACATATTCGCAGAGCTTGGTAGTTTGCTTCAACCAACAGCTTGGCTAAACCTTGACCTTTGATCAATTTGGTGGGCCTTATTTCCAGGTCGAATTCCATAATTTTGGCTATCCATTTACTCCTTCTCCCATCTATGTCAGGCTAAATAAGAATGTCTTTAACAATAGCCGAGGGGACATAGGTGATGATTTTTGACTGCAGGACGTAGGTTCTAAAAGCTTTGAGAGCTTTTACTAGAGCATAGGCCTGCTTCTCCATAGTGTCATACCTGAATTCGGCATCCCTCAATGCTCGATTGAAACAAGCAATAGGTTTCTCTAGCCCAATGTCGTTTGTTTGTAATAGAACAACAACCACTGTGTCAAGTGAGGCAAAGGAGAAAATAAGGAAATCCTTCGAATAGTCGGGACTGATAAGCACAAGAGCTTTAGTCAGGGCCTTCTTGATTTTCTCAAAGGAATGTCACAATTGAGGGGTCCACCTTACTTCATTTCCTTTCTTCAACATGGCTGTTATAAGCTTTACCTCCTCAGCAAAGTTAGGCACAAACCTCCTCAGAAAATTAATCTTGCTGAGGAAAGATTGGACCTCCTTCTTGGACCTCGGGATTGATAAGGCTTGTATCACCTCAACTATGTTGGGGTCAATTCTGACTCCTTCCGCTGATACTATGTGGCCCAATAACATTCCCTCCTGCATGGCGAATAGATATTTCTTGGGGTTTAATGAAATGCCAAAATTTCTGCATTTCAAGAAAACCTTCCTGAGATGGCGATGATGTTCTTTATCAGATTTTGAAAACACTGTGATGTCATCCAGATAAACGAACACAAATTTATCCTTTTCCCCAACAAAAGCTATGTCCATGGCACGCTGAAATGTTTCCTCTGCATTCATTAATCCAAACGGCATCTTGGCGTACATGAATGTCCCCCATGGAGTGGTAAATGCCATCTTTTCCCCGTCCTCGGGAAGAACAGAGACCTGATTGTGTCCAGAGAAACCATCAATCATGGATATCCTGGAAGCTCCTGTTACCCTCTGCAGTATGTGTTCCATCTTTGGCAAAGGGTAGTTATCCTTTCGTGAGCTCCTGTTCAGGTTTCTGAAGTCTACACAGAGTCGGATCTCTCCATTCTTTTTCCTTACTGGCACCAAGTTGGCCACCCACTCTGAATATCTCAGTGGTACAATGATCTGAGCTTGGAGCAGCTTCTTCACTTCCCTCTCCATGATAGGCAGCAACATAGGAGTGATCTGTCTCATCTTCTGCCTAAATGGTTGTGCCTCCTCTTTTAGTGGGATTTTATGCTCGATGAAAGAGGTGTCATAGGTTTTGAGGTCTTCGTAGGTCCAGGCAAACACATCAGAAAATTCCCTCAAAAGTCTAATGTATTCGGACCTCTGCTCCTTTGTTAGACTTCTTAACAATTTGATAAACTTGGGCTCACTCTCAGTCCCAATGTTGCACTGATTAGTACCACTGTCATCCTCTGAGGTCTCTCCTTTTAATGACACATCATTTCTATTAAAAATCCTTTCCAAAGGAATCAATCCTCTTGGAAAATGATTGTTGGGCAGCTGCACAATGTTACGCTCTGCAATCTTATTCAGAAAATTACCCCCACCAAGCTTTTCTTCAGAGATAGATTCTTGGTCGATATGCATCTCTGAAAATTCTTCAACAGTCTCCAAGAACTTCTTGATCTCGAGATCATCCTCGAATACCTTCCAATGTTTGACATTTTCAGGTATGGAGGGCCTGTATTTTACTTCCACATCATATCTGAATTTAGGCAGCAAGGGTAATTTGAAATCACTTGCTGATGTAGCCAAGGAATCTGCCATTGTGTTCTCCTCTCTTGGGATGAAAGAAATGTTAAATGCTGAGAAGAAACTTCCAACTAGGTCCCACACCTCATTTCTGTAGCTTCTGAGTCAAGGATTCTTAGCCTGATAAGCGTTTCTGATCTGTTTGACCACCAAATCTACATCACTGAACACTGCTACCTCCTGAATTCCCATTTCCCTCGCAACTCTTAATCCTAGAACAAGAGCCTCATACTCTGCCACATTGTTGGTGGATTCAAATTCTAGTTTGTACGATAGACATATGGTTTCCTAAGAAGGTGACACAAAAACCACCCCAGCTCCAGTGCCTTCCCTGGAAGAGGCTCCATCAAAGAACATTTTCCAGACGGGGGTGATGGAGGGAGGAAATTTAGGGGAAATGGTGGGCTTCTTTTTGAGTTTAAGAGGAGGTTCATGAGCATGGGTGAGTTGAAGCACACTGGAACCTAAATCAGTATCCAAGGCAAAGATGGGATGATTGGTAGGGTTGGCTTCATCGCTGATTATATAGGCCAGTTGGGCTTCTCTGTATAGCCTTCTATGCTCTCCTCCAAACACTGGGATAGTATCATATGTGAGGTCCATCTGCAAGGTTCCCCCCATTATTTTTATCCAATATCTTGATAACAACATACCGAACTTGGGGGGTACATCGGTCACTACAATATCCATGACCACACTTTTCATGGGCAACTGGAACAAGGTCACAACCAGGTCTTTGATAACTCCTAGACACTGAACTTTCCTGGAGTCAAATGAATAGAGGTCATGATAGGCTCGAGTGAATTCTAGTCCTAACTCTTCCATGACAGTTTTAGGCATGAGGTTATGAGAAGCCCCTGAATCCATCAAGAAGTTATGCAGTACCTTGTCATGTATGTTCAAGGATGTGTAGAAAGGGGGGGATGAGTCATCTCTATATTCTACCATAGGGCCTAGAATGACTACAGGTTTTTCATCTTGCAAGTTGATGGAGTCTGTGGGAAGGCATGAGGCTTCAGACTGTAATAGCTTAGAGAAGATTTTTTTGAATTCTTTATGTTTAATTAGCTCGGTCAGGGGCACAGGGATTCTAATCTTTTGAATCTCATGCTCGAAATTAAAAGAAGATGAGAGCTTTGGGATTTCTCTTATTTCGGGAGCATGACTCTGGATAATGGGAGAGAGGAGTTGGGTCTTCTTACCTCTGTGGTTGTCTACTGCTTCATTAGTAGGCTTCTCTGTTCTAGTGGACCTCTGAGGAACATCAGGCGCTACTGTCCTTTTCTTGGAACGCAGATCATACCTGCCTTGGCCGCCACTAGCCTTGTCTCCTTTGCTCAGTTCATTTAGCTGATTGTCCATGAGAGACTCCTCGTATGCTGATTGAGTGAGATGAGGAAAAGGAGGAGTGTCTCCGAAGCAATGGATTTCAGGATCAAGCTCATCTGTTTCCCCTTCTTCCCCTTCGGCCACAAAATTATTTTGAAAAGGGGCCTGAATCTTCTGGTCTTCTCTATCTCTTCCCCTCTCCCTTGGCATAGTCGAGGAAGCAATATTGTTGGGCCTTCTGAAACCTCCTCCCTTTTAGATGTTCTGGGGGCCTTTGTATGCTTGCCTCCCTTCCACCCTCACTCTATCCATCTCTGCGGACAAAGACTTCACCATCCTGGTCAATTCATCCACTTGAGGGTGGGGGACCGATGGGCCAGAAGTTGAGGCTTCTGACCTTCCCTTTCTTCTGTCTGCATTGGCCTTGTTTCTCAGTCTATCGGCTGATAATACATTGGATTCCACTTCTATGGTCGCATATTTCATTTGAGCTAAGGAGGTGGCTCTTCTTTCTCTCAACAAAAGACAGAAATCGGGGCCAAATGCACTATCATAAGAAATTTTGGAAGAGGCTTCTGAGGGTTTTATTTCGGCAGGAATTTTATTATACATCTTATTAAATATTTTGGAGAAGTTAGAGACAGACTCTCCTTCCATCTTCTTCAAAGACCCGAACTCTGTCATGTAGTACATGAAATCTTTCCTATCGCCCCACTGCCTCAGGAAATCACTATCCAGGGCTTCGATCCTAGGAATAGATCTGGGGGCCAATCCTATGAACCACTTCCTCACCTTGCCATCCAGGCTCTGGACAAAGACTCTCATCCAAACATATTCATTCTCATTGTTGAGGTTGTCTGTATAACTGTAGAAAGAAGCCAGGTGCTCTTTGGCAGTTATGTCTCCTTCCCTAGTGAACTTGGACATGTATCTCAAGTAATCTCCAACAGGGAGAGGATTCATAGGATGGGGAAGAACTAAGGGGGCATATCTAGTAGCGACTATGGCATCCATTCTATTCAAAGGAGGATTAGCACTAGCCATAGGAATATTAGGTGGAGGAGAACTCAGAGGAGAGGGCGTTCGCGAAGGGGCTACTGGGAATGAGTCCCAAAGTGGAGTGGGAAACATGAGGGGATTTAAGGAGAAGGCTAACGAGCTCAAGTCAGCAGGTGCTCCTCTTTGCGCAGGAGTGATAAAACTAGGCGTGGGGAAATCTTCTGCGTTCCTGGGTCTACGCTAGGGTACAACTTTGGAGGAGAGGGGAGTGACAAGGTTTTCTCCCTCCAATCCCAGACCAGGGGGGGAAACCTCAGCAGGAACACTCCCGAAGTTCAGGAAACGAGAAACCTTTGAAGGAGGCCTATTGAGAAACTGAGGAGGAGAAAATGGAGTTCCTACAGAAGGAGATGGAGGATTACCTGGTTCAGCGATGGAAGCTCCTTCTGCAGAGTTCTTTCCTTTTCTGAGAACCACCTCTGGATCAGTTTCAGGTGTAGCTAGAGGCAGTTGTGGATGAGACCGCGTGTGTCTGCCTCTGAAAGCTACAATTAATAGAGAAGGTTCACCCCAGTGGAGTCATCACAATGGAGTCGCCAGGTGCATAGCAACAATCTTGATAATTCTGATATCTGATGCACCTTCAGAATCAGTTGATCATTGTCGTTCAATCCCGGGGAAAATATTCAACTTCATCCCCGGCAACGACGCCAGAATGTTACCGTCAGAAGTCAGTCCTGGATTGCTTGCAGGAGTAGAGCCCAACGACCATTAGTTTTATGTCACAATTTGTTTAATGGGGTGATCATATGGGTGAAGACTCAAGAAAATATATCTTTAACTCAGGAAACTGGGTCTGGTATGAAGAAAGCAAGGGAGGTCTTGATCCAAGTTCTATCAGTAGATGATTAAAGGGTGGTAGAAGGAAGACTTGTGAGAAGGGCGAGCAAGACTGCCTCGGGCAACAAGCCTTCGGAAGCTTGAGGATGAAAAACTTAGAAGCCAAGATCCTCTTAGTCTGGAGCTTCAAGGAGCTGAAGAGTGACTCAACTGGATCCTCCAATTCTAAGTTGTTTAGCGCTACGAAAATAACAGGAACCGATTAGAAACAATGTAACTGTTACAATGATCCTACCTACATCATCCCATAACAACTACAACTCGACTGGATCCTCCAATTTCGAGCTGTCCTAACACAGTATACAAGAGACGAAAAAGAGGCTGACATCCATAAAGTAAGAAGTCTCAAATGCCTTATACATTAACCAGAGCGACCAACGCTTCATCAAAACTTTACAATCGGGAGCTTTGCTCAACCATCGATTCTTTACAAAAATAAAAAGACTGAGTCTATATACTCATGAAAATTCACCTCACAGAGGCATGTCTAGTCACCCAAATCTTGGTGTCCCTTCAGTCAAACTCATACTGATATCTTTCTCTAAGCACCACCTTAACTACACATGGCTCCTGTAAGGAAGGTAGCTGGGCCATTAAGTGTTGGGTTGGCGTGCGTAGACTTCTCTGTCAAGTCAAGGAATTCGACATGGTTTCTTTGAGAAGATCGATACACAGGACCTCTTTGAGCAGACGAATTTCTAGACCCTCCATTCCCCTCACTTAATGAATGAAAGGAGGTTTCAACCACCCGCTCTCGCCTTCATTTACTTCAATGCTAGAAACAGTATTGAGATCGGGTTTGATGGCGCCTGGAGATCACAGTGATCCCCTCTGTAACTGAACTCGGTGCCTTTGGCCTTCTTTACGAAGCTCTTATCTGTCTCCAAGTGACCACGGACTGTGACCACGTACTTATTCCCAAGGTGCTTTCGGCATTCGCGAATATGAAGGGGTTGATCTTTGCTGATCAAAATCATGATGAGAGATTCGTCGAGACGACTTAATATGGAACCACGCATCCCTATAGATATAACGACTCTTAACTCTCTTGATGATACTATGAGCCCGAGTCCAGAACTCTCTCGGCACCTCGCGCATCGAAATATAGCGGAGCTTCTCTTTGCGCCTTGGAGTCGCGATGGGCGAAATGCCGAGATGGATCAATTTGTTGCCAGGTGTCCCCTTTAGATGGATGGCTGAAAATGTTTCGTGATGTCACGGGTCCCAGTTTCGGCGCTTTCGGTGCTGTCAGGGTTCGGGGTTTCGTGATGTTCAAAGACATAAAACCTTCACCCTTTGCACTCGCGACTACCGAAAGCTAACACGACCAGATCTCGTATCACATGCCCTTTAGGATGAATGGTTGTCATCCATTCCTGAACATGCTATGGACGCTATTCATTGCACTAACCTTGGCGCAACTTTTCTAATCACGATTTCCTGCCCACCGCTGATCTGATTCTTTGGATACATCCTGAACATTGAAATTGGAGCGCTCGCTCGCTTGACCTGGGCCCGAAATGAATTTCTTCTGTGTGTTGCGCTTGGGCGCTTCTCGTGCAACTTGTAGAACCGGATATCCCTATGCCAAAGACAAGTAATGTTGCTAACATGATATATGGGGTTTGCTGCCATGCTTCCCATTTTTTGGACTGAACAATCTTATGCGCGTGCAATCCCAACTAGCCAAGTTCGACGAACATTCATCTGGATGTTGAAGAAATATTATAGAGACACATGAGGTATTTTTCGTTTCCTTCCAAAGTTTGATATATATTTTTTTCCCTTCTTCAGCTGATATGAAAAATTGCATTGTCCTCATTTAAGGTGAATTTGGTGTGTATCCGAAGCTCCCACATCATGTAGACACTGCTTTCCTTTTTCTGTAAATACGTTTCGTATGACAACTCTGCCAACTTAGGAAGCACATTTTGTAACAGAGGCTGCCTAACCGTACAATGCACGGTTGTGTTGCCCACTATTCGGATGATAGAATTGACACAATGTCCATATATATATGGACATTTTTCACCGCATCACAGACAATCAATCATATCATCACTTATCAAAGTAGAGGCAGAAGCATGAGAGTTGCATTTTTCACATACAGGTTCAAAGGGGGTCGAGTACACATTGGCTGCAACCAAAACACCTTCAACCTGGGAACACGAGCATAGGAATTACTACATTGAACAATATAATACACAATTGCACCCCCCCTCCCCTTAAAAAAAAAAAAAAATTAAACAGGCCACATAAATTTGTTGAAGGCTATTTCTATAAGCAAAGTGAGGATGATTTTGTGGATGTATATGCACAACAATGGTAGAGCTAGCTAGTTTCTTCATATCCTCTACTATATCTGCTCACAACTCTATTACAAACGTTGTCTGGGTTGTCCAAAATATCCTTTCTCTAACATCCCTTTTATTTGTTATATTTTTGAACAACATAAGTGGAATCTGCCATTTATGCAATTGTTGTTCCATTGATGGAAAAAAATTGAATACGTATCGAAGAATTGTAGCTACAACATGGAATAGTGCAATATTTATGTAACTTACCTGAGATACATGCACATGCAAAAGTAAAGGACAAAACTGAATATGAAAATAGGTACCCTTGCCTTGTCTTTGTCTGACTCTCCATACTTTATATGGAGAATGTGTTGCAAGCCAAGTTTTCTGGACAATGTGGCAGTTGCGCCAATCATTCCAATTGGGTAAATATCAGTGCTCTGTGCAAGCTGACTGATAGTTGAGTTTGGGACGAAACAATATTCTGAATAAACAACGAAATTTTTTTGCACAATGCTTGTTTTGTTGAGCGAAATAATTCGATCACAATCACCACAGTCATATACTATTTTGGGAAATATATTAAAATTTCTAATGGATATCCCATTACCCAAAAATATCTTTTCTGTATGTTTCTGGACAAGTTGTGGAGGAACACTCAGTGTCACTGTCATCATGGACTCCTTGTCTGTCATGTCATCACGCATAATGGATATGCTTTTGTTTGTCTTGTCCAAGTAGGTGCTATAGACGACCATTATGTCCCCGACAAACACTTGTCCAGTTCGGTGACAGTTCAAGCCCTCTATTGATAGTACTTTGGATGTTACAACTCTAGAATTGGTGACAATTTTTGAACAAGAAAACTAAAGTGAATGGTAGTGTGCATTTTTTTTTTGTATTCTTCTTTCACAGACATAAATATACAAGTACACGCATAGCATTGATGAACTATGGAGCCAGAGTTTTTCAACCACACCTTTTAGTCCACGGAACATGCTTCACGTTCGACATCTCACTTGTACTTGTTGATACTTCTTGCAAGCTGCAAACCATGTATTGCAGATGACATCAACATATCCACCATGCCATAGATGAATACATACCCGAGGATATTATTTTAGTAAACATAGTAAGAGAAGAGCGTATGCATATTTACCTTGGGCCTTTTCGGTATGCCGATGTCTAGGATGACTGACTGCTCATGCCCATGTCACTAGTCCAAATTTTTCTGATCCAAGCATGTGTAGATGAACATTAGGACTAAACAAGCATATGCATTGTATACTGTCCATCATAAGGTCTAAATAACTGTAAAATTGTATGCATATGATTTGTTTTAACTGAAGAAATGTTTGATAGTAAACAAGGCGTACGGTGGGGCACCATGGACAATTTGTATATCACGGACCCCTGGAAGCCACGGGAGCAATCTTCAACCTACCAACCTGGCACCCGCAATTGAGAAAGTGGGTAACTATGGAATAAGGTAGAAGCACGACCACAGATGTGAAACCTTTAGTCCACCAACCGACGCACCAAGGCATTTTTATAAAGCACACTAAGCATATGAATTAGAAAACAATTTAATGAAAAAAGTAGAAATAGGGAGGGAAGAAAGGGCCATTGCTACCAAAACATCGTTTTCAAGTCTATTATTATATGCCCCCACCTGGTTTGTATATTTAATTTACCAGCACACTTGGTATACCTTTTATAAGATTGTACTAGAGAACCCTTTGGTGTTGCACATAAAAATTGATCTCCCTATCCAAGAAACCTATTTTTTCCAAGGAAGTAACATGGAATATGCAATGGACATGAAGGAAAGTTAGTATGAAGACAAACATCTAAAAGAAAGAGAAACAAGTCTATTTACCTGCCAAAGAGTCCATTGTCCTCTCCAACCATTATGTTTGTTTAAATGAAACAATGCAGCAAAAACACAATGAACATCAAGTAGCTTAGTATGCAGGAAGGCATGTATTGAAGATAACTTATAATGAAGGCAGACATGTAAAAGAAAGAGAAACATGATTATTTACCTGCGAAAGAGCCAATCGTCATCTCCAACTATTTTGTTTGTTTAAATGTACCAATGCAGCGAAAACACAATGGACATGAAGCATGTTAGTATGCAGGAAGGCATGCAATGAAGATAAGTCACCATGTAGGAAGGCACCCAACATGTAAATATAATAAACTAGATGAAGACATATACAAACCATAAATGAAATACAAACAACACGATATGAAATAAAAGTACAAAAATGCACCTTTATATATCCTCTTCAATTGATGTAGTCAAGACTCTCTCGTTTTCTCCAGCTATTCTGTTTGTTTGAATGCGGGAACGCACAAAATACAATGAACATGAATAGAAGCTGGTATGCACCGACGAACAAGCAATATGTACATACAACAAATCAGACTCAACGAACAGTCTAGAATATAGGTAGAATCATGAACCTTTGTGCTTGTCCATCCATGGCTGTCAACGTGTAATTTTTTTTCCCTGCCCAAAATATATTACAAGCCACAAAATATCACGCAATTGCATGGTTGTAGCTAAACAATTTCTGGTTTTCCATGGAAAATGATCCATATATGCTTCCATCGATTGAAACACATGTTCTTTATCCTCTACATAGACTGTTGTGCCCACGATACAAGTTTTTGGTTTTCCGTGGCAAACTACCCAGACATGCTTCCAGACATCCAAATAGAATCTTGTAGAATATTTGTTGCACATATCATATCTCAAGCACAACACAAATTGTATCGTGCGCACACCAATATGTGTAGAGGAGAGAGAACATGTAATGTCATATCGACACATTTGACCATACATGGTTTATAAATGTAGTCTGCATATGCTTTATTTTAACAAAAAAACAATGAATATTGCAATTTCACATGTAATCCTCGAACAATTTTGCATGCAACTATTTTCTTTCATGCCAACACTAAAACACCAACAAAATCTCATAGAATAACAAATATCGACCTCGACAGACATGGAAAATAACACAACTGCATGTCGACTTGTGGGTGTAGGGGCTGAACATCGTAAAGCACCCCAAAAAACAATAATAATCCAAAAAAAGAAGAAGAAAGAAAAGCTCCAACCATCATCGCTCAACCCCAACCCTGCAAGGCTGAATAAAAAAAATAAAAAAACAAGCACCAAACTAGCGAGAAACCACGAACAGGCCGAACTGCACCCTGAGGGCCCCAAAGAGTAAACCCGAGCCAAACAAACAGAACCAACAACCCACAGACCAATGAACCAACAACAACCACTGAGCCAGTAAACAACATATGTATCTCCAATGATTACGAAACTACAGCCCAAGTACAGAAGGAACCATAAACATACAAGGACCATGCCACTACAAATAAGAAAACATTCTTACTTGCAAACTGAAAACACTGAACAACAAACAAGGAATAGAAAATGAAACTATGTTATCAAAACTTACTCCAAAACGATGAAATGCTGAAGCGCAGGTCGACTCGCGAATGAAACAATAAGAAGAAGCAACCGAAAAAACAACGAAGAAGAAGCACTCACCGAACCAGTGAACAATGTATGTAGCTTCAACTATAACGAAATTTCATTGCAAAGTTAGAAGAAGGATAAAACATACAATGGCTATTGAACTGGCAGTGGAAAAACAAGACTGTGCAAATTCATTGTAACTGTATGGAAAATTTCGAGGAAAAATGTACTTCAAGAACCGTATTTACATAAACATTTAAGGCTGTCAGGTTGTCTAAGGACCTCGCAGTATGAAAACATTTAAGTTGTCAGGCCTATTCGAGGACATTGCGTCATCTAAACATTTAACCTGTTAGGCCTATTGAGGCATCTCAAAAAATTGTCAATACATTTCAACAAAATACATTCGGCAAGGACATTATAAACTTTGGAACTCTCAATCACTATAAATATTGGATATCAAAACATTTCAATATGCTTAGTACATATCAAAACTTAGGAATATATTCATCTAGCAGAAAATGCTAATACAAACATTCGAACTAATGCTAGCATTAATCCACCTTCAAGCAATATAAAGGAAAAATATATGATTCAAAAAGACTGTGTACGAGAAAAAGTTTGGATATGTTTCCATATAAAACATTGGGAATAGCAAAGCCAACAATAACACCTCCAATCTCTTATCCAATCAGATCAGTAAATATATGGTTCTTTTTATTATATAAAATTATATGCTTTTAATTCCCTAGCTCCAACAATAGGTATTATGCAAATATTTCTGGTCAAAGGACAAAGTAATATGTAGTCAACGAATTATCAATCACTATAGTCCCTCTATGCCTATGACAGGGACTAATAAAGATAAGTTTCAATGCGCAAGTGGTGTCTAAGGATTTCATTAATATTAGGAATCAATTACTCTAGATTTGGTGTTCTAAGTGTCGTGAGACATGACTTGTCTACTTCGATAATTTGAATATTTTTTATAATTTGCAGCACTCCAAAGCATGCCTCCACCGATTTCAGATTCTCATCCAACTCAAAAAAAATTGGGGTTTCTTCCACTTCCACATCTAGTTTCTCTTCGTTCTATGACTCAAATAGGGTGAATTCTTGATTGACTCATCATTCCTCTAGATCTCCATTTTTTCTCGGTAAAAAAGGGTTCACAAGATCACGCATTTCATATCTTATTTTCTTGCATCTGTCTCATTAATTCTTTTAGGTTGACCATAGGTTTGTAATACTAAATTCTTCTTACAATTATCTTTTCCATTTCTTCCTCTATTGTGTACTATTTTTTCCTCCTGGTCAATTCTTTCTTCCTCCCTTTCTTTTCCATTCTTGTGATATCTTCTAGTCTTATTCTTGAGTGTGAATCGATGAAGTTTTTTCTTCTTTTTAAGGCATCACACAAGCAACATCCCACCCATCGCCAAATTAAACTTTACTCTTGATCAACGAGGGACATCCTTGCAGTTGTATTCATTTTGTCATGAAGTATTTCTACTCCTCTTCTTTCTCTTCCCAATTGGAATTGACTGGTGTATTAGAAAGGGATCATGATTCTATAATGTGATCGATGATTTTGTCCATGAGGAAATTATGAAACAAGGTAGGCACATTGAAAATGAAACTATCATTCAAATCATCATAAAATATTCTCTTTACATCATCTAATGACATGTATTCTTTGATTGCTTTCTCTTCGTATAAATCTTCAACAATTTTCTCGACCCATTCATATAGTTTAGTTTGTCTAATGTTTATTAGTTTAGACAATAATTATTCACATTTCATTAAATTCTTCATGTGCATCTCTATCATTAAATTTATTTATCTCCTCTTGTATTGCTTCTAGAAATCATTCGTGAGTCTCCGTGAAAAATTATGCCCTTTCATGTGCCCTTTTATAGTTGATTCCTCCTAGTATAGATTTTCAAGGAAATTGCATATCCTCCACATTCACATCTATGCATGCAAATAACTAATCTATAGTCCCATATCATGTAATACAAGCAATGGAACCAATGTTGCAATCTATGGGATTAAACAATAAGAAATTACGAGTAGTAAAATCATACAACCATAATGCAACACAATACTATAAATGCATGCATACATATATGGGGAAAGATAAAAAATTAATGGTGGAGGTAGAAACATGTAGTCTTTATTAATATATAATCACCAATAACCACACATTATATTGCAAATCCATGTCTATTTATACATTTACAATAAAAGAAGGTAGTTACAATTTCCATAACTACTTTGGTCAGTTGACCTAACCAACTGATTAACAAAGTTGACTACCTAGTCAATTACACTTCGTGGTCGTCTTAATCTTTACAATAGTCTACCATTTGGCTTTGTTGACTAGTAAACTAGGATCCTCTAATAAAGATATTCAACTCATGTGATTATAGGTTGGGTTCCAGTTACACATAAAATCATTAGAGGAGGTATAATTTTCAATTGGGATTCTATCATTTCTAACTTACTCTCATTAAAAATGCTCAATTGGGTTCTTTTTTAGGATCCATATAATCTTACATGTCTTATTACTTGTTAGATGTGATATGTGCTTCTAGCACATTCATGGGGTTAGGTTGGTATTGATCCCTAGATTAAATATTTTGTTAATGTTTATTGTAGAGATTTATGGAAGGATAGATACCAATTTAAGAATACACATATTTGTGATGGCTTCCTCACACCATTATGTGAACTCATTTTTCTCCAACCTTTCCCAAGAATATATCCAAAATCTATAGAGGTGTTGAAGGACATTTAATATTGGTACTTAAAATAACACTCTACATATATAAGAATTTATGGTGCCACACAACCACCTCATACACTTCCAGCCTATGTGTCAAATATGATCATAATTTAAGAGATCAAGTATCA
Source organism: Picea glauca (assembly GCA_000966675.3). Taxonomy (NCBI): domain Eukaryota; kingdom Viridiplantae; phylum Streptophyta; class Pinopsida; order Pinales; family Pinaceae; genus Picea; species Picea glauca. The sequence goes on along the minus strand of JZKD02S1673662.1, from coordinate 8,108 downwards.
AATAACTCTACATGGTTTCAATTCTTGTCAGCTCA
>JZKD02S1673661.1:990643-1009988 GCA_000966675.3 Picea glauca | reverse complement strand
AAAATTTTAAATTTAATAAAAAAATTTCAAAATCACTTCTTATTAAAAGTAATTAAATTAAATAAGAATTATAAATATAATATTTTCAGAAGTAAAAGTTGATTTGAGAATCATGGCTAAACTATTGGAGAATCATGGACGAGACCATTTTGCAGAATAAAGATACTATTAAAACAAACGTCAAATCAAAATTTAAGGAAAAAATGTGGTGTGATAAAGAGTTAGAGGAAGAAAGAAAATTAAGGTATTATAAAAATGTAATCAACCCTAATCTAGAAGATCAAAATTATCTATTTGTTTTTCCAAGTGTAAGGAAAAAAATAAGCATTGCTAAGATAAGAACAAATTCTCATGAGCTCCATAGTAAAACTGGGCATTGGTCAATTCCTAAAACGCCATGGGATGAAAGAGTGTGTCACCTTTGTGACATTAAGAAGGTTGAAGATGAAAAGAACTTTCTCTTAGATTGTCCAACCTATACCCATATTAGATCTCATTTTCAAAATATTGATCACACTACCAACCTTCCTAACCTCTTAACTCAACAAAAGTATGGTGATATTGGAAAGCTTCTCTTAATGCTTTTGGAGCACATAAACAAAATTCTAAAGAATCACAAGTAATCACTTACCCTCTTAAGGTCCAATAGACCAATTAGGTCTTAGTGGACGTTAATCATCATCATCATCATCATCATCATCAATTAATACCCATCAACTATATTTAATTTAATGTAAACTAACCCCATATATATTAATATTAAGATCAAATCACTTAAAATTTATTTCATACAATGATCTAAAACATAAACTATGAACGAAGAATATTCATTCATTCATTCTTTCCTCCTATAAATTTATATTCAAAAGTCGTGCTATGCAATAAAAGCAAGGTATTGTTTATGGAGCCCACAACTTCGTTGAAAGTCTTCTCGAGTATGTTCCACAAAAGTGTCTTTGAACATGTTTCACGTGGCTTCGTCGGAATCTTGGATTAGTCGGGAAATCTTTCTACATTGAACGCAACATCGTAGTTTTGGGATTATAGCCAAGGGGTTTCATGAAATTTGTCTTAGGGAAGTGAGTCTCTCGATGCTGAATGAATTTCCTTATATTGCAGAGTTCAAAGTGTAGGTTGGATTGTATAGTATAGGATTCTAATTAATTTTAAACCTTTATTTACTTAAAGGTTGTAATAAGACTCTTAACTTATTAGTCCCCGTCGAAGCACATGACTATAGAATTTGATTAGTGTTGACTTTCTATTACAACCTGATGTCTTTCCCATCCTGATGTCTTTCCCATTTCCAGGTTTCCAAGCCAACCATTCAGTAATAGGTAAGTGCTCTCCAAATGTTTTAAATACCAACCTAATTTTTCCTACCTTCTCTGAACCAATCTACAACTGATTTCTTCCTGAGATATTTTTTAAGTACCACCTCATGCCACAGTCCTTGAGTCATAAGACACCTCCATAAGCCCTTAGCTGCTAGGGCTTTCCCAAAGGTAAAAATATTCTTAATGCCCCACCCACCCACCTTTTAAGGTTTTTCTAATTGTTTCCAACTTACCAAATGGATCCCTTCTTTTATCTTTTTTCCAATCCATACAAAACTAAACATCCTTATTCTAATATTATTTAAAATAATTTTAGAGATTTTAGCTAGTGACAACCAATAAACATGTATACTTTCCAAAACATTTTTGACAAGAGTTACTCTTCCCCCTAAACTCAACCATATATGACTCCAATTAGCAATCCCTTTCTCAAATTTTTTCACCAGCCAGTTCTAGTCCATCCTATTATAGCAGTTTTGTTTCAGAAAGCAACCAAGATATTTAAATCCCTCATCAATTGGTTTCACATCAAATGGAAAAATCTCTTTCAGCAAGGCCAAATCCTCTTCCACCCATCCAACTTCTAAGAAAGAAGATTTTTGTGGACTAAAGGCCATTCCAGTTGCTTTGCAGAACAAGTCCAATATTCCTTTTAATTTCTCCCATTCAACAATCTTACAATTACCAAATAATATAACATCATCAACAAACATAAGATGTGTAATGTAAATCCCTTTAGCAACTGGTATTCCTTCTATTTTCTTCTCTCTTACCTTCTCTTTAATAGCTCTACTTAAGCCTTCAACCACTAGCAGAAACAATAAGGGTGACAAAGGAAACCCTTGCGTTATTCCCCTTGAGATTTTTAGAAAAGTTGTAGGCTTACCATTTATTAGGACTGCATAATTTGCTGAGGTCACACACCCCATAATCCAATCAGTAACTTCAAGACTCAAACTCACCTGTAACAACACAAGCCTTAAAAACCCTCAATCCACTATATCACAAGCCTTTATCATGTCAAGTTTTAGCACCAAAGATTTATGATTTTTCGTCTTAATACTATGTAAGGCTTCCTGTACAATCCTAATAGCATCAATAATTTGCCTTCTCTCAAGAAACCCAAATTGTTCTTTAGATATATCAAAGGACATAATGGATTTAATTCTTTTGGCAATAATTTTAGTAATTATCTTATAAGCCAAATTACATAAGGCTATAGGTATAAAATCACCAAAAGAACTAGGGTTATCCTTTTTAGGAATGAGTGCAATGAAAGTAGCATTCAATGCTCCAATCACCCTTCCTCTCAATCTTGACTCCTCCACCATCTCCAATAACTCTTCACCCACTATGTCAAAAAAGGCCAAAAAAAATTCCACATTCCATCCATCAGGACCAAGAATCTTTGATGCTTTAAAGCTTTTAAGTGTTGACAAAATCTCAGTAGAGGTTACTGGCTCAAACATTCTACAGTTGTGTTCCTCTGAAAACATTCTTGGAAAATTCTTTAATACTGCCAGTTGGTCAGTTATATCCGGATTAGACTGTGCCTTGTACAACTGCTGAAAAAAGTTAACAACTTCCACTTGTAATCCTTGATAACTGGTAATCACATTACCATCCTCCTTAGTGATCCCCCAAATAGTGTTAATATGTTTCCTAGCATTTGCAAACGCATGGAAAAACTTGATATTCCTATCCCCAGAAGCTAGCCAATTAATTCTACTTTTCTTCCTCCATGTATCCTCTTCCTGTCTTAAAAGTATCAATTTCCTCTGCTCTTTTTCTACAATTAGCACTATGTCAGCCTCCTTCTCAAGACCTCCATGATGATTAGAATATTAAACATCAAGTTCAAGTTCAATCTTTTCCATTTCTTCCTTTACCTCACTCTTTTTCTTTTTCTCCCAACTAAACATCGATTCCTTAAGAACCTTCAACTTTTTAACCATAGACTCCATGGGACTTAAGGACTCCGATCCAACCAATCCTGCCCAATTGGATCAGACTAGATTATCGAATTCTGTATCTTCCAGCCATATAGAGTTAAATTTAAAGGGGTATCTGACTGTAACGTCCCTGGCCATCAACCCCATGGCTGAGCAACGCTACTATGCAGAAACATTCTCAAACTTATAGAGTATGCATTTAAATGAAGTTAAATGACTTAACACAGAGTAAACATATAATTATTGCTAACATACATAATTAATGGAACTAACAGTAAATATCATTGCAATAGAATACATGATATTATTGCAAGCATCACAGACATGCATTTTAATTGAAATTAAACACATGTATATACTTATCTTTGAAACTGTTGTAACTCCACCAACTACGTGCACACCTTCCACGAACCTCCCAGCCTTAGACCATGCTGCTCATCACGCTCAGCAGTGGGTCACCCCTGAGCTGGGACCAAGCTCCACCCAGGGCAAGGGAATCCTAGACTAGGCTGAGGTTATAGAAAAACTGCACATAGCAACCGAAAGGATTATCTCCAGGAGCCTTCTTATGCCCACTACTCATGGACTCTCATTCCCCACATGCGTTTTGTTGGCCCTTAGTTATGGAAGGAAACAAAGAACAAGGAAGAAAAGGTGAAAAGTGAACTTCGCGGGAGACACAGTAACTGTCACTGGGTCGAAGTAAGCAAAAGAGAAGAAAAGATGGAGCGAAGTAAGAAAATGCAAGTCGTTGGACGAGAGGATCAAGAATGACAGATTAGTGAGGAAGAAGGATTGTGGGAAACTCAACAAGCGAAAAAAGACACCATTGGATGCTTTGGAGCACCACGTGAGAAGGAAGGGAAGACAAGCTGGCGAAGCCCAGAAAAAGTGGGTCAAGTTGACCTAGGGTTTTAGACACCTAAGGTTTTGGCACCCAGGTTTTGGCCTAAGGCTATTTGTGAGGGACTATATTGTATAAATAGTGTTCGAGAGGACCTAGGTCGGGGAGGTACTATTGTTAAGCATTGATATTGATTGTTGTTCATTGAGAGGATGTCGTATTGTGAGTTAGAGAAGTGTTGAGAGTAGGATCCTTCTAGTATTGTAAGATCTTCATCTGTGTGCGAAGATCAAGTCCTGTAGCTGGGTGCGCAGGAGGGGGAGAGAGAGAGAAGAAGAAGAAGAAGATCTGCTAGCAGAGAGAGCAGACAAGAACTGTAAGATTTATCTTAATATATTATAAGCACAGTTCTGTGGACGTAGCCCTAGGGAGAGGGTGAACCACGTATATCTGGTGTTATGTGTGTATGATTGATGCTTTATCTTTGTCTTTGATATACTGTTATTGCATTATTGTATTAGATCAGATCTATAAGAAGGTGGAGTAGATATTAGTGATAAGTAAGCTAGGTACATTGCACTATATTGCATCAAGATCCACTTGATATTCTCCTGGTTGTAGACATCTCTGTCCTACAACCCCCCCATAGCTACTTCGGGTGAGACTGCATCTGCTTCGTAGGTGTTGCCGAGAGGGCCAGTATTTAGGGCTTGTTGGTGTGTTCTTGGAGTGAACCTTGGGTCTGCCCTTGTGCCAACAAATGGTTCCATTGCTGGGACCAAAATCTTCGTGAGGGGATGTCAAGGTGGTTCCCATTGAAGATAGAGATTCAAAAATGGATAGAAGATCAAGAGAGGGACTTCGTTGAAGCCCAAAACAAGAACCCTAAGCTGAGTACTGAAGATTGCCTACAAAGATACATTTTCACCGACATCCAAGAGATCTTCTTTGGAGGAATCCATCAGGAGTTGTTTGAGTGGTTGGCTAGGTTAGTTGATTCCTAGTTTGAGATTAGGTCTAGACCTTCTGTGGTTTCGACGCCGATGCTGATCCAGAAGGTTAAAAGAGTCAACAACACTGTATCCAGAGCAGTAGGTCATTGGTTTGATAGTACCATTGGAGGGTATATCACCGAATTTGCTGTTGATAGAGTATAATCGTATAGACAAGCCGAGAGATACTTTTTCAAAGGACCTAGAGGGAATTTTTTTCATTTTCTAAAGTTAAGAATCAAGATGCTCTTACAAGAGAAGATCATTCTATAGATACGGTAGATTGGTTGAAGCTAGAAAAGCTAATGTTCAAAAATTCGGACAGCGACAGCGACACAAAAGCGGAACATACGCGCAATGGAAGAATATTGCGAGGGGTTCACCTTGAGAACTTCTTTAAGAAAAAATATGGAGAAGAGGGTTTCTACAATGGACAAGAGGTAGATCTGATGGACGAAGAACATTCAGAACCCGTGGGGCCAGAGGAAGAAGCAACTGAAGAACTTCGCCGAGACGAGCCAGAAACCTCAGGAACTGCACAGGCTACTGAAGTAAGTAATATCAATCCCCCTGGTGTTTCAACAATGCTAAGTAATCAGAACATTCCACAACACCACAGTCCACAGAGCCCTATTACTAGCAGCTTAGCATCCACTCAGACAGGAAACCTAGGAAACTCCATGGCAGATGAGATGAGGATCCCTATATTTAGAGGAAATGGATCTGAAGATCCTGATCAACACTGGTTCCTGTGTGAGGCTATGTGGAACATTAAAAATATTACCGACGAAGCTGTTAAAAGAAACCAGTTTAGCACTACACTGAGGGACCGCTTGTTGAGCTGGTACATGAAGCTTGTCCAAGGACTTGCGCAACCTAAGCCATTGAATGAAATCAAGAATGCGCTGATTGTAGGATTTAAGAAACCTAAGTCGGATTCCCAGTGTATCACAGAGATGAAAGAGATCAAGCAAAAGGTAGATGAACTTGTTTGGGAGTTCGATTAGAGATTCAAGACCCTCACAGGAAGATTGACCTTTAAGATCCCGGACGAGTAGACCAAAGAATGGTTCATCGCTGATCTCTTACCACATATCAGAGTCCCCCTGATGTAGCAGAAGATTTCTTTGTAGGCAGAAGCATTGGAGATCGCCATGAAGCTTGAATCAGCCCCGATGGGAGAATCCAGCTCAGGTATGAGTCAGATCTTGAGTCAGCTAACTAGTTTGTCTCTATAGGTTGAAGACATGAAGAAAGACAAGGGAAAAGACAAAGGAGACGACATCTGGTGTGTCAGATGCAGATCATAAGGTCATGACAAGGAACATTGCCCTCTATTCAATGAATATTTGGCTTATGGAGCTCCGATCCCCTTGAAGCAAGTCACCTTACCTTGGTGCAAAGTATGCAGAAACTGACATCGGCTTGGTGAGTGATATTACATGCAGAAGTATGTTCAGATACTTGCAAACCTATATTGCACCTTCTGTAAGTCAGTAGGGCATGATGATAGAGACTGTAGGGCCTATGACCTCATTCATGAAAGGTCAAGAGATGTATACAAGATCCAAGGTGAAGTACAACAAGAAGGAAACACTACGCAGTACAACTCCCTAGGAAGAGGAAAATTCAATCCTCGCGGTGGATATAGAGGATGAGGATGAGGAGGAGGAATGGGTCGAGGCTAAGGACAAATAATTTGTTATAACTGTGTGCAACCAAGACATCTAGCAAGGGATTGTTAGAACCCTTGTACTACTTGCAGTTATTGCAATTCTTTTGAGCATGTTATAGAAGATTGCCCCATACTGCTGGCTAAGCTTCAAGAAAGACAAGGACCTCAGCAGAACCCGCAAGTGTAGTTTATATATGCTGAACCTCGTGGAGAAGACCCTAGAGTCGTTGTTATTACTCAAGGAGGCATTGTTACAGGAGAAGATAGAGTGACCCAGGAAAATACTACAGAAGACTCAGGAGTCAGAAAAGCTGCGGAGAAGACTCAAACTTTTGATGCCAAGAAAGAAAGACGAACATTTGAAGATGCAAGGAAAGAATTTAGAAGAGATCAAGGCTCATCATCAAGAACATGGCAAAAATTAAGAGAATATGGAATTCCACTGGTATTCGATCAGTATGCTTCACCGAGAGAGGGAAAAGAGGTAAGCAAGCTCATGGAATTTCTATATAATTGTATTAAGCTAATCCAAGATGAAAACACTGTAAGGGAACTTCAGAGTTTAATCAAGCAATATGAGCTAGGAAAAATAGACCCCTTGCTGAATAGGGTAGTACACCAAATTGGGAAAAGGAGAAGGACAAACAAAGAATTACACTTGAATGCTCAGATATGAGAGTATGATATAGACTATGTGGTCCTCAACTTAGGGTTGGAGGTCAATGTCATGACAAAGAAAACTTGGGCACTAATGGGAAAATCGGGGTTAGTCTATTCCCCTATAAGGTTAGAATGGATAATCAAAAAACTGTCAGCCCATTTGGATGACTGGAGCATGTTCCTGTGGGCATCGACGAAGTGAGAACCTTTGCAAATTTTGAGGTCAATGAAATTGTTGATGACAACTGCCCTTACCCAGTGCTGTTAGGTATTGATTGGGCATTCAACAACTCTAATGTTGTTGATTTGAAGAAGAGATGAATGACATTTGAAAGAGAATGCCTAAGGGTCATTACACCTTTTTATCCAGATGAAGGTCAGAGATACACATAAACCATCAAAGAAGAAGACCACACATATGAATTGGAAAATATCTACAAACTGACAGCCATACAACATGATTACATCAATCCTACGACATATGGGAATCTGAGTTGGCGAAGTGACAGTGTATGCTCATCAGACTCAGAAGAAGCACTGGAAAATTGGCAAAATCAGATGTATGAAGTATCCACAAGAAGATGTGCCAGATTAACCAGAGAAGTTCGCTGGATCAGCACAATAGTAAGTAACTTACCCACATTTGATGGTCTGAACCCTTTAGAAGCCTTCCTATCAGATTTTGAAACAAGTGTACCAACACAACAACGATTGTTGGAAATGGATGAGGCCCTGAAAGCCACACCAGCAAGATGGTGGGGGACACATAAAAGCAACATCACAGACTGGGCACAATGCCGAACCTTGATGACAACACGGTTCTCAGCACGAGCAGTAAGTTGCGAAGTAAGATATACTGGTCGAAGTTGCCCAATAGACCATGTGTGAAGCTATGAACAGGCCTGGAGTGACATTCCTCAAGAACAATGGGTTCATAGATTTATTAACACACTGGACACGACCCCTATCAACTGGTACCTTCAAGCGGAGCTGCGCCTTGTCACTACAGATTGGGAAGGTATGATTCAGAACTTTGTAACCACCTTTTTATTTGGAAGTGGATATCCTTTAGTAGACCAAGCATTGCAAATCCCGAGATAGAAGGTATTCGAGGAGGCATCTAGCCTCCCTATGGATAAAGAAGAGGATGAATGGACTGCGCCTCTCCAGAAATTATAGAGTTGCTACAACATCAATGCCGATGACGACGATGATCCTAGAAAGGTAAACATTACTAAAACAGAAGGCCAAAGAAATGTAGAAGGTCCAGGAGTTGAGCTACCATTTATTGGTCAGCCAATCAAGATTAAAAAAGTCAATATTGGAACAGAGGAGACACCGAATCTTGCCAATGTCGGAGATTATTGGGATGCTGCTACCATTGACAAAATTACAGAGCTATTGCATGAATATAAGGACTTGTTTCCAACAAAGTTCATTGATATGAAGGGAATGAAAGAAATTATGGGATATATGAGAATACCTTTGAAACTAGATGTGAATCTAGTCAAGCAAAGACCCTATAGATTAAACCCAAAATACAAGGAAAAAGTGAAGATTGAGCTCGACAGAATGCTGGAAGAAGGGATTATTGAAGCTGTTGAAGAATTAGAGTGGATCAACCCTATGTTTGTACAAGACAAGAAGACAAGAGAAATGATGATATGTGTGGACCTCAGAAAGTTGAACGATGCCTGTCTGCATGACCCTTTCCGTACACCATTCATTGATGAAGTATTAGACAACGTGGGAGGCCAGGAGGTATATTATTTGACAGATGGATTTTCAGGATACCATCAGGTCCGAATTGCCAAGGAGGACCGCCATAAGACCACGTTTTCCACATAATAGAGATCCTACCAATACACAATGATGCCATTTGGACTGAAGAATGCCCCAACTATCTTTTCTAGGGTGGTGGTCGAAGTGTTCAAAGAATTTTTGCATAAATTTTTAAAAGCTTATTTTGATGACTAGACTGTGTTTAGTTTGTTGAAAAATCATACTGAATGTCTAAGGCTAATGTTGGATAAATGTAGGCAGTGTCAAATTGATTTGAATCTGAAGAAGTTCATCTTCTTCTCACCATTTGGAGTGTTATTAGGCCATATTGTATGTAATCAAGGATTGCTGGTTGATCCATCTAAAATTGGAATTATAGTTGATTTGCCACCTCCAACTTTAGTCAAACAACTGCGCACTATGCTAGGACATACTGGATATTATAGGAAATTCATTAAAGGCTATGCCCAAATTACAACACCGATGGAGAAGCTGTTGAAGAAGGACTATCAGTTTGGTTGGATAGATGAATGCCAACAGAGCTTCGACAAACTGAAACAGAAGATGGTCACTGCGCCCATTTTGGTCTTTCCAGACTGGAGCAAAGAGTTTCATGTGCACGTTGATGCATCTTCTATTGCATTGGGAGTAGTACTGACACAACTGGGAGAAGGAGACATCGATCACCTGTTAGCCTTTGCTAGCAGGAAGTTATCCACAACATAAATCAACTACACCACTACCGAGAGGGAAGGATTAGCCATGGTGTATGCGTTGGAAAAATTTCTCCACTACTTGTTGGGAGGACACTTTAAAATGTTCATAGATCACTTCGCGCTGAAATATATAGTCAACAAGCCAGTGTTGGGGGGGAGAATATGCAGATGGCTTCTGTTGTTTCAAGAATATGATTTTGAGATCATAGTTAAGCCAAGAAGAATAAACAAGGGCCCTGACCACTTGTTGAGGTTGGAACATGGAGAAGAACCCACCATTTTGGAGGATACACTGCTGGATGCACAACTGCTCTCCATTAGGAAGACTGATTACCACTTCGCAGACATAGTCCAGTTCCTGTCAACAGGAATGGCACCTAGTGAGTATACAATTCCCCAGAAGAAACGACTAGTGGTGCGTGCTACAGATTTTTCACTTATAGCTGGACAGCTATACAAACTGGGACCTGATGAGATACTAAGAAGATGTGTTATGGAGACAGAGTGACCATTGATTCTTGCATAAGCTCACGAAGGCATCGCAGGAGGACACTACGCAGGGAGAGGAACTGCGCAGAAGGTCCTGAGAGCTGGCCTTTGGTGGCCTACCTTACACAGAGATGCTAAGGATTATGCTAGAGCCTGTGATGTATGCCAGAGAGTTGGGAAACCATCCATATGAGATGAAATTCCATTAGCACCTCAGATGACCCTACAAGCATTTGAAAAGTGGTCCATTGACTTTGTGGGACCTATAAACCCACTAGGAAAACACACAGGAGCAAGGTACATCATTACTGCGGCAGAATACTTAACCAGATGGGTTGAAGCCAGAGCAATTAAAGACTGTAGTGCAACTACAACTGCGTGTTTTATATTTGATGACATAATAACCAGGTTTGGATGCCCCAAGATCCTTATGAGTGATCAAGGCACACATTTCATCAATAACACAGTTGAAGCCTTGACTAAAGAATTTGCAGTCCACCATCAGAAGAACACACCTTACCATCCACAAAAAAATGGAACAATTGAAGCATTCAAAAATATCTTGGAGACACCATTAATGAATATTTGCATTGTGAATAGGGATGACTGGGACTTAAGAGTACCTGTAGTACTATGGGATTATCGAACCACTTGCAAGAAATTAACAATGCAGACTCCTTTCAAGTTAGTTTATGGTCTTGAAGATGTTGTCCCGATGGAATACTTGGTACCAAGCTTAAGAATTGTTGCTTTTACAGGTATGGATGACACTGGTGCTGCTCAGGAAAGGCTCACACAGTTGGTTGAACTGGAAGAAGACAGATTCATTGTAGGATTCCACCAACAAGTCCAAAAGGAACGAGAGAAGGCATATCATGACAAACACATCAAGAAGAAGACAATCAAGCAAGGTGATTTAGTACTGGTGTATGACAGTAAGTTTATAAGAAACCCAGGGAAGTTCATAACACATTGGCTAGGACCATATGAGATTGCCTATGTTACAGAAGGAGGATCTGCACAAATCAAAACATTGATGGGAGAATGGAAGGAAGGATTGGTGAATGGGAGTCGGTTGAAGTTGTACTATGACAACCAACTGCTTCGCAGTTCTCAGTAAAAACAAGAGGAAAAGGGTCTAGGTATCAGGCGTAGTTGAAACTGGGTACCAGACACGGAAAATACAGTCTGCACAAGGAGGGAGAGGAGGCATAAAGCAGAAACCAAGGCTACCTTGTGCAATCTAAAGTCGAAGAAAAATCGAAGGATCGGATTCAAAGTGCCTCGGGACGAGTCACAGGTGAGTGTTGGGGGCTTGTTGGCCCTTGGTTATGGAAGGAAGCGAAGAACAAGGAAGAAAAGGTGGAAAACGAACTTCGCGGGAGACACAGTAACTGTCACTGGGTCGAAGTAAGCAAAAGAGAAGAAAAGATGGAGCGAAGTAAGAAAATGCAAGCTGTTGGACGAGAGGATCAAGAATGAAAGATCAACAAAGAAGAAGGATCATGGACAACTCAACAAGAGAAAAAAGCCACCGTTGGATGCTTTGGATCATCGCGTGAGAAGGAAGGGAAGACAAGCTGGTGAAGCTCAGAAAAAGTGGGTCAAGTTGACCTAGGGTTTTAGACACCTAGGGTTTTGGCACCTAGGTTTCGGCCTAAGGCTGTCGGTGAGAGACTATATTGTATAAATAGAGGTCGAGAGGACCTAGTTCAGGGAGGTACTGTTGTTAAGCATTGATATTGATTGTTGTTCATTGAGAGGATGTTGTATTGTGAGTTAGAGAAGTGCTGAGAGTAGGAGCCTTCTGGTATTGTAAGATCTTCAGCTCTATGCAAAGATCAAGTCCTGCAGCTGGGTGTGCAGGAGGGGGAGAGAGAGAGAGAAGAAGAAGAAGATCTGCTAGCAGAGAGAGCAAACAAGAACTATAAGATTTATCTTAATATATTATAAGCACAGTTCTGTGAACGTAACCCTAGGGAGAGGGTGAACCATGTATATCTGGTGTTATGTGTGTATGATTGATGCTTTATCTTTGTCTTTGATATACCGTTATTGCATTATTGTATTAGATCAGATCTATAAGAAGGTGGAGTAGATCTTAGTGATAAGTAAGCTAGGTACACTGCACTGTATTGCGTCAAGATCCACTTGATATTCCTCTGGTTGTAGAAATCTCTGTCCTGCAACCCCCCCATAACTACTTCGGGTGAGACTGCATCTGCTTTACAGGTGTTGCCGAGAGGGCCAGTAGTTAGGGCTTGTTGGTGCTCTCTTGGAGTGAACCTTGGGTTTGCCCCTGTGCCAACACTTGTTCTAGCTAGGAGCATACACCTTCATAAGCACAGTCCATCGATGCTTCACCTCCCTTTCTGGGTCTCGTCAACATGATGGATCAGGAATTCTGAGAGCTCCGTAGCTAGTGCTGGACTCTCTCTGGGAGAAAACCACTTCCCAACAGACTCTCTCACTTGGAAAGAGTTTCTCACAAGCTTGAAAACCCGTCTCTTCTACCACGAGCTTGACAACCTAGTTCTTCGACCAGTTTCAACCCAATTCCCCCAAGTTCAGGTTGACAACAAAAACAACAAATTTGGCTAACTCACAGGTGACAACAACAACAAGAAAAACTGGGTGTGGACGTCCAGAAGACGGAAAAAACCACGGTTCAACACTCATTCACACAAGGATGATAGTCACAACAGTAGATGGGCATAGGTCCGAAAATGGAAATGGCCAGACGCTAGACACAACACGCTCAGGCGAATTCCCTGGTGTCGGGTTCCACAGAAGAAACAAAACAATTCACCGGTTTTGGTTCTCAAAATTGCGTGAGGGTAAAAAAAAGAAGAAGAGAGGTTCCAAAGTAGAGGCAAATGGTTTTTAGACAGAGGATATAGAAACTGGCAGCATGGATGCAACAACGGAGGACCAAACCCTGACTCAGCTAATGCTTTAGCCTTTAACCGCATGTGCCTAGGTCGACACTTGTCATCCTAGAGCTGCATGAGTCCCCTTTTGCACACATTGGAGTTGCATGCGTTGCCTCTCCCAGAACTTAGGATAAAAACATGTTTTGTGCCACAACTTTAGAATAATAATAAAATATTATTCCCAAGGACTTAAGCCCCTAAGCTTAACCCATCTTTCCAACCTTTCAACCCCCTCTTCCCTTACCCACCCTATGGAAGCTTAGTCCCCCATCACTCTTTCTTCGTGGAAGGTCTGCACGCATGATGTAGACCCCCTACCTCAGCAGGGTTCTACGACCTCTCGGTCTCTGGATCGTTCCAAATTCTGGGCCAAAATGGCTCTTTGGGCTCCTGTTGGAACCCTTTTGAACAAATCCACTGGTGCCTCATGAAAACTCCACCGTCACGAGAAATACACCAGGCGTGAGTCTTCACCTTTACATGGCCACCGGATATGACCGTGACCTTTTCTGAAAAGGGATTTCGGGTTTCACAACTTTGGGAATCCTGAAGTCGCGAGTCTCTTGACTCTTCAATCCCCGAAACCTGAAATGATGAAATGTTGAAATGGCTTCACCGATGGTTAGCCCCTGGCCAAACCTTGGTTCATGTGACCACCTTCCCCGTGACCATAGCCCTGTTCCAAAGGCGCGTCACGTTTCGCGACTTCGGGACCTTCAATACCAAGCGCCATGTCTCCTAGTCATCGAGATGGCCGAAATGCCGAATCCTGAACTTCCGAAATGCTGAACTCCTTCGAAGTTCCTTCTCCACGGCACGTCGCGTTTCGCGACTTCGGGTTTTCTAACACCAAGCGCCCCAACTCCTTGTCCTCAGAACTTCCAGAAAGCTGAACCTTGAACTGTCGAAATGTATGACCATAGTCCCACTCCAACAATACGCCGCTTTTGGGACTTCAGGGTTTCCAACGCCTAAGTACCCGGTTTCTTGTCCTCGGGATGTCTGAAAAGCCGAATCCCAAAATGCCGAAATGTGTGACCCTTTTCCGTGACCACACTACTCCTCCATCAGTTTTTGGGTTTTCATGTTTTGGGACTTCGTGATCCCGGTTGCAACAACTCCCTGCCCCTTCGAGCTCCTGGTATTCGAAATACCGAAGTATCGATCCCCGAAACACCGGTCTTCCGCTCCAAACTGGGATCAACGACTCATAGCCTCTCCTGATCCGACAACTTGTGTCTTTTCGGGATTTCATGGGTCAAGAGTCCCAAACTCTTACCCTTTGCATTCTCGGTAGCCGAAATGCCGAAATCCTCCTTTCAGGAATTTCCCTGAAACATCGATCGCTCACCACGTGTCCTCCTATTGGACGGTCACGATCCTTTCGGGATTTCATGGGTCAAGAGTCCCGACTCTTGCCCTTTTGTGTCTCCCGGTAGCCGAAATGCTGAAATAGGCCTTTCGTTCCCTCCTTCACATACGAGGGTTAAACCTCGTGCACCTTCTCCTGGATCCGATGGCTATCGGTCCATGCGCCCAGATCTGCGGCCCAGATCTCTTTCTCCTGCGCACTCTCCTCCTACTTACCTGGACGTAGATTCAATGGTCCAGATCTCATTCTCTCCAGCTGATCTCACGACAGCTGTGCTCCCTCCTTAGCTTGCACTTCTTCCTGAGCTTGGAAGACTTCAAACGCTTCAAAGGCATTAGCCTTTGCTCCTGCTGTGAAGCTTGTATCCTTGGCTCCCGCCTGCGTTCTAAAGACGCTGTCCCTCCTGAGATTTTCAACTCTTATCCACCAAAGGGTGTCTCGACTTCTGTGATTCCTTGCAGCTATGGCTCTGTGTGCAAAGGAACTTTTCCCTTCAAGCTTCTGAACTTGAGACAAGTTCACTCTGAGTGCACTCCTTGCATTATTCCTTCTGAGCTTAAGAACTTCAGAGAAGTTCTTATTTGCACACTCCTTGTGCTGCTGAGTTTTCGGATAACTCAATTCGAAGTATTTATTGCATAGAAATTCTTCACGCCCTCCTGGCGTTCTTCTACTCGATGCACACCTTGCAGAGCCTTTCTTCACAAAGTGTTCAATAACTTTGTAAGTGTCCTCTCCTTGACACTTCCCTTTCCTCGGAGCTCGAAATGGAGTTCTCTGATGCACTCTTTCCACTCGCTCAATGCCCTCCTGGCAGAGCTTTACAGAACCTTCAATAGTTCTATTTCTTTTCTATGCCTTCCTTTGCACAGTTCCTCGTCCTCCAAGGTGTTCAGCAACGTTGAGGCTCCTCCTTGAATCTATGAATCTTTCTGGTGTGCACTCCTTGCATTTTCTTTCTGACTCCGCAGAGCTCAGATGCATACTCCTTGCGCTGGCTACAGAACTTCCAGTGTTCTGTTGTGCACTCCTTGCACGGCCTAAAGAACCCAGATAGAAATCACAACTTAATCAGATAAACAACAAAATCTATCTATAACCTGTATCTACAGTATACAAGTGACATTCAAATGCATAAAGATACACAAACAATTCATGGGCAGGAAAAACTGCTCTTTGTATTAATTTCCAAATGTCTATATAAATGTTTACAAAGGATGGACTGTAACAAGTCTTGGCTCTGTCTCTCGAGACCTCTCTACCTGAGAACTCTCCTCCTAACTCTTTACTCAAATTTCTTAATTACCAAATGGGGCTCTCTCGAGCTTATCGTCAACCACCGTCTCTGAGCTATCGCTATCACATAGCGACTCCTACGACTACATTACATAAATGGATGTCCAGTCTTGACAAATTTGGACTTAGATGCAGGTAACCATTTAGGCTCCAGCTTACTGCAACTCACCCACACCCCCGAGCCTCCTCTGAAACTCAGAAAGAGGCCCACTGTTTCCCCTGAACTTCCTCCCCCCATCACCCCAATCTGGAAAATGTTTTTCGATGGAGCCTGTTCCCGAGAAGGCACTGGAGCTGGGTGGTTTTTGTGTCACCTGCTCAGGAGACCATATCCCTGTCATATAAGATGGAATTCGAAACCACCAATAATGTGGCAGAGTATGAATATCTTATCCTAGGATTAAGAGCCGCAAGGGAAATGGGAATTCAATAGGTAGCAATGTTGGGAGATGTCGAGTTGGTAGTTCAACAGATCAGGAGCGCTTATCGGGCCAAACATCCTCGACTTAGGAATTACAGAAATGAGGTATGGGACCTAATTAACAGTTTCTTCTCATCATTTAATATTTCTTTCATCCCACGAGAAGAGAATATAGTGGCAGATTCCTTGGCTACATCAGCAAGTAATTTCAAAGTTCCCTTGCCGTCCAAGCTTAGGTATGATGTAGAAGTAAAATACAGGCCCTCTATACCTAACAATGTCAAACATTGGAAGGTGTTTGAGGATGATCTTGAGATCAAGAAATTCTTGGAGACTATCGAAGAGTTTTCAGAGCTGCATATCGATCAAGATTCAGTCTCTGAGAAGACCTTAAGAATGTGAAAGGGGTTTGCAAAGAGGACCTTAAGAATGTGAAAGGGGTTCGTGAAGAGGACCTTAAGAATGTGAAAGGGGTTCGCGAAGAGGACCTGTCATGGGAACGATTTGAGAAATACTTCCGGAAGAAGTATCTGTCGGAAAAATATTTCGACAAAAAGACTAAAGAGTTTTATGAACTCAAACTGGTACAACTCACTATAGAAGAATATGTCAACAAATTCCTCGATTTGTTGAGGTATGTACCCTATATCAAGGCATAAAAGGAAAAGGTGCAACGCTTCATCAGTGGACTACCTAAGGACTATCGGAATAGAATTGAATTTGATGAGCCAAAGACTCTAGAAGGCACTATTCAAAAGGCAACCTATTGTCATGAACAGTTTGGGCATCGAGCAAAACCTCGTGAAGGATGGAAACATAAGAATAGTTCAAGATTTCAGAAAAGGGGAATTAAATCCCCAGGATTTAAGAACTATAAGAAGAACCCAAGAATGAGCTTCCCAACCTGGAGTATGCACCAGCAGAATTTTCCCTCGAGTGGAAATAAAACTTCTGGACCCATATCACTGAAGACTGATAACCCAAAGAGAGAACCTTTGAAATGTTGGGGTTGCAGAGAAGAACATCTCCCGAAAGACTGTCCACACCGACACCAGAATAGTCGGAGGATTTATAACATCCAAGAAGCTACTACCGTTAATGATGTGGCCAGGAGTGAGCCACAAATTTATGCGGCCTTGGATAATAACCAAGCCGACCACCAAGCTTCAGTAGTGGAAATAGAAGGTATGATTTCCAACCATTTAGTGTCTGTTCTGATTGACCCTGGTTCAAATTTGAGTTATGTAGCCCCTAAAGCTGTAGATAAATGTAAACTACAACCACAAAAGCATACCAAGCCATGGTTGGTACAGTTAGCCACTGGCACCAAAATAAGGGTAGCAGAGGTTATACCAGCCTGCCAATTGATGTTGGGTATATTCCCCACCCAAACAACCCTTAACTTATTACCCCTGGGATCGTATGATCTGCTGATTGGTATGGACTAGCTAGCCGCCCATAAATCCAGATTGGATTGTTACCACAAAACCTTAGAATGTGTAAGTAAAGAAGGGAAAAAGATAACCCTTCAAGGGATCCAAAAACTTGTCTCAGTGAGACAAATATCAGCTCTGCAAATGAGAAAGTATTGCCGAAAAGGATCTCCCCTATATGTAATACAGGTGTTGAAAACAATCGAAGGTGACAAACCAAGCCTTGACGATCACCCTATCCTGAGAGAATACATAGATGTGTTTTCAGAAGAGGTATCGGGTTTACCTCCGAGAAGGGACATAGACTTCTCGATAGAAATTGCATGAGGAGCGGTGTTGGTGTCTAGGACACCCTACCGGATGAGCACACCCGAGTTAGTTGAACTCAAGATGAAATTAAAAGAAATGATGGATAAAGTCTATATTCGACCCAACGTGTCTCCGTGGGGAGCACCAATCCTGTTCGTGAAAAAGAAGGACGATACCCTTAGACTGTGTATAGATTATAGGCAACTCAATAAGGTAACCATAAAGAACAAGTACCCCTTGCCCAGGATCGATGACCTGTTCGATCAATTGGGGGGTGCGTCTATTTTCTCAAAGATTGATTTGAGGTCGGGCTACCATCAAGTCCGAATCAAGGGTGAAGACATCCATAAAATTGCTTTCCGAACGAGGTATGGTCATTATGAGTTTGTGGTGGTGCCATTTGGGTTGACCAATGCCCCTGCCACTTTTATGTGCTTGATGAACAATGTACTCAGCAAGTTCCTAGACAAATTTGTGCTTGTCTTTATTGACGATATATATCAATTTACTCCAAGAACAGAAAAGAGCATGAAGAGCATCTTAGACTTGTGCTGCAAGTGCTAAGAGAACATTAGCTCTATGCCAAATTCAACAAATGTGAATTCTTCCAGAAGCAAATACATTACTTAGGCCATGTTCTCTTCGAAGAAGGAGTAGCGGTAGACCCTGACAAAATAAGGTCTATTATGGAATGACCTACCCCAAAGGATGTTTCGGACGTCAGATCCTTTATGGGATAAGCAGGATACTATAGGCGATTTATAAAAGGATTCTCCAAGATTGGTTGTCCAATCATTGCCCTCCAAAAAAAAGGGGACAAAATTCCTGTGGACACAAAAGTGTGAAGAAAGATTTCAAACCCTGAAACTTCTACTGACCCATGCACCCGTGCTGAAGATCACCAATCCAGAAGTCGACTTCCTCGTGTGCACAGATGCCTGTAAGGAAGGGCTCAGAGGAGTCCTTATGTAGGAAGGAAGTGTGATCTGCTATGAATCCTGAAAATTGAACAAGCATGAAGTCAATTATGTGACCCGTGATCTAGAACTGGCTACCATAGTGCATGCCTTGAAAATGTGGAGGTATTACCTCCTGGGGAGAAAATTTGTACTTATGACAAATCACTGTGGATTG
>JZKD02S1673661.1:958393-990633 GCA_000966675.3 Picea glauca | reverse complement strand
GATCAACCAAAGCTCAATGCTAGACAAGCTAGGTGGATGGCCCTCCTTAGCGAGTTTGATTTTGAGATCAAACACATTAAAGGAAAGGAAAATAGGGTGGCCGATGCCCTTAGCATAAGTATGAAAACAATTCACCTGGCAGCGGTGAGCACCTACGAGACAGATGTCAAGGAAATAATCAGAAATGCACAAGAAACAGATCCCTTCGTCTAGACTGTGACCATGTACCTACAACGAGAACCCCCTGGAGTAAAATATGAAGGTTACCAGATGACCGAACGAGGTCTTCTCACTTACAGAAGCAGATTTTATATCCCAGATTGTGACGACTTGAAGAGGTTCATACTAGATGAACTACATAAAAGACCCTACTCTGGTCATCTAGGATACCAGAAGATGATCACAACCACTAAGAGACAATTCTATTGGCCTAGAATGAAGAAAGACATAGCCGAGTACTTTTCCAAATGCATAGAGTGCCAACAGGTTAAAGCAGAACATCGACACCCAGCAAGATTATTTCAACCTTTACCAATCCCAGAATGGAAATGGGAAACCATCTTCATGGATTTCATCACTGGATTACCAACATCAAACAAACAGAATGAAACCATTATGGTGGTGGTGAATAAATTGAGCAAGTCTGCTCACTTCATCCCCATCAAGTCGACTTGCAAGACAATAGACATCGCCCAGGTATTCATGAAGGAGATATTCAGACTACATGGTATGCCGAAAGAGATCGTGTCTGACAGAGACACATAATTTACTTCTAACTTTTGGAAATCACTGATGGCTAGCTTAGAGACCAAATTACTGTTTAGCACCGCCTATCACCCTCAAATTGATGGACAAACATAACGAGTGAACCAAATACTTGAAGACATGCTAAGAATGCATGTAATGCATCAACCCAGGAAGTGGGAAGACTACCTACTACTGGTAGAATTCGCCTACAACAACGGCTACCAAGCATCCTTAAAGATGAGTCCCTTCGAAGTCCTCTATGGTAGACCGTGTAACACTCCAGTCAGCTGGAGTAATCCCGTAAATAGGATTTCTTTTGGACCCGACATGTTGAAAGAAATGGAATAGCAGGTGACTCAGATAAAACAAAACTTGAAGGTCGCTCAGAACCGACAGAAAAGTTATGCCGACCAAAAGAGAACTCCAAGAGAGTTCAAAGTGGGAGATCATGTATATCTCAGAGTTAGACCCCAGAAGAGTTCTCTGAAAATGGGAGCTTGTGCCAAGTTGGCACCTCGGTATTGTGGACCCTTTGAGGTTCTAGATAGAGTGGGACCTGTAGCCTATAGGATAGCACTACCTCCCACAATAAAAGCACATAATGTTTTGCATGTCTCATTATTGAAGAAATATGTACATGATGCTAACCATATAATTGATTGGTCTGTGATTCAGGTGGAACCAGAGGGAGAATTTCTACTAGAACCTCAATGCATACTGGATAGAAAGGAAACCCTGCTCCAGAGCCGAACCATTGCACAGGTCAAGGTGCAGTGGAGACATTTTGGCCCAGATGAGGCTACATGGGAAATGGAGGATGCCATGAGACAGGCATATCCGATTTTGTTTACTTCTGTACATGCATGTCACGTTGATAGATAAGAACATCGAGGACGATGTTCCTTTAAGGGGGAGGGAATTGTAACACCATGTTTCCCCCCAGTTTGTAAAAAATAACTATACTGGCCAAGAACTGTGGCAAACCCAAAAATGTGAATGTGTGATGTGAATGGACCTTGTGAAAATGGTCGATGAATGTGAATAATATTATGAATATATATTGCAGGACTGCTGAGAGGGGATACGCTGAAAAAGAGATCATGATGGCTAGAGAAAGGTGGTGGAAGGCACATAGAATGGTGGCATTAACTTCCACCCAAAACCAATACCGTATTTGGACTTCACTGGCCCGGAGAACCAAGAGCGGCTCGCTGGCCCCAAATTAAATGACTTGTCAGGTTTGGTAGGTAAAGGGATCCTCATGAGTAATGAGGGATGGGGGTGAACCGACCATCCATAGAGTCCTCAGACCTGACCACTGCGAGGAAGATCACGTCACATGCAACCTCGCCGAAAGGAGAAAAGGCAGGAAGAGTGGGTGATCAGGGGGCAGACGCGAGGGAAAGAAGAGAGGAAGAACTCTGGAAAAATACAGAGTGAGTGATAGCAGAGAAGAAGGAGAGTAACCTTCATTCTCGGTCACTGGAAAACAAAGACGCAGTCTCTAACATCGTGGTCTCAGCTCTGGGGTGGCTAGTGGTAAATCCATTGGGAGTCGCTCAACCTACGGTTGGGTGGAAATGAGCACCCCTCTCAGCAGTTGCAATCACATCTGGTTTTATTTCTGATAAGTGTTTTTACATCTTGCATCTTGAAATTTATATGCTGACATGTATTCTCATAGTCTGTGGAGTTTTATGAATGGTTTGCGTATAAGACTGCCTGTGTAGTGTTTTGATTTAGAAATGGTGGTTGCATGCTTATAATGGAAAGACTACGTATGCCTTATGTTTTATAAATCACTATTTATACACATATTGAATTAATTCAGACTTCAAGACTGTTCTCGGGAAATATTTACCCTTATCCGTCTCAGGTAAAACCCTGGATAGATCTCCCCATAGAGACACCCTTCTTGGAAAGCTCACCAAGAACCTGGAAAAGGATTTGAAGGCACAAGTCTTAGTAACCCTATACGAGGAAGAATGATCCTCTTGAAATCCCGAAATAGTAGCGAAGGAATTATCGTGTTCGCTTTGCAAGAGTCGTCAAGGAGGCATTGGACGGTCAGAATTCTCCGTGGAGAATTCACGAAGTCCTGAGAGCCATCAGATCTTGCAGAGGAGCAGGGGAGATATGGTAAGCCTATTTTCAAGTTTTAAGTTCGGGAGAAATCGGACCGTAGGATCTGAGTCGACAAGAACCGTTGGATCACTCGTGTAATCCCATTTCGTGGATTCACGAGTTGAAGTGTTAAAACCCTTGCCTCAAGATTCGCGAGGTTGCGAAAGACGAAGTTCTGAAGGGACGAAAGGATTTGTGTGAGCTAGTTATTGGTGAAGTGCATCGGAACTCGGTATTTCGGGGTTTCATGGGTTGAAGAACCAAAATCTTAGCATCAGGATTCGCGAAGTCTGAAACTCCAAAAAGGCGGGAAGTTCCATTGTGGGACCCGCGTTGACGACGTGTCGAAATTTCGGCATTTCGGCATATTGGTGGTAGGAGGTTGAGACTTTTGTCCCGAAAGTACCAAAGTCGTGAGTTGCAATAAGGAGTAGCGAGGAGTTCAGGATCTCGACACTTCGGGTGTCGGGATACAAAGGAGGTAGCACTTCAGAAAGCGAAGTCGCGAAGTGCCGAAGCTGGGGACGAGGGACACGTGGTAGAACCGCAAGGTGGGCACGTGAGATAGATAGGCGGACACATGTCACCTAGTGAAAGGAGTCAACACCCATTGACCTCTCACTTCTCAAGGATTCGTGAGATAAGGGAACGAGAGTTCAACCCTTTGACTTGCGAAGTCACGAGTAGAGAGAACGCGAGAGGGAAAGCTAACATCGCTTCTCGGGGTTTCGTGAAGGGAAGGTGCCAAGGTTGGGCGCCTAGACTTTTTGAGTGGCAAAGTTGCGAGAAGATCAGGACCATCCATCTGAGGAGGACAGGTGGCAGAGATCGAGGGATCTCATGAACTCGAAGGTTCACAAGGTGAGAGCCCAGGAGTTGGGTGCTCCAAGTCGCGAGTGGCGAAATCGCGAGGAGTAAGGATAGCCGTTGGATCTAGGTCAAGGGAGGACCGTTGTATCAGAAGCTTCATCATGCACATCGCGCATTCGGAGGTTCAGAGGTTGAGAGAACCTCTTCTCGACATCAGAAGTCACGAAGTGCCGAGAGCCGAGGCACGAGTGTGGACACGTGGCAGAACCACAAGGTGGGGCCCGCGTGGTTGACAGGCAGACACATGTCGCCTGGGAAAAGCAGTCAACACTCCGTTGAATTCTCGCGTCTTGGGGATTCGTGAGTTGTGACGAGAGCTAGTGTTTAGCCTAGCCAGTGGTCACACGCGGAGGGTGCTGACAGAAGGGAGCTATACCCATGTCGTGATCTCGGGTATCGCGAGATTGGAAAGGAGGAGTCGAGAGTTTCGACTCACGAACTCATGAGATTGTGAGTTGCGACAAGTACCTTTTGGGGTTAGGCCTTGGTCATAGTGTTGTGGTCGCTCGGAGAGGGTGGAGCTCGCACCTAGTGCTGCTCACACAGGGGAGCTTCCGAAAGGACCTGTGGATCGATTGGAAGGAGATTCTAGCTGGGAAACAAAAGAAGTCATTTCGGGTCATAAAGGAAACTGAACGATCCTTAAGACCGAGAGGTTGCGTAGAGACTCTGTTGAGGCAGAGGTGGCATCTGCAGTCTGTGCTAAGCCCCGTAGGATCTCAAGGATTCTGTCCCTCGAGAAAAGGCGAAAAATCTATTACGCTGCAGCGGGTGTGTGACATCTTGCTGCTATCTTCTCATTTGTAGATATGTACTAGAGCTCTATAGCTCCTCTCTACAACATGTCTTAGATGTAATGATATTTGATCTCTATGTGCTTTGAATTGTCCTGAAATACAAGGTTCTCTGAAATCCTCACATAACTTTGATTGTCACAATGTATCAAAGTTGACTCCAATTCTAGATCAAATATACCTGCAAGCAACTTCTGAAGCCACACTGCTTCACGGCTTGCCACACTAGATGGGATATACTCCACCGCTGCTGTACTAAGTGCCACTAATGTTTGATTCCTTCTCAACCATGAGATCATACCTGATTCTATACTAAAGCAACATCCATAAGTACTCTTCCGATCCAATGCACTCCCTGCCTAGTTAGAGTCTGTATATCCCTACAATTTCACATCACCACCGGAGATATATCTCAATCCATATACAATCGTACCACGTAGGTACCTCAACATATGTTTTGCTTCCATCCAATGTACATGTCTAGGTTCAACCATGCATTAACTCAAGGCATTCACTGCAAAAAATATATCCGGTCTAGTGTTAACTAAGTACATCAAGGATCCAATCAACTGTCTGTACATAGTGGGATCCACCAAATATGAAGATGAATCACTCAGTAGCTTCAAATTTAATGTCATGGGTGTGGCCATGGACTTGCAGTCCATCATCTCGAATATCTGTAGGATCTCAATAGTATATTTTCCTTGGCTAAGGAAGATCTCATTTGATATCTGCCACACCTCCAATCCCAAGAAGTAATTCATTAGACCTAGATCCTTCATCTCGAACTTTGAAGCGAGCTCCCTCTTTCACCCAACTTTGAGTTTCTCATCTCCTGTCAGAAACAAGTCATCCACATATAGAACCAAGATCAACAAACATCCATTCTCAACCTTATAGTAAAGGTTGGGATTTGCATCACTCTTGGTAAATCCTGTTAGCACTGGAAGTCGCCTTCAGATCGTCGAAAAGTCAATCCCAGTACCCATCAAAATATTTGTGAATTAAAAGGGTGTGAGTGGGTGAGTCAGCGAGACTTTAAGGAAAGGAAAGACAATGAAGATAACTACAGATCAGTGTTGAGTCGTAAATAGTCTGCCTAATGAAGGCATTTAAGGTCCCTATCAGACAAAGAATTTAAGTGGTAGTGAGAAGGAGAAAGGTAGAAAGTGTCTAAATGATAAACCATAAAAAATGGACAAGATGACAGTAGATCCTCTACCGCCTACGGAATCCAAAAATTAGAGGGTTTACAATGATCCATACAAGAAGAAAAACATAGGATGTCTGCTAAACCATGAAATATGGGCATGATAGCAATGGATCCTCCATCGCTTCAGGAATCCATAAATCAGAGTGATTACATCCAGACAAGAAAGAGAAATAGAAAATGAAAACTAAGAAGATGATCTAATATAACAACTTAAAGGAATCTTCATTAACATAACAATTTACAATCTAGGCCTTCAGGCTTACAACAAAAATACAGTCATCACAGCTCTCAAAGATCTCCCCCCCTCGGTCTGGGCAAAAACTCCCCCCTCCTTTACAAAATACCAAAACTAATAATTTATACTCAAAAAAATTTGCCCAACAGAGGCGTGCTCGAGCTTCCATGGCATGACATCTTCTCAGTAAGACTGTGCAGGTATTCCTTTGTCAGATGCAAACTTAACTCAATATGGTCTCGCAGGAAAATCTGTCCATAGGGGAACTCTAAGCTGACGATCTGCCTCCACATCCAGTCCTTTCTAGATTCCCATTCATGGGATGAGCTGAGTTTTTAGCTACCAACACCTACTTACATAACTTCTTTATCGGGATCTGAACAAGGTTGATTCGACTTGGCACCTGGAGAATGCAGCAACCTCTTTTTGCAGACAACACTGACATTTTATCCCTTAGCACATATCACGTGAACTCGACACCTGTACATGCATGTGACCTTGGGCCATGAACCAACGCTTATCCCATATGATATTTTGGGATTTCACGTTTCGGGAGTCCTCTCTGCACTTGATTCCCAATATCCCGATGGTTGAACTTGCGAAATTGACTGACTCAGATGGATGACTGGATCTACTATGCATCCGATGACTGAGGCTCCTCGCGATGGGAGCTTCCCTCTTGGCACCGCCTTCCACTTGACCATAGTCTATGACCCTGGGCTCAATCTTGGGCTCTTTGCAATTTCACATTTCGAGAACTTGTGCCTTGCTCCATGCTGAAGCCTCCGACTCACGAAATTATGATTTCTCATTATATGTTACCATGTGCCCCTTTGGTTTGGACAACCCAGATCTAATCTTCATCGTATCGGGATTTTGCATCTCGGGAAGTTGAAAGACTACTCACCTCCCCTCTCCCGATTCTCAATTTTCCAACTTCGCCAGTGTCATATCAACGGTCCACAGATTTCCTTGATCCAATGGCTCAGATTAACATCGACATTTTGGGACCTCAGGCCATCGATATTTCAGGACCTCGGCTATCGACATTTCAGGACCTCGACTATCGACATTTCTCGACCTCGACTATTGACATTTCGGGACCTCGCTTATCGACATTTCTCACTTGAGATTTTCCAAAATGACTTTCTCCATGTTGATCCTGCACCATGTGTCCTTCTAAAATAGACGACCCATATCATTTCGTGACTTCGCGTTTCGCGAGTCCTCATGACTCTGCCCTTTGACTACTCCATTCTGTGAGTCATCGAAATGCTAATCTTATGCCACGTGTCCTTCTGGATCGGATGGTCGAGATTGAGCCTATGCTTGATTGGATTTTTGCTGACCAGAAGAGTGCGTGCCTCGACCTTGAATATAACACATTTGAGTGTTTTTTAAACACCTTCTTTCACACTTGATCACCCAATGGCCAATTTCTAAGGGAAAACACTCCCTGCAAAAATGTGATAACATTAGGCTCCATGGGGGATAGAGTCCTCTCTGCGAGGCTCTAAGATCTCCTTTTGCAGTTCCAGTCGCCTTCTGTTGGGCTATGGAGTCAAGCTCAAAACATCATGCTGAAAAATACAGGCCAATAAGTAAAAAAAATGAAAATAGACACACATGCTCCAAGGATCTTATTTATGTACAATCCTAAACTAATTGATTTTTACACAGTGCTAGGTGAAATCAAACTTCCACCATAGCCAATCAAGTAACTTCCTAACTAGAAGTCCCTTTATGCAACCGTGACATTAGAATGGTTACATCCTTCATCTTTCGTCCTAATGCTGAGGTAAGAATAAAGCTGGGTGGCTTCAAAACGTGAAGGAAATACAACTCCATGTATTCCTTCACATGCTTGTAGGCCAAGCGGAAAACTTTAGAAAATTGGTAACAAGCAACCTTCTCTGCTACATAACTGCTCACACATTACTGGATGTCTCTGGAAAGCACAGGTGGGTGAGAGGTTGATGCAGGTTGAGTGCTCCTGGATGATGGTTTCTCACTGACAAGCTCTGGACATGAGATAAAATGCCCCTTCTGTTGCTCCTCTGGTTCTTCTGGTTCTTCTTCTTGGCTCTCCCAAGGGTCAGATTTATAATCTTCATAAAATGGACTCGTGGGAAAGATTTGCTCTTCATCATGCTGCTCAGGATGGCTGATTTCCTCACAATGATTTTCCTTAACGAATAGAGGATAAGGATCTGCTGTATTCTCTTGGAAATATTGCATATCCATCTCAGAATCTGATTCATAGCTGTCATATATAGGCCAATTTCTCCTATGGTCAACAAACTGCGATGTGGGGATTTTCTTATATTCATCTAAATACTCATCAAATCTAGGGACAACAGGCACCTCAGGAGCAGAATGAAAGGCCTCTAAAACTATGAAATATTCACTATCATCCTCAGTAGAGCTACCAAGAACATCCGCCTCAAGGACTGGAAAATCCTTTGCGCTTTCTTCAGATTCCAACCTTTCTAGTTTGTCAGAGAGAGATTTTACCAGCTCCATTACTTTGCCCAAAACAACTTCATAGTCCTCATGGTATACATCCTCACAACCTTCATTAGACACAACCATATCTTGATCATGGCCTTCACATTCCTCACAACAATTATGTCATATTAACTCAGAGGAATAATACCTTTGACAATGCTTATTAAAGGTTGCATGAAACTGTTCCAGGGAGGAGATGCTAGCAGGGGGCAAGGATTGATACCACTCACGAGCATCCCCATCCAATGAGAACATGAATATCTTCATTAAAACATCCTCATGATGTATCTCCCACTGATGCATGAGTTCATGAAACTCATGGAGATTCCGAGCATGGTTGTCCTCTTTATGTTCTCTAAATATGGGAAAGTAATCACCCCATTCATCCCTAGTAGGGACAACATTAGGAAAACCAGGAACAACAAAAAAATTAAAAGGAGAAAACCTTCAAGCCATGATCTTGTTCATCTCGAACCAGTGGAGTCACCATTTGATCCTTTAACCATGGAGTCACCAGGTCAATGATATGAAGTAGGATTGTGTCTGGCCTTTGTTCACCATCAAAGACTAGATCTGATCGTTGTGTTATCCCAGGGGATAATAGGTGTAGTCATAAGTAGTCACACTGAAATAGTGGAGTTGAGACATTGGAGTCACCTCAGTGGAGTCGCCAGGTGCAAGTGCAATCTTCAATGGTTCTGATGTTTGATGCACCTTCAGAATAAGAAGCTCGTTTT
This sequence comes from Picea glauca, assembly GCA_000966675.3. Lineage (NCBI taxonomy): Eukaryota > Viridiplantae > Streptophyta > Pinopsida > Pinales > Pinaceae > Picea > Picea glauca. Next base: position 981,405 of record JZKD02S1673661.1, on the reverse strand, counting down.
CATTCTCCTAGGGAAGATATCTTCACTTTCGTCCCTGACAATGACACCAGAAATGTTAGCACCAGAAGTCACCTTCAGATCGTAGAAAAGACAAGCCCAGTACCCATCAAAATATTTGTGAATTGAAAGGGTGTGAGTGGGTGAGTCAACGAGACTTTAAGGAAAGGAAAGATAATAGAGATCACTACAGATCAGTGATGGTCCATTGGGCTATGGAGTCATAAATAGTCTTCCTAATGAAGGCATTTAAGCTCCCTATCAGACAAAGGATTTAACTAGTGGTGAGAAGGAGAAAGGCAGAAAGTGTCTGAATGATAAACCATAAAATATGGGCAAGATGACAACAGATCCTCTACCACCTTAGGAATCCAAAAATCAGAGGGTTTACAATGATTCAGACAAGAAGAAAAACATAGGACGTCTACTGAACCATGAAAGATGGGCATGATAGCAATGGATCCTCCATCGCTTCAGGAATCCATAAATCAGAGAGATTACATCCAGACAAGAAAGAGAAACAAAAAATGAAAACTAAGAAGATGGTATGATATAACAACTTAAAGGAATATTCATTAACATAACAATTTACAATCTAGGCCTTCAGGCTTACAACAAAAATACAATCATCATAACTCTCAAAGCTCCCCCCCCGGTCTATGAAAATCCTCCCCCCTCCCTTACAAAATACCAAAACTAACAATTTATACTCAAAAAAATTCGCGTAGCAGAGGCATGCTCAAGGTTCCATGGTGTGACGTCTTGTCAGTCAGACTATGCAGGTATTCCTTTGTCAAACGTAAACTTAACTCAGTATGGGCTTGTAGGAAAATCCATCCATAGGGGAACTCTAAGCTGACGATCTGCCTCCACGACCAGTCCTTTATGGCTTCCCATTCACGGGATGAGCTGAGTTTTCAGCTACCAGGTGCACCTACTTCCATAACTACTTCATCGCGATCTGAACAAGGCCGAGTCAACTTGGCACCTGGAGAATGTAGTGACCTCTTTCTGTGGACAAAACTGGCGTTTCGGCCCTTAGCACATCTCACGTGAACTTGGGACCTTTACCTGTATGCGACCTCGGGAAATGAACCAACTCTTATCCCATATGATATTTTGGAATTTCACATTTCGAAAGTCCTCTCTGCACTTGATTCCCAATATCCCGATGGTTGAACTCATGAAATCGACTGAATCAAATGGATGACTAGATATTCTATGCATTCAACAACTGAGGCTCCTTACGATGGGCACTTCCCTCTTCGCACTGCCTTCCACCTGATCACAGTCTGTGACCCTGGGCTCAATCTTGGGCGCTTCACGATTTTAGGTTTCGGGAACTTGCGCCTTGCTCCATGTTGAAACCTCCGACTCGCGAAATCGCGAGTTTTCATTATCTGCTGCCACGTGCCCCTCTAGTTTGGATGGCCCAGATCTAATATTCATCGTATTCGGATTTTGCGTCTCGAGAAGTTGAAAGACTACTCACCTCCGCTCTCCCGATTCCCGATTTTTCGACTTCGCCAGTGTCATATCAACGATCCACAACTTTCCTCGATCCAATGGCTTAGATTAACATAAAAAATTTGGGACCTCGGGCCATTAGCATTTCGGGACCTCGGCTATCGACATTTCTGGACCTCGACTATCAACATTTCTGGACCTCGACTATCGGCATTTCTGGACCTCGACTATCGAATTTTCTCACTTGACCTTTTCTGAAACGACTTTCTCCATGCTGATCTTGCGCCACATGTCCTTCTAAAATAGACAACCCAGATCGTTTCATGACTTCACGTTTCACGAGTCCTCATGACTCTGCCCTTTCACTGCTCCATTCTGCGAGCCAACGAAATGCTAATCTTGCGCCACGTTTCCTTCTGGATCGGACGACCGAGACTGAGCCTGTGCTTGATTGGATTTTTGCCAACCAGAAGAGTACATGCCTCGACCTTGAATAGAACACATTTGTGGGTTTTTTAAGCCCCTTCTTTCGCATTTGGTCACCCAATGGCCAATTTCTAAGGGAAAACACCCCCCATAAAAATATGTGATAACAAATCCCAAGCTCATCATGTAGCTATTTATCCTGGCATACCATGACCTAGTTGCCTACTTCAATCTGTACAAGGCCTTCTTCAATATGAAAACACGAGACTCCTTCCTGTTGAATTTTCATCAGAGATGATATTGTATGTGAATGAATATCTTATTACAATGGTAAGTGAATGAATATCTTATTACAATGGTGAGTGTTATATATATATAAAGAACATATGGTGACCATCCATGAAGAGATGCATCCCTTGGGTAATAAATATATTTATACTTTATATTATATTATACATATAATATAAATATACTTTATACTTTATTATATATATTTATACTTTATAATATAAATATATTATTACATTAATAATATTGTTTACTAATTAATAATCATATTATTAATGATTAATCTAGTAGAATGTCTTTCCGATGTTGCTCAAACATCAACACTTCCCATGGATCACAAAACCTTATGACTGCTCTATGTACACTTCTTCCTTTATTACACTGTTCAAGAAAGCAGTCTTGACATCCATCGGGTGTAATTTCCATCCCATTGTGGAAGTAATCACAATAAACGATATGATGGAAGTGTACTTTGCTACATGAGAAAATGTTTCATTGTAGTCTTCTCCCTCTCTTTGGGAGAATCCTCTAGCCACAAATCTTGCCTTTTACTTCTCTATGCTATCATTTGCAGCATGCTTGATCTTGTAGATCCATTTGGAAGTCACCACTGACTTCCATTCTGGTCTTGGAACCACTTCCCACACATCATTCTTCATGATGGAATGATACTCCTCCATCATGGCATCCTTCCATTCTTGCTTCTCAACTGTTTCTTCAAAGGTGGAAGGCTCTGAATCAATGATATTGCTCATCAATGCCACATAGTTGGAAAACTTATGTGGTCTCTTGCTCTCTCTAAAAGAGCCTTTGGGAGCTGCATGTCCTTCAACTTCCCGCAAGGTGTTCCAGAGCCAAGCTAGTCTCTTTCTATTGACTGCAACTTCTCTGGGTGGATCTACAGGTCTCTTTGACTCTACTATCTCATTCTGGACTTATGGAATGGGTTCCTCTAGTGTAGAGTCTTCCATGACTGCTTCCTTTAGAGCTTCCTACTCCTCTCAATCCTCATCCATGTGAGACTCCCTTGATCTTCTGAAGGCTTCATCTTCATGAAATGTTACATCACGAATGATCTCAATCTGTCTCTTCCCGAGAATGTATATTCTGTAAGCCTTCAAAGTCTCACTATATTCAACAAATGTGCCCTTCTTTCATGAAGGTTCCAGCTTCGTTATCTTCTCCTTTGGAACATGTATACATACTAGACAACCAAAAATTCTCAAGTGGCTGATTTCTGGTTTCTTTCCAGTGAACACCTCTTCAAGTGTCTTTTTCCCCAATATCTTGCGAGGACTTCTATTCTGGACATACACAGTTGTACCAGAAGCTTCTTCCCATAAGTGCATGGGTAGGCCCTGGTCATGGATCATCACTTTCGTTGCTTCTACAATGGATCTGTTCTTTCTTTCTACAACCCCATTCTTCTGGGGTTTGTAGGGTGTTGTTAGCTCCCTCTTAATCCTTGCTTCTTTGAAAAATTATTTTAAATCCTTTGAGGTGTACTCACCTCCATTATCAGATCTTAAGCCTTTAATATTCCTTTAAGAGAGATTTTCAACTAAATCATTGAACTCCTTAAACTTGTTGAAGATGACATCTTTTGTTTTCAAGAAGTAGATCCATGTGTTTCGAGAATAGTCATCTATGAATAAGACATAATATACAAAGTTTCCTAAGGATGGCACCGTCATCTGTCCACATACATTAGAGTGTATGATGTCCAAGATACCCTTGGACCTGCTATCACTTCTAGTAAATCTTCCCTTGACATTATTTCCAAGTGTACAACCTTTTCATACTCCATCACGTTCTATCCGAATGTCGGGTAGACTTGTAACCATCTTTCCCAATATCGGTAGTGCTCTATAGTTTATGTGGGCAAGTCTTCAATGCCATATCTCACTTAAGATAACACTATTGTGTACAAGAGCTTGTTCTTGGTGTCCCTTCAATTTATATAGTCCTCCCTCTCAGACACCAATCATAGTAGCTTTATCAATGCTTGAACTCTTGGGCCATAGAAAAGATTAGCCATCCAAAAAATCCACCCTAAAGCCTTTATCTTCTAAAGTAGAGATGGGAAATAAATTCTTTTTTAAGTTATGTACAAAAAAAATATCTTTAATTAAAAGACAACTACCCGAGTTAATTCGTAGGGAGGCTTCTACAATGCCTTTGACTGCATGCTTGGAATCGTCCCCAAGCTCCACTTGAAGGGATGATATCTTTTCTGTCATATTTGAAAGAAAATTTATAGATCTGGTCATGTGCTTGGAAGCACCACTATCTATGATCCAAGTGTCACTCCCTTGAGTGATGGTTCTTGTGAGTGATGAAACAAATACAAAGTATTCATCCTTGTTCTCTTTAGCTTCTGTTGTATGTGCATGGTGCTTCTTATTCTTTCCATTTTCATGTTTATGAGGGCATTGAGAGACATGATGTCCCATCTTCTTGCAGGTGTAACATCTGATATCTAACGCATCCTTCCCGTGGCGTGGTTTATTAGATTTATTCAGTCTGCCTTCTTCCCTTTCCTTTCTCTTCTTCAATTGAGAAGAAAGTGCTTTATTTTCATCATCATTAGTCTTCTGTGATTTGGATATCAACCTGGATTCCTCTTAGGTGCAGTCTACCCATAGCTTGTTGAAGTTGGAAAATTTGTTTCTGGTGAAAATCCCTTGAAAAAATAGATCCCAAGAGGAGGGAAATCCATTGAGTGTAGTAGTCACGAGTTCAATGTCTTCTACTGGATCTCCAATGGCTTCTAATTGGTACTTAATCTACGAGATCCACATGAAATAGTTGGCTACTGCTTTTGACTTGTTCATTGTCACGTTTATGAGTTGATTCCTTAGAGTAAGATTTCGAATGGTATTCTTACTTTCATAAATTCTGGTTAGGGAATCAAACATTTCCTTTGGTGTCTTTAGTTATGATACATTAGGTATCAGAATATCCTTTATTGAGTCTGTCAAGATCCTCTTGGCCTTGACCTCATTTTCCTGAACTTTTCTTTGGTGTCTTCTTCTTCTAGTTCTGGAAGCATTTGCTTGATATGATTCAATTACTCATTCTCTTCTAGAATGAGGAGAACTATGTGCTTCCAGGATCTGAAGTTATCTTCTCCATCCAATCTATCTTCAACTCTCATGCTGGTTGACATTTTTTCGTTGGTAGAAACCCTAACGCCGAAAAAATTCATTTTTCAAACTTAACCAAACTACATGCTTAGGGTTTCAGGGGGTGCGCTAGGGTAAGACGCATGACTCTGTGAAATAATAATCCCCAATGTCCAGGGGATAGTGCTCAACGAGCTTGACAAAGTGTTTCGATTGCAAGGTGCTACTGCAGTGATCTTCCTTCCAGTGGTCAAACTGTTCTGAAGGTAACCAATTCTAATTCCATGTTAGATTTTATTTATTTACAAAGCATTAGAGTTACCAATGTTCTTTTACTTCATTACCATTAACATATATATCATGTACTAAGCAATAGTATCATAAACAAGAGACTAAAAGCACATAAGAGATTTATCCTAGGAAAACCCCAAATGGGGAAAAACCCAACAACCTTTCTTAGATAGATTTCGTTCACAAAGTCCAACCATTCACTAGCCCTCAAGAGCCACATACAAGGTATAAACCCTATCACTAGGCTAGTGCACCTCTAGTGCTCATAGTTGCTTCAACACCACACTACAAGAATAGCACACCTCCTTAGAGAGATAACACACACGATAAAGTAGCCACCAAGAATAACCAAAGACCCCAAGTCTGTGTCTCCTTTTCCTCCTCAGGCTTGCACACCTTTTCCTTAGTGAGAGAGTGTGCTGTGTGTGTGTCGAAATGAGCTATATGCCCTCCTTATTTACAATATTCAAGTTAACTTCCTGGGCCGACTTCTTCTCTGGGAATCTTAATTTTACTTTATTCTTTTCTATATGGGCCGATTTCTCTTCTGGGTATTCTTCTTGTTGTTTAATGGTCTTCTTGGACTTATGAAATATTCTCTTCATCTAAGAAAGGTATTCTAGAGGAAATTTCCTCTCGTAGCTACAAAAACATCAACATTGTTTAGTTTGATTCAACATAGACATGCCATCTATTTAGGCCATGACTGCCTCAAACATGACTGATGCAGGATATATATAAATACAAATCACTCGACAAATATGATCTAGGTCAATTGTATGGAAATCATTATCTCTCATCAATATCTCAATTATGGACCCATGGAATGACCAAATGGACATAATATCTGAAGATGTTTTGATCCTAAGTTGGTCTGAGCAATCAATCCGTAATGAGCCAAGCCAAACAAGCACACAATTATGCAATAATTTTTTATCAGTGTAAATGACCACAATTTTTCTACTTCATAAGTGAACAAAAGATATATTTTGTATATTTTAACATTCATGTTTTGAATAACCTTTGTTTATTCTTTAAATGATAAGTTTTGTAAATATTTGATGCCAACCTATGCCAATTCTATAGAAGAAGGGGATTTCGGCTCCAAATTAGTTGGCAACTGCAATTTCCTTGTCTTCCTTTTAAAAATCCTCCATGTTCTCTCTATGATAATTCTATCCATGGAACCTGCAATAAATACTGAACTTTCAAATCCCTTCCCTTCGACCAACCCCCAAAACCCCTCTCATCAACCAAATCACATAGAAAATTGCCACTCAAGCCCCCAAAATTCACTCCTTCCCGACAAATGTTTGTTTAGCACCAACTACACCCTTCGACTGATTACATGAATTTGAACTCGTGAAAATATGGGTGCCAAGACATATTCACAACTCAAACTATATGGAAATCCATTGAAAAATCTGTGTTTTAGTACTTATATTAACTACGATGTATCGACCATGGTTTTAATTATGGCAAATTGAGGTACATTCCCCTGGTTCAAATTTAAACATCATGGTAAAGTGAAGCTACTAATCACAAAATATTATGTCATTGGGGGGTCACACTTATAAGAGACGCAATGAAGTTTTAAAAAGGTCGTGAGTCAAAAGGGGATTATGCTAGGTGACAGGCTCCAAAATGGAATCTTTTTATACCATCTTTTCCTTACTTTTAACCCCTGTTTGCTTACCTAGACCTTGTATCAATCCATTATTGTGCAGGATTTAGACTTAACACATTTCTGTTACATTTATTTAGTACTTTACATGAATTTATGATTAAACATTAGAGAAAGATCATATTTGAATTTATCTTTGAGTTAATTTGCAAAGACGATGTGCCAGACAGGTTGTTTTGAATATTGTGATATCGTCATAGGATGTATTTTGGTTCCCATTGCTGCAACTCCAGAGTGTTGAAACTCTTGAATGATGCAAAATAACTGCTACAACTCAGTTGTTGTAACACCTTACAACAATTGCTGCAACTCTCTAGGGAACTATTATATGTTGCATCTCGTTGTTGCAAGTACTTACAACAATTGTTGCAATTCTCTATGAAACTATTATGCACTGCAACTCGTTGTTGCAACTCCTTACAATAATGCTGCAACTTGTCAGGGAACTATTCTACATTGCAAATCTTTGTTGCAACTCCTTACAAAAGTTGCTGCAACTCATTCAAAGAACAATGTTGCAATCGAAACCTTGAACCATCGGAACTATGAGCCAACACCAGAACTATGAGCCATTGAAACCATGAGACATGTTGTTACTACTCTACATGACAATTATGGATCCATGCAAAAATAAAATTAATCCATGCAACAATAATATTAAACCAAGCAAATTAAAGATATGGAGATAATTTTGTAATTAGAAGGCAAAATATGAATTTGAGTGGTTAACCAAGAATCTTGGAATTCTTGGGCAAAAGTTCTTGGAGTTATTTATTATTTGCCAATTGTTAGCAAAAGATCTTAGAAGTTATTTATTATTTGCTAATTGTTAGCAAAAGATCTTGGAGTTATTAATTAATTGCGAATTGTTAGTTGTATTCATTATTTAGGAAATTGTTGTAACCACTATGGATTTATTAAATCCACAAGTGGGTTTATTTATATATTAGTTATTTATAGTTTCCATTAAATTCATGTATAAAATAGAGCACTCTCTCCATTATTCGGGGAGGAATCTTAGAGAAATGCCCGAATGATAATGGAATAATTCATTGAGTTTTTATTTAAATTGTAGTTTTATAATTACTGTAGTGTATGATTTAATTAATTTGATTTATTTTCTTTGCATATTTGTAATAAATTGATTTCTTTGATTAATTTAATTGATTTATATTGATATAGAGTGTTGTGTAGCTTAGATGGATTCTACGATTTCTTGTTGCGTATTTTAATTATGTATTCACATAGGATTTATTTAATTTAATTATGTAACCAATTTCTTGATTCAATATGTTCATGTAATTAGATTACTCATGCGAGGTTGTGTTTATATATATTTATACAACTAAGTATTCATGTCGGATTTCGGTTTTTTATAAATGCATTCTAGATTGAGTTGCATTCTTTTATACCATTGAATAACTGTGCTTACTGCAATGACTATATTTTTTGGTCTGGGTAATGACAAGGATCATCTTGGCAAGGATCAGGCTATGATTTCAAGGACTTAGTTAATTTCTTTTCCAACAAGTAGTTAATCAATTTCCTTTCAACATGTGTGATTTATTTTCAGCAAGTGTGGTGTGTTATTTCAATTCTGCAAGAGTAATTTAGGATTTCAATTATGCAATTAGTCTTACTGCACATAGCTGAGGTTTCTTCAGGATATAGTTGAGTCATACTCTTGATAGTTGTAGCTTGCGTGTTTCTTTTCAAGCAAGTGTGTGTTCCTAGAATTATATTGTTGGGGCTCATTCAGGAGATAGTGGATTCATACTTATGATACCTACAACTGGTGTGTTTCATTTCCAACATGTTTGTTTCCTTTTCAGATAATGTGGCATTTACTTTCCTGTAAGTGTGATGTTTACTTTGCTGAAAAAGTGTGCTTTCAATTCCTACAAGTGTGGATTTCTGTAGAACCTTTCTAGATCTTGAGAGTTGTCTATACTTTGACCAAAAATGTAATCATTGACACCGTGACTACAACACATATAAATAATAGTTGTTCCTGCATATACAATGCATGAAAATTCACAAGTTCCATACGAGCTCCAGATTGATAATTAAATGCACAACCTTTCTAACTATCTTCTTGAGAAATTAGGAAGGTGATTAAAAAGACCCGACATCTTTGTCATTGTTGTCGGGGAATGGTCAATGGTGCAATATTCTTTCTAGTATCATTTTTTTTTTTTTTGTTAAGTGTGCATTTATAATGTTTTCTAGCATGTGTTTCCTTTCAACTTGTGAGGTGTGTTTAATTTTTAAGATTGTAGAATAAAATGAAATAACTCTTGAAAACGTGGTGTAGTAAGAGTCACCCATAGTGATAATCTCTCTTTTGTAGGAAGTTGGTAAGAGGAAGGAAGCATTGGTCACTGAAGATTCCACTAAAGGAGGAGCCAAGGGGATATAGAAGCCTTCAAGATTGAGACTTGCACAATCATCAAGGTATGTGGTTGGTTTTCATTTTCATATAATATCTTGGGTTATTTTAAATATATTACATTGAAAATATCACACCCACAAGAATACACAGTTCTTATTTCAAAATTCATATAATTTTCTAGGAGTTGCAACTGTTGTTGCAACAAACCATGTAAGTCAATATAGGCACTCGATGTTTGAAATTTTTTGTATATGGATGAATTAGATTGATAATTATATTCCTACAAACATTCACACCTATTCGAATCACAATTTGAGAGCTATCACCTGTTTATTGAATTTTTATGGAATGTTGGCTTGGTGAATTCATTGAAAACACAGTCGGGAAAGTCATGTTTTGAGAGAGAAAATGGGAATATTTCCAAAACCTATTTCTATCCTAAATATCCCTTGAATTATAGTTTCTAACCCAATTTGAATCACTCAATTCGGTTCTCAAACGAAAATGTTATGACCAAAACATTGATTGGGTGTGGAGTAGGAAGCTCAGGGACAGAGTTGCGACAATCACTTTTTGGATACCTAAATGGATAGATATTGAAAACAATTTTCTAGGGTATATTCTCCTATGAATCTATTTTACAATACAATTTTAATCAATCAATTTATATATCATATGAGAAAGTTATGCTCAAAATACTAACTTCCTATCCTAAATCAACACTCCTAAAAATCCGTCTCCTAGGTTGTTCATTGGAATATTTGACCCATCATTTCTTATTGGATTAAAAACATGTTTCTATTGGACATTCATATGTGAATATAATTTCATATCCAATTTTAATCAATTAATCCGACATCAAACAAAAAATTTGTACTCAATTTAGTGATTGTTGGTCTAAGAAGGAACTCACAAACAACACTAGCATGCGAGCTGTTACTCAACAGATTTGGCATATCACCTTAAGAAAATTTTAAAACCTATTTATATTTGAATTATCCCTATGAATATATTTTCATTTAGATTTGAAATCACTCAAATCGGACAAGAAACAAATAAATTATCAACGAAATACAACCATGTAGTCTAAGGCGATCGCCACTCCTCAACATGTATAAAATAAATTTTGCTTCGTTCATTTTTCCTTAGATTTATTTTTTAAGTAACTACATGTTGTTTTTTTGCATATGTCGTGGATGAATATATCCCATACACCTATTTTCTTCCATGATATTACGTTTTATTGCAGGTAACTGCTTGTTTTTTTAGCAGGTCCCGAGAGGATTGAGAGGTCAATCCATACATGACTAATTATTGAAGATAAATTTCATGCCAAATAGGCATGCTCCAAAAAAATCCAATAATGAATATGAAATGTCATGAGATGTTGTTCCATGTTCAAATCTCAAGTCCTTTGGAGCTTGGACCAATAGTGTCTCAACAAGAAGAATTTTTCAAAGTTGTAGATGGATCTAGAAAAATACACATGAATAATTGATTTAAAGAGTTTGAAGACCAAAGTTTCAAAAGTCAAGTGTCATTGCCACATTCCTCATTTCTATATTAACCATGCCATTGCTACTAAGGAATCCTTCCAGAAGATCTCAATATCATCATGCTCATTCACCAACACCATGGTGTGTTATACATTTCCTTCCTCTTAGCTCAATGGTACATGCATGCTGAAGTTCATAAAGTCTCATTTTCTTATGTGGTTATCTATGAAATCCAATGATATTTACCCAAATATCGTTCATATAACGACTACAATTAAATAAAATTTTTAGCCTCCATCGCTCCAGCAATTCCACGATTTTCTGCTCCACCCACCCCTAACCCACACAATAAAGTCAGTTTGGCCTACTTACAATGACAAGTTACCATGTTATCCTACGCCTTCCCTTAATAATTTTGATGGTGAAAACCCATCTCAGGCACCGTCAAACCTCGAGAATGCTTGAAAACCATCTTGCTAGTGGGCGTTCCTTGGGAATAAAAACATTTTGACAGTGAAAACCATTTGGGCGCAACCAGACATATCTTGTTCGAAAACCAGCTTGCTGGCAGACAAGGTTTGCAAATAAAGTGAGAAATAAAAAATTCCATCAAGTTTGTTCTCTAAATAAATATCTCCAAGTTTTCCTACTCCATTATAAGGTTGTTCCGGATTTCAGTCTACATCTCATATTGTGCTCCAAATTTCCAAGCTCCACATTTCCCTTTCTTACAAAATTTGTTACATTATGGTGGACCATATCAGATCTCTTGCTTCTTAGGATGATGTTGTAAATAATATCGACTTCTTAGGTAAGTGTAGGTACATTTATTTTTCTTTTATTTAATCTAAATTCATTAGATGTTATGGATTTGTATTTGGAAATCCACTTAGGCCTATGCCCTGCTTCCTCATATTTTTTCATTTCTTGGGGGTGGAAAATGTATTTAGTTTTTTGGGGGTGGACACCATCACCTCTACATCCCATAACCTTCACTCACCATTCTTGTCCATCTCCACTCCAATATCCATGCATGAGAAGGATTCAACACTACCAACAATAGAAGGCCTTGCTGATACCACACAACAACCAACAATAAGAACAATGAAAGTCCTTATTGCTACCACACAAGAACCAAAAATAAGAGAAAAATAAGGTATTATTGTTGGTCCATAAGAACCAACAACATAAAAATAAGAGTTGAAAGGGACAACCAACATTTTCTAATACCATATCTCTTTTATTTGATCCATGAGAATTTTTAGGCACATTGCATTAAAAGATGGTTTTGAGTAGCACATCCAAGTAGATCATAGCCCATATGCAGGCTTTGTGTTGCATGAGGACATGAAACATCCTCAATTTTTTTTTGGGGGGGTGGGCTACTGCTCATTTCTTACTTGGAACAACACTATTTTCTTGGCTTTCCATTTGATAGAAAATTTTTCAGTTTGGGGAAGAGGAAAAATCATCACCTAGAGAGGAATATGATGCCCCACAAGAACCTACAACAGAAGAAGCTTTGGATAATAGGCATGGAGCAACCTAATATTGTGGTAAAACAAATCTCTTTTCAGTGGCAAATCTAAAAATAAATTGATAGAAATTTCATGCATGATTGGAATTCCAAGGTGAAATGATACTCCAAGGGTTTTGTCCAATTAAAAATCGACCTAAATCCTTGAATAATTGATCTGAGTTGTGAATCAATAAAAATACCTAACTTTCTTTATCGTCAAACTTCAATAGTGAGAGAGAAGTTTTGTACAAGATTAGAAGATGTCAATAGGCATTATAAATTTCATAGCCCCCATGTGACCATAGATGGAATTTAGGCATCTACAAAATTAGAGTTTCTTGGGATTTTTGCCCACAAGTACAACCCCAATCCATGTGATCACCACTCGCTTAGGAATATCTTGTTTTCAATCTTCCTTTGACCAATAATAACTTTACGTCACATGATGAGCAAAATCATAAGGTGAAATCTGAAAAATTGAAAATAAAAAACACAACCCTTTTATTTTCATTAGTAGAATGCGCATCTCATAAGAATTATGTTCTAATATTAATGTATCATGTTTGATCTTGAAATTTCATTTAAGCTTGCGAAGAATGTGCATACAAGGTTGAGCAAAGGGGCGCTTTGGGATATTGAACTAAGGTTGAGCAAAGGGGCGCTTTGGGAATGAGAGCGGATTTTGATAACTCACATGTAAGGGGAACATGGTTTGGGGTAGTATCAATTGTGGACTTGGATGGGCAAGTGGAAGTAAATATGAAGGGTAGTATATGTTAGTGTTTCATAGCATAGAAAATATACAGAAGTAATTTTTTAGGACACTCTTACAAATCGCTTATGTTTGGCCAAGGAATCCATTGAAAGGTTGTTCATAAATTTAGTTTTTAATAAAGCATTTTCTAACTTCAATTATGATATACTTGTACATATAGCACTATAATAACATTATTTTCATTGTTCTTATATTGCGATCATATGTTAGTATATTATTATGAGTTTGAGTGTTGTTTAAATTCTTAAGTATTTATACTTTTCTTTTTCCCCTCTCTCTTTTATTCCAAGCATTGTATCACTACATGAATAGAAAATTCTTGTAGCCTATCAATCATGCAAATTAACAATGAAAACAATCATATGGGAATCCCCCCTCTTAGGCTTTAGGAAAAAAATTAACGAACAAATTAACCATGATGAATGATGGACAATCCTAGCCCTTCAACCAATGACAGTGATGTGACACCTCACAACATCAATAATGTTGTCCACTTCTTAAGCACCCATGTGACCACCATGGTTGTATACAAAGATTGCATATGCAACCCAAATAGAACAAGGTTGCATTATTTGTGAGTAGAGAGGTATTTATGTAATAGAAGAATGCAAATTCTCTACATAATATAGCGCAACGCCCACATTATACAAGCCATTATCACGTGTTTCCCTTTTGTTTTTTCGTTTTTTTTTGTTTTGTTTTGTTTTAATTTGGTTTTGAATAATTAGGTATATGAATGAATGTTGAATAATTGTAAAAAGGGAAAGGATAGAAAAATAATTTGTCTCATGACCACACCAAGGTCGACCTCTAATATGCCTTGCAAGTATACATAAATGGTTACAAGTCACATGATCTATCTCTAGGATATCTATATCGATTCCTATTCTTTGAATTAAATAAACTATAACATATTTGATGGATATTTGGTCTATTTGCTCACATGAAATGCTGTAGTAATTTGCCAACAATTAGGGTTTTAGGGACCAAGGTTGAATTTTGATGCATTGAGGGATTGGTAGATTGAGGAGGATCTCTTTAGTGACTCACTTGTACAACATATATTTGTTTGACTAATCTTAATTCCAAACATGTAGGGAAGGGTTGAGGATATACATGAAGGATATTAATAGGAATATGGATTAATGTTGCTAGAGGATCATAAGCATGGAGTATAGAGTCTTGCCATCTTAATTTGAGAATATAGTCTTTCCATCCACTATTTACGTGGAATAGAGTATTTCCATCCACTATTTACATGGAATAGAGTCTTTCCATCCACTATTTACAAGATAACCATCTTTGACCTAAGGAAGCATGGAGCATAGAGACTTCCTAGTCCAATCTTCATTTGAATCCCTTAAGCCATCCAAGGTACATTATCGGTAGCCCATGTTATATTTTTTAAAATCATTGGGTTGATATAGAATAATGGGTTGATATGTTTCGGTTTCTGACTATAAAATATTCAAAATTATATGTTTGCTTGTTAGAAAGTGGTGGTTCAATTTCCCAAATATGATGTGGAGAACCCATTTTTTAGAAAGATTCCATAGCCATCATTAGGTTGATTCATTGTGTTAAATCAATCTTACAGAAACATCGAAGTTTATTAAGTATTTCCCCACGGGGAAGAAAAATGTGAATAATAATGATCCTCTATAGAGAAATGGGTTGCTAAGGATCTTGAAAGCATACCTAATTTTGAGTTGAAGGTTCACAAAATAAGAGAGGACAATTGTCTCAGTGAGACTAAAAGGATAGATTTCCTAAGAACCCCTCCAATATTTGTAGAGAATCCTCTTTAATGGAAAACATATGACAACCATTGTGGGGAGGTGCGGGGGAGGAGGTTTAAAGAGGGATTTTCCTTTGAAGTGGGATGATGCAAAGAAATGGTTGATAAATTATTCCTACAACAATTCATTATCTCATAATAATAGTAATCCCTTTGGTCATTTTATGAAGACTAATACTAGTACATGCAAGACCCTTGCTCTTCGATTTCAGACTTACGCTTGCAAGAGAAATGAAAATAACCAATTTTTTTGGAATGGGATGGATGCAATGAGGTTAAATCATGGTGGAATTATGGGTTGAAAGGTTGGTACCACAGATGTGAAGTTGAGGGTGAGATCTAATGATAAAAGTAAGTTGGGTGACAAATATATTGGAGGAGGATTAGTTATGGGAGATGTTTCAAGTAGAGTCTCGAGCTCTATTTTATCCATAGTTATTAACCTATCATCCATTTATCCATATTAGGATCTAGGTCATCATAACAAAAGGTATTTGCAACTTTACCATCTGATGTCTTTAAGAAAGGTCTATTGAGTTGTGTAATAGTTTATTGCATTGAATTTCCTATTTGTTTCCATGTATTTACATTGTTTATTGGTATCGAACACTTGTAGATAAATTTACTAATAAATTCAAACTATATCCTAGATATAAGGACCCAAAGTGTGGGAAGATACACCATTATGGTGAGCATTAAGGTTTTCAGTTTATGAAACATCCATGTATTGAGGTCATCCCAATAGTTCAACATTGAGATATGGGAGTAGAGATGATGCCCCTCGAAAGTTATCACACTCCTCATTACCACAATCCTAGTAAAAGTGGTTAAATTGCTAGGCATAATACTCCTACTAGTAGATTTGCACTAATAAACAACACTAACATCAAAACCGGGGAACTAGAAAAATGCCATTTTGCTAATTTAGATCTCTAGAGATTTCCATTAGGTATTCAATTTAATTCAATTGATAAGATTTTTTTCCACTTGGAGGTTGAGAGAGGAGGAAGAAGAATATATCCCAAAGAGATTGAGGCATTTTGATATGGGTGACTAGAAGAAGAGCATTATCAAAATTAGATTTGTAGCTTGTGAAGAAGTAGAAGGATCCAACTGCTTCACCAAGTAAACCTTGAACTCAAGGGTGAAATATTATCAACATAGAAGTCTTTATTTTCACCAATCTATGTTCAAGTTTGTGAATCAAGGTACGAATCCATGCATTTTACAAAGGAGACATTTTAGTGTATTTTGTATTAAGAACACAAAATATGGTTCAACTTACATAAGGGGATAAGGGTTGAATGTAGAATGAAAAAAATGTATATCCCTGAAGGATAAAACCACATGGAGAATATTTAGTCAGGAGTTTATCCTTGACTTGTTGAAAGTCCTGAATGTAAGTTGTGGTTCAAGCTATATATTCTCATTCTATGGAGAATACTTATAGAGTTTATCCTCGACCTGTTAAAAGTCTTGAATATCAGTTCTAGTGCAAGCTATACTATAATATATTCTCATTCTATTGTTCATTTCATTCAAGTGATAAAGAAACTTGTTCCTTGTAGGGTTTTTCTTAGATAGACACATGACTATCTAAACAAAAAATAGAGACCAATTGGAAATAACCTAGTCCTGTACTTTTCCATGGGTGAGGTTCATGAAGATGAAGTACTATACCCACCAAAATATTCACTAACATGTCCCTATATTGATGTGATAGTATCTCCCTCACTTTGGTACTAAGATTATTTAGTTGCATTGATGTGTTTTTTTGGTTCCCTAAATTACGATTGTTTCCTTTGTGATGTCTTCTTAATGCAATCATATGCAAAAAGAAGTATAGGCTTCTTCTTCTTATATTAGTAGATAATTGCCTTCATTAAAGGGATATATGCTTCCTCTCTTATGAATCTTTATGTCTTCATGTACCATTAAAAATTCACTATACATGGGATCCAAAGTTGATCCATAAAGCCCCTTCCCCATGGATAAAAATAAAATCACAACACTGGAATACATGAAATACCCAATAACCAATAGATTGCTTTGTGTTTGATACACATTCATAGTGCATTTTTGCTCCACTTGACCAAGCTGCCTAATTCAATTCATCAAACAACACAAGTTAAATCAAAAGATCAAATTATGATGTACTCTTCATAGATGTGAGTGATCATCTATGAAGAGTACATGGTATAAGTAACCATTCAGAGATGCAAAAATCATTGGCCCACATACATCTGAATGTATTAAGTCCAATATTTCCTTGGATCTATTGTCACTTCTTGAGAATGATCCTTTAACATTTTTGCCAAGGGCACAACCTTTTCAAACACCTTTATGCTGAATTTGTATTTCTGGTATACCTGTTACCATTTTCCCTAGAGCTGGAAGAGCTCCATAATGAATGTGAGCAAGTCTTCTATGCCATAGCTCACTCAAGATGATAGTGTCATGTAGCAAGGCTTGGACTGGTTTGATGGTTAATCTGTACAATATATTTTCTCAGACACCAATTACCTTGGAAAAACTTATATGAGAGTCTTTGTGCCATGCAAGAACTCTTCCTTCTGAAAAGGTAATCTTGTAGCCTTTGTCTTCCAAGGAAGAAATAGAGACAAGATCCCTCTTCATTTAGGGTACATATAATACTTCCTTTAATTGAAGCTGCATATCCGAATCTAGTTGGAAGGTAGAAGTTCCAACTCCTCTCACATTATATTTGGCATCATCTCCAAGAACAACATGTAAATGTGTCTCTTTCTCAACGGAATGTGTTAGGTGATCTCTGAGATCGGTCATGTGTATGGAGGCACCATTATCAATTAAAAAAGTATTATCTTTGGTAAGGACCATACTTGAGAGTGTTGAGATGTTGACGTCTTCATTTCTTTGAGGTCTTCTCTTCCTAGAACCAAGTTTTCTTGAACCATCAATCTTGCCTCCCATCATGATTTTGCTCATTTTTGGATTCTTCACAAACCCTTGTCAAATAGGCTAGAAAACCTAACAACTAGGCTAGGCTAGCACTTTTAGGTTTTGTTGGGATTATGACTACCAAAAAGAATCCTTTGAAGGATATGATATCCCTGTTAATTTGAATAGCTCCTTCAAGGAGTTGCAAAAGCACAATTATGAAATTTTATGTAGAAATTAGCGAAACCCTAGAAACCCTAGGGCCAAAAAGTCAAAATGCTCAAAATTGCAGTTTGAGACTTGCTGGAAGTGCGTCGAGGGAGGCCTTACACACCTATTCCATTTTTATCCCCAACGTCCAAGTTCCAAGTGCTAAAGAACCCTGGAAGAGTAGGTCGTACATATTTTCTAGGAACCCTAGGAGGGTCGTACGGTTTCTGCAGAAGAGAGAGAAGATGGCTGAAAGTTGTTTGTGCAATGGGTTCTTCAAGACCTATGCTCTGATACCACGTTGAATTTTCAATAGAAAAGGTTAAGGATGAATTTCATTCCATTTTTTCATTTAACTTAACCATAACCAATAATGTTGCAACAACCAAGATCATAAGAAGAAACACCATGCACAAGAACACAAGAAGTATCCTGGGAAACCCTTCTCAAGAAGGGAAGAAAAACCAACCAAATCCTTTGCTATATTCTTTAAGAGAAATACCTTCACCACCAAGAAAACCTAGCACACAAGAGGGTTCTTGCAAACCCTAGAAGACTAGTGCCCAAGAGAGGTGCACACTTTTCCCAAGAAGGTATAGTTGCTGAAATTTCCAAACTCATACAAAAGATATGATTCCTCAATGGGGAATTTACATTTACTTATATTAGACTTGACTTGTCAACATAAGTGTCTATTGGAACAATAGGGACGACCTTATATCTCATAATATAATTAATATTAACCAGATTAATTATATTTTACATTAATTATCAATTACATTAAGGTGGGGCCGACCTGTACCCTTTACATTACAATTAGGGTTACAAGCAGGTATGACTCTTGAACAATATAGCAAGGGATATCATACACCCACTAGTTCTCAACCACTAGGGGCATATCCATAGGAATTTCCATATCTCGGGCTCACTACATTACACATAAGAACCACTTCTCACTAGTGCTCAACCACTAGGATCATGTTCACCTATGCTCGTCCACAGGCACGCCCACTCAACAGATCTTCTTTCCTACTGCATTACACATGAGAATCATCTAGAGTTCATCATCAAATATCTGCTCAGAGGAGGCTAATACATCATCTTCATCTCTGTCTCATGATGATGCACCCAATACTTTTGGATTTCACACATTCACCTTATGCTCAATCACAAACATGTCCAACTCTGCAGATCTCCTTTCTCACTGTGTTACACAGGAGAATCATCTAGAGTTATTCTGAACTCTCTGTAAGGAGGAGGCCATCTGTACGTTCCAACTCTGTCTTAGATAGGAACCACACACCCCTCTCAGAGGATCTCTCTCAGGTTTGTGTCCTGGAGAATGTCTCATGAAGCTACAATCATCAACAATATCATCCCCAAGAAATAGTATGGAGTAGTGATTTGTGACTTTTGTGTATGGAAAAATGGTTCTAAAATGTTTCTAGTTGACATTTCTCATAAAAATCCTAGAAACCATCAACATAAGGCATAATCACCTACCAAATGGAACACATATAAATATTATGCATCATACATGATCATAGATAACAACCAATATGGTCGAAGATGGAGCAAAATGAGAGAGGACTGAACAAAAGGAAAATATTAAACTGCATTCATTGAACTAGGAATGCCAATGTATGGATAACAAAGTTGTTAACATGGAGAAAGGATCTCCTTCATAATTTCCACATTACACTTCTAAGGTGACACTAATATTACATGTGAAGGGAAACATTAAAACTTGAAGATTATTTCAATTTAAAGAAAAAAACTAACTATAGTGCAATATTTTAGGAATACATATTCATAATAATAACATACTAATATGCTTCTAAAATTCCCATCACTTACTATTGACAACTCAATGTAAGGGGTAGTGCCCCAGACTAAGAGCAACGTTTCACATTCTAAACAAAAACTTGACCGATTTTGATCTCCTAGAGATAATTCATTGATCAAAGAGAGGATGTCATTCATGCGAGTGATAGTTTTGACATTTTAGACTCATTATTTATTGATTTTGAGCCAAAGTCTACATAGCTCGTCATTGGTTATGTACTTCTAGCTTGGGTGTAATAACGATCATATTTTCAATACTTTTCAAGGCAAGTTTAGGGACTAAAATTAGATTTGTGAAGGCAATCTTACTTTAACCTTATTTATATTTTCAGATAAAAATGTATAATATAGCATCTATGTTATTCATAATTTATCAAACGACGATGGAGTTCATGATGGTACATCATGTTTCTTTATGATTTATACATTGCTTCTCACTTATATTATGCATGCATTTATTTTAGTCTATCATAATTGATCCAGGTGGATATCGGTGGCCACCCACCTCTTCTAGCTGGCTTACATACGACTTTCATCTTGGTAGTTACAATTTTCATCTTGGAAATTTTTTTCTAGCTTTTTGGGTCCTAAACTTTCGGGGTCGTTTTGAGGCTCTAAACAACATTTTTTGGGCCCACCACAATCACACTATAAACAAAGTCAAAGTGTGATGAAATAATGTTTAGTCCTTGGATATACCTTTCCAACAATCTATCGTGTGCCTAAAACATAGATCGTATGCAAAAGTTACGACCCCGAGAAGTTGATGTACCAACTTACCCCATTGGGGCCCACATGACTTTTGGTGCTTCATCTCCTAGGGTTAGGTTTTTGGATGTCTAGGGTTTTATGTTTACTTATTGATGCTAAAAAGGTTTGGAGACCTCACTGTAATGTGCTCAGACGAATGCATGTAGCCACCAAATCTCTTCTCAGAGATTAGATACCACCATTAGAGTAATATTTTTTTCACTCTTCATTTTACAACTTCAACATATTTCTTTATTAATAGAAGTTAAGTTCCACTGTAATTCTGTTATTGTTCTTTGTATATCTGTGTTAATGTTATAGATTTGTGTTTCATTTTGTCCTGCTTATAAATACAGATCAATGGTATGAGAGTGGTATGCTCTTCATTTGTTTCTCTGTGCATGTCCCCAACAAGGTTAGGGTATAAGTAGTTGGGACTCAAACCAATTGAGCCTTTGCAAGATCAACCTCACTGAACCTGATGAATTCCCATGGGGGAGGAAAAGAGAGACAATGGGGTAATGAATCCCTTTAAACTAGTGCTCGAGGAATCCCTCTCACAACAAAGGAACGAGATGATGGGAAACTTTGTGCAAATCCTTCGATGACTTCCAACAGGTGATGCATCTTCCTCAAGTGGAGGCGCCCCCCCCCCCTTCAAGGTACATATCAATTTTTATATTCCTATATTTGAAGGTCAAATAGATGAGGATGCTGTAGACAAATGGTTAAAATTTCTAGAAGGATATTTTTTTTTTCACAACTTTTTCGGTAGAGAAAAGATTACATTTGTGCTCCTTAAGGTCGTCCCCCATGTCAAATATTGGTGGGATACTTTCTGTGAGAAAAATGAAACAAAGGGATTTACATTATTTGTAGTTGAACCCACTTGGGGTTCCTTTAGGCATGTTATTAAGGAACAATACTACCCCGTTGGAAGTTATGACGACTTATACATAATATGGACCACACTGCAGCGGGAAAGGGACCAAACAATGCCATATTTCACCAATGTCTTCCATACCTTGCGCACCAAGATAGGTATCAAAGACTCTGAGCGACATATGGTTCTCAAATACCATGATGATCTACATAGATACATCTATATATAAATGGAGTTTCTCGACATATCCTCTTTGGGTGTGGCTTATCGATATACTGTCAAAATCGAGCAGAAGCTTAAACAAAAGATGTGACAGTTTAGTTCTGCAAACCCCTAACAATAGAAGCATGGAAAAGGAGACCCCAACCCACAAAATATAGGGTATAGAAAGGATGGATAGCCTCAGGACAACCATTCCAAACCGAAGAAAAAGAAGGACAATGGGAAGACAAAGAAATACACTGGGAAATGGTGTGAATTCCATAAGAGCCCCTAACATAAAACCGTTGAATGATTCTCAAAGCAGTCATTGGTGGTCGAGGTGAAATCCTATGAATCAGATGCAGGCTCTGACTCTGATTCAGAACCAGAAAAAGGGAGACAAATCATTGATGCAGAACCTAGTTCCACCATGGCTACCACCTCCAAGGTCCATCCCGATGAACCTGTTGAACTAGAGGAAGGTGAGCACCTCTTTCATTCATAGATGTGGGTGAAGGGTACTCCACTATACTTTATCATTGATAGTAGTAGCCAGAAGAACCTCATATCAGTGGAGGTCGTCAAGCAATTGGATCTACCGACAAAACTACACCCACAACCATACACCATCAGATGGCTCCACTAAGGGAGTGATCTCCATGTTAGCCAACATTTCCGCCTGACCAACAACATCAATCCCTTCAAAGATGAGGTATTGTGTGATGTCTCCCCCCTTGAAGTTTGTGATGTCATTTTTGGCCAACCTTATTTATGGAAACATTATGTTTTATATGAGTCTAGGCCTCATAGTGTTATAATTACTTTGGACAGGAAATTATATAGGATACCCGAGGTAGTCCCATCTACCGCCATTTCCTTGATCTCTTCTAAGAAATGCAGGAAGGTCATCTCTCAGACTGGGAAGTTTGTCTTCTTTGTGATTCAC
>JZKD02S1673661.1:919106-932624 GCA_000966675.3 Picea glauca | reverse complement strand
CTCAAATGACCTTCTCCCATAAAAGAAAGCCTGCTTGGGCAAGAGAGCTTATTCAAGATGGAGAGAAGTATGGTGTTCTAGAAGGAACCTCGAGACAGGTGAAAAGACCAAAGCCTTTCTCCAGTTACATGGCTTTGATATGTAATCTACTAGATGAAGAGCCTACATGCTTTGAAGAAGCCATTCAAATGAAGGAATGGGAAGATGCCATGATAGAAGAATACCAATCCATAATAAAGAATGATGTATGGGAAATAGTTCCCAGACCAAAAAGTAAGGATGTGGTATCATCAAAATGGCTCTTCAAAATAAAACATGATGCTGATGGAAGTATTGAGAAATATAAAGCAAGATTTGTTGCTCATGGCTTTTCCCAGAAGGAAGGCATTAACTATGAAGACACATTCACTCTTGTGGCTAGATACACTTCGATCAGAACCATCATAGCTCTTGCAGCTAAGATGAAATGGAAGCTGCACCAGATGGACGTGAAGATAGCTTTCCTGAATGGTGTTATCAAAGAGGAAGTGTATATAGAGAAACCCCAAGGATTTGAGGTTGAAGATAGGAAGTCTCATGTCTGCAGATTGAAGAAAGCCTTACACGGATTGAAGCAAGCCCCTATAGCTTGGTAAGGATATATAGACAATTTCTTGACGAGCTTAGGCTTTACCAAGAGTAAAGAAGACTCAAATCTCTACTTCAAAATTATGGATAATGAACTAGTAATATTACTACTGTATGTGGATGACTTATTCTTAACTGGAGAAGAAAAGCTCATCGCTGAATGTAAAAAGAGACTTTCCGAAGAATTTGAAATGAAAGACCTTGGCCTAATGCATTACTTCCTAGGTATTGAGGTATGGCAGAGTCCAGAAAGGATCTTCCTTAACCAAGGGAAGTACACAGTCGAAATCTTAAAGAGATTCGACATGCTAGAATGTAAGTCCATGAATACACCCATGGAAATGAAGTTGAAGATGCTGGTCGATACTTTGTCAGACTTGATAGATGCCACGCTGTACAAACAGATTATTGGATCGCTGATGTACCTGATGAACACCAGACCAGACATTTGTTTTGCAGTGAACACCTTGAGTCAGTTTCTGGTAGAGCCTAGACGTGTTCACCTAGTGGCTGCAAAACATGTGATGAGGTACCTTAAAGGTACAATGGATTACGGTCTCAACTATGATGGAGATCATGACTTCACATTGAGTGGATACACTAATTCAGATTGGGCAGGAAGTGTTGCTGACAGAAAAAACACTTCTAGATGTTGTTTCAATTTGGGATCAGCCATGATCTTGTGGCAGATTAGGAAGCAATCTAGTATTTCTCTTAGCACAACAGAAGCAGAGTACATTGCTGCATGTTTTGCTAGTTGCAAAGCTATATGGCTTCGAAAGTTGCTAACTGGCCTATTTGACTTGGAGATGAGAGCAACTGTGATTCTATGTGACAACCAGAGCTTCATAAAGATGACAGAGAATACTGTATTCCACGACAGGTTGAAGCACATAGAGATCCGCTATCATTTCATCCGCGACATGGTATAGAGAGGAGCCTTGAAGCTCCAGTACATTAGCACGGATGAATAGGTTGCTGATGTGTTGACCAAACCTCTATCTCGTGTAAAGTTTGAACATTTTCGAGATAAGCTTGGTATAGTCCGAAAGGATCCTCCCTGAAAGGGGGAGTATATATATATATATTCCTTGCTTCTTCGAGATAAGCTTGGTATAGTCCAAAAGGATCCTCCCTGAAAGGGGGAGTATATATATATATTCCTTGCTTCTGACCTTGCTGCTAGACGTAAAGCAAGATGAGTCATTGCTTCTGACCTCGCTGTTAGACATAAAGAAATACGTTGTGTGTTCCTTGCTTCTGACCTCATTGTTAGATGTAAATCAAGATGAGTCATTGCTTCTGACCTCACTGTTAGACGTAAAGAAAGACACTGTGTGTATTCCTTGCTTCTGACCTAGTTGTTAGACGTAAAGCAAGATGATTCCTTGCTTCTGACCTTGTTGTTAGACGTAAAGCAAGATGATGATGTGTTCCTTGCTTTTGACCTAGTTGTTAGATGTAATGCAAGATGATTCCTTGCTTCTGACCTTGTTGTTAGACATAAATCAAGATGATGATGTATACCTTGCTTCTGACCTAGTTGTTAGACGTAAAGCAAGATGTGACTGACACTGAGCTACTAGCTTATCAGCTGTGACATTGAGCCAGTGTAGTACTGTGATGTGCCAACCTAGTGCTGTGATGAGGTATCATTTTTACTGATACATATTGATGTAGATGATGATGGCATTCTTTCAAGAATGACGATGTTGCCGATGAAGAAAACTTTCGATGACTCGTAAACATGCCAACCAATGTTCCAAGATGATATTGACGATATTGTCCTCCTGATGCCACTGATGATGCAGACCTCTCTCGCCTGATGCTGTTGAAGAATACCCTTCTTGTTAAGGGGGAGTGTTAAAATAATGTAATTGCAAAGAGTATTCTTATTATTTTTGATATATTATTTATAGGATTAATCCCCATTGTGGATTAATCATGTCGATAATTGTATTAGGACCAAATCCCCTTTTGCAAATTGGTCAATGGAAAATTGTAATAGACAGAATAAGAAGTCGGCCCTAGCAGTTATTATTGAGACCTAGAAATAAATTAAAGGTGGGTTTACCCCCCCAGAGTGAGAGGTCGGCCCTGCTAGTGAAGACCCTTCACACATGCCAGTCTTGTATATATAGAGAGGCTAGCGCCTCACTTTATCACACAACTCACTTGCTCATTCTTAAGAGGCAAGGTGCAACTTACCAGTTGGAGAGAGGGAGAAGAGTGGCACATCTTTTGGAGAGGACTATCTGTATTGGTTTGAGTTATCTCTTGACATTGTATTGGCAATTTATGATAAAGAAGTTTTTGTTTGGTTTTCTTCCCCTAGAGGGTTTCGTAGGATAAATGTTGTGTCTCTTGTGAATGTGTATTTCTCAGTGATCTTGTTCTTGTGTTGCTCTTATCTATTGAAATGCAAAGAACTGTAATAATGGCATAAACATTGACACAATGGTGCATATGGGATGCTCAAAGGCTATACTAAAACACAAAAACTTGATGTCCTTTGGATAAAGTTCCATGAACTGCATATAGGCCACTGACAAGCAAATAAGTTGGCTTATCTATATAATTCAAAAACTGCAAGTAATTGGACACCTATCTTGCAAATAGAAAAACCAGTATCAACATCAACAAAGACAAGTCGAATGAAGATTCAAAAATAGTTTCCAATTAAACTTGCATGTGCACGTACAATCCACAGATCGCAAGGACTAACACTTGATAGTGTTTCATTTGAGCCTGCTGGAATTCAAATGCATGCACTTGTATACACATCACTGTTCCGTGTTAGAAGTATAGACTCCTTGTATTTTCTAAGTCCTCTTACAAAATATAACTTCAAATTCAAACACAAAGTTGATATTGAAATGCAATGCCTCAGGACTACCGCAAAGTGGCATCTGGAGTATGATTACCAATCCATACAAACAAATTCATCTGTATCAATTCTCTCACTTAACACATGTAGCTTACATGCACATATGGATGATATACTCAATGACTTTGACACAATGCAATCCGATATTCTGTGCTTACAGGAAACATACATGGCATTATCCATGCAAAACAAACAATTTCCAAATCATAGTTGCATATCGAGTTACATTAAACATGGGGTGATTATATTGGTAAAAAAACATGTAACAATTTTGGACCACATGCATTTCGAAGAAAACATTGTTGAGATGGTGCTTGCAAAAGTATTGTTCAATGGATCAGAAATTGCAATACTTAATCTCTATGCCACTCGCCATGCAACATTGTCTAACATACTAAATGTTCTTTCCAATGCATTGTACCATTTACATCTGAACGAAACCATTATAATTGTAGGAGACTTCAATATTGACATGTTACAAAATAATGCCAGAACAAAAGAATTGTAAAAGTACATGTGCAAATACAATTTCCTCTTTCTTTTGAACAACACAAGGAATGTACAAAACACACTTATTGACCATGTATGGTCCCATTTCTCAGTACAATGTCTTTATCTTAAATACATACTAGTTTGATCACGATACAATTGGTATTGCACTTGAATTATGAGAGACACATCAAACATATTGCAAAATCATATTTCTATGTTTCAAAGCATATATATTTACCTTGTTGCAGAAAACCAAGTTATCCAACTTCTTAGTTTTTCTTGGTTTGTACACATACTAGTCTGATCACGATATAATTTGTATTGCACTTGAATTATGAAATATACACCAAACATATTGAAAAATCATATTTCTATGTTTCAAAGCATATCTATCTATCTTGTTGTAGAAAACCATGCTATCCAACTGCTTAGTTTTACATGCTCTGTAATTGATTTTGGGCACAAACTTTCTTTACACAAAAAAATTATATATACACAATCATGGATAAACAAAAAAAACCAAAAAAACAAAAAAGGTATATTCTTCTAGCACTATCTATTACTCTATTCCTTTTATTCTATTTTATTTATTCTATGTGCATATTCCTTGCTTTTTTCTTTACATGTGAACTTATGTTCATGCCCATTTTGTTTTGTGCTTTTTTTCATAGAAACAAAGGGGAGAACTGCACACGACAGAGAAGTCTTAACCAGAAGTTTAGAAGAATCCATGCAAAGGTGCATATTTCTACCCGTGTTCCACATCCAATTGTTTTTCATTTACTCTATCTATATTTGTTACGCTAATTTGCAACTCTGTTATTTCTTTCCTTTGATACTCCATATCTTCTTGTATATCAACTTTTCTTTATGTCAATTCTATTTTCTGTGTTGCTGTATTCAAATAAATAAATTTGTACTCATCTTTTTTTTCATATGTTCCTACGTAGAAACTTGCTTTGATGTCCATTGTATTCTCTGTGTTCCTAGCTTGAAACAAGAACAGTCATTGGGCATAAGGATGGATTGCAATGTGCCACAACAAATACAGTGCGTAAGCTCGAGACTTCATTGGTATGGTTGCAAAAAAACTCTGATCTGAATACATTCTCTAATTTGTCTAGCTATATGTTTTTCCCATAGTTGATGTGTTTCTATGTCTTGGTAATTATCGCACTATTGTGTTGATCTGCAACCCATAGAGTTCTTTGCTTCCTTTCTTTTTTCTCTTCTATACATATCCGTTCTCCCTTATCTTCTTCCTCTCTATTATCTGTTTCTGGTTCTATACTTAGTCCCATGTTCATCCTTGTGGGTTCCCGGGATGGACGAGTAACAAATTCCATGTCCATCTATATCTTTACATCATGAGTTCGACCGACCATCGTTTGTTTTCATAATTAGAGAATTTTATGCTCGCAGGTTCCTGTGTAAGTGCCATCGAACTCTCATGCCTTGTGTTCACCGTATACATCTAGCACCCAAAACTTCAGTTATGTACAATTCGACCCCCGACTTGAACCCCTAGGAATCACTCTACCTACGATGAATCCATCTGAATGCTTGTATATAAATGTACCAAGTCATATATTTTGTCTATTTCTTGCTCGCTTTATTTTTCCTATTCTATCCTTACACGTTCTTCCCTTTTCTTATTTCCCTGTATTATCTGTTTCTGGTTCTATGCTTAGTCGCATATTTATGCTCGTGGGTTCCTAGGGTGGCGGAGTGAGAAATTATACATCCTTCTATATCTCCACATTACGCGACTGACCGACCGTAGTCTGTTTCGACACTTAGAAAATTTTATGGCCACGGGTTCCCCTGAAGCCATCATCGAATTCCCATGCCTCGTGTTCGGATATACATCTTGTACACAAAACTCGTGTTATTTACAATTCGACCCTGGGCTCCTCGAACTCGTAAGCCTTACTGTGCCTACGATAACTCCGTCTGACGGGCCCGCCTTTCCATACTTAATATCAAGTGTTGTTCTGTGACACATAAAGTTCTTTATTCCCATTTTTTTTCTCTTCTATACTTTCTGCTTTTTCCCTTTTCTTCTTCCCCTCTATTATCCATTTTTTTCTTCTATAGATAGTATACTCGCATGCCTATGCTCGCGGGTTCCCGGGGCTATGGACTCAGAAATTCAATATCCATCTATATCTTTGCATCATGAGTCCGATGGGATGCTATTCATTTCAATACTTGGGCAATTTTATGCCAGTCGGTTCTCAGCTAGGCCCTATGAAGCTCTCATGCCCCGAACTCTCATGCCACATAGTCGATGTATTTATATTGCTTGATAATTATTAGACAAAGTGTTCATCTATTGAGCATAAAATTATTGGATCCGTTTCCTTTTTTTCTCTTCTATACTTAGTCACATTTCTATGATAGCGGGTTCCCAGATGACAGACTCACAAATTCTATATCCATCTATATCTTGACATCACGAGTCCGACCGACCGCTTTCATTTCTTTACTTAGCCAATTTTATGGCTGCGGGTTCCCGGGTAGGTGTTATCGAACTATAATGCACCGTGTTCGGAGTATATATATTGCATCCAAAACTTGGGTGATCTACAATTTGACCCCTATGATAGCGGGTTCCTAGGTGGCGGACTCACAAATTATATATCCATCTATGTCTTGACATAACGAGTCCGCCCGACCGCTTTCATTTCCTTACTTATCCAATTTTTTGGCCGCGGGTTCCCGGGTAGGCGTTATCGAAGTCTCATGCACCGTGTTCAGAGTATACATATTGCATCCAAAACTTGCATGATCTACAATTCCACCACAGACTCCCATGTTCAAAAAAGCACCAAATCATTTTTGACTCCCCTACATCCCTGCCACCTTTGTGCCTTCCCAATGCACATTAACTATGATTTAAATAGTGACAACTCATCACAAATGTTCGAAAAGATTGGCATTAATACGCAGAAATCTCGAGGACATATCCCATTAAAATGCATTAATGGGAGAATATTATGGAATTTGATTAGTTTCTTATTTTAATTTTTTTACAGCATCAACATAGAAAGAATGCAATATTAGTTTGGAAAAATGGTTCTTTAACTCAGATTTTTTGAAAGAATTGTACCCCAGATTTCCATACTTAGTGGATTGTTCAGCTCATGTTCTCACAGATTTGCGGGTTGTCGGGTTTCCAGGTACACAAAAGTTTCGGAGCTATTTTCGCTGGCGTCCATCCTCGCCAACTTCATGCGCTTCACAATGCACATTAATTATGCCTTTATTAGTCATGACTCACCAGAGACATAAAAAAGATTGGAATTAAAAGGCGAAAAGG
Organism: Picea glauca; assembly: GCA_000966675.3. Classification (NCBI taxonomy): domain Eukaryota; kingdom Viridiplantae; phylum Streptophyta; class Pinopsida; order Pinales; family Pinaceae; genus Picea; species Picea glauca. The sequence continues at coordinate 925,296 of JZKD02S1673661.1, read as the reverse complement.
TTGAGGACATATAGCATTAAAACACATTGAACCGATTTTTATCGAAGATTATATTATGATGTTGCACCATCCTTTTTAAATACTATGATGAGCAAAAGAACGTTCTCATCAACTTATGGCTGCAACTCAACAACAATTATGTGGAGATGGCCTGAATATTTTCGGGCGTGAGGACCATAGTTTTCACTGCTCCATAGCTTATGACCACTACTATGCGTCCCCTTCTTCCCTAAATAAAGTTATCTCGACATATGGAATTGTAGCGACAACTTCTGTCCCTGATTTTTTACTTTTGGGAGCTGATCACGTACAACGCTGATAACTATATTCCGAACCAGTGGATTATCCAATTGGGAAACCATTCCCAAGTCTCCCTATACCCTCAAGTATTTCAAAAAATGTTACCACTTCCCAACCTAATGACTAATTTCAAGGGCGATAATTGTAGACAATTCTTAAAGAAGCATGGTAATGAATTAGACCTCTTTCTGAAGTTCTTATAGAACCCAACGCGTGCTCCCCGGGACATACCCATAATATAGGTTAGTGAATTTAAATTTTTTTTTGGGAAAATTGCATGGCTTTTCACGATGATAGCGAGACAATAAAGTGCAGCCAACATCTCTCAGATGATTCTGTATATTTTATATTTTACACTGAAGGATGAAGCCATCTTCCATTGCAACAAGTTGATTTCCATTGAAATTTCTTCCCATTTATTGTAATACAAAAGTCATAAGAAATTCTTTATGCCATCTTATCTAATTTATGTCATGGCGAATTGCTATGCATTCCCTTGACTATCTAAGTGTAAGAAGCTAAACTATAAATTTTACCCATGTCACATATCCGGTACAATGTTTTTTGCTAGAATAGCAAGGCAATACATCTACTAGTTGCATTTTTCCCATGAAAAAAGAAAAAGTCAATTCATCTCTCTGCCTTATAAAGTTGGGCATTTCATGGTCAGTCATAAATTCAACATTTCTTTCACTGACACCATCCTAAATGATCTCGGTACCAATACCAATGACTCTCCCAAGCACAACACAATTCCAACACCAATGAAGCCAGGACCCTAATTTGATATTCAACTCGTTGTTTCTAACCAAGCAAGCATTTGATGATCAAGTTCATATCTATAAAAAATTGTCATTTGAAAATTTCTATGGCATTCTTGAATATGGTGAAGATTACATGAAAACCTGGCTAGTCAGTTATGTGATTAAAAACCAATATATTCAAGAAGCATTGCACAACCTGTCTATTGATTTGAGGGACTTCGAAAGTGAATTGTTCGATATAAAAATCCACCATGAAATCAATGTGGAACCCATCAAGAGCTACATCGAAGAATGGTTCAAAAAGGTTGTCCACCAGATTATCAATGAAGCTCAAAGCCAACAAAAGGCATAAAAGGACATCAACAAGAAAATGACAAGGCATGGGACACCATCATAGTAAGTTGATACTGATCACATTCTTCTGTTTTCCTCCACTTACTCTAACAAAGTTTTAACCAAGGTCTGGCAATTTTCTTTTTCTTCTTGCCAAGTCTTGTTGTTTCCATCACCGACTTTCTTCTTTCTACAAACTTCATTCATGTACATCTTTGATTTCTAGTCCATGATAGTCCCAATTCTAATCATTATGTCACACACATTTTTATTTTTCAGAATATGTAATGAACTATACATTTTTTTGCAAATTCGAAGACAACTATTTTTTGGGAAGTATTCTCAATTGTATTTTCTGACCCAATTTATCTGAATATAAATATTTGAGGTTGTTCTATGGTGATATTCAATATTTGGTTTTGTTATTTGAAATATGTATTTCTTTTTAAAATTAACTCAATTCGCTGCATATGTTCCTGTTCTGTATTGTGCATATATTACAACTTCCTATATTTCAAAATATTCTTCGATATACGACATGAAAAGTCATATAATTTTTCTCTGTTGCTTCTGGATTTGAGAAAAAAATTGCGAGCCCATAACACCATTCAAATTCGAACATGGTTTACATTTGGATCACAAATAATCTATTAAGATACATTAATATGAATGCATTTTAAATATATATAAACAAAATCCCTTTAAACTTGGACCTGACTTTCTCGTCCTCCTAGATTTCCCGCGGGTTGACCGTTCCCCATGTTCGTACAAGTTAACATGTCAAAATCATGCAAAAATGTATCAAGTGCATAATCACCCCCACAAGTTGCGATGGAAACTAATCTTCAACAAAGCATTTGCTCACAACCTTTTTAATGGTAAAAACACAATAGAAAATGATTAAGTGGATAAATATTGGACTATAAAATTATGGTTTTGCAATGTATTTTTCAAAGTATATGCAATAAGTATACAACTCCAAAAACATATAGAAAATATCTTCCCAGAAAATGGAATATCTATTATAGATTTGAATATACTAGCCCTTGTTTTCGTCATCTATACTTAACCAAATTCTCGTTTCTCTTTTCTCTCTACTTTCTCCTTGTTACTTAATGGTTGTTTTACCAAAAATATCTAGCCGTGTGGGTTGGAAGACTCATGGCTTCACATTTGCACTCGTTTTTTTATATCGCAACTCCGACCGCCCGCTTCCTGATTCCATACCTAGCCACATTTTCGATCACGGATTCAGGGGCACATGCACTCTAGATTGCATTTCCATTGTTCCATGACATCCAAAGAGCACTCAGACTTCCACGATATACAAATTTACAACTGGACTCTCAATTCATACCCTGTGCCCTGTTAGAAAATTTGCTCCCAAAAGTTTCAATACCTACAATTTGACGGTCGGGTCCTCACGTCTCCTTTGACTTTGGTCGCCCGCTTCCCCATTCCATACCTAGGCACATTTCCAATCATAGATTCAGGGGCACACATGCTCTATATTGCACTTCCATTGTTTTTTGATCTCCAAAGAGCACCCAGACTTCCTCTATATACAAATTTACAACCAGACTCTCACATCATACCCTCTGCCTCGTTAGACAATTTTCTCTCAAAAGTTTCAAGACCTACAATTTGACCGTCGAGTCCTCACGTCTCCTGTGGAACTATTCTCACCCTATTTTCAAGCCCATCCATTTGCTTTCGATACTTCACCATTTGTCCCAATATATTTCACCATTTGGTCGACCGCTTCCCATTCCATACCTAGCAACTTTTTAGATCATGGATTTCCGAACATGCACGCTCTACATTGCACTTCCATTGTTCTATGATCTGCAAACAACATCAGGACTTCTGCGATACACAAATGACCTACAATTTGTCCTTTGCGTCCTCACGTCTCTTGGGCAGCTATTGTAACCAAATTTTCAACCCCGTTCACTCGCTTTCCATACTTAACACTTTCTTGGAATCTCTTTCGTGCCTCTAGTTCCTAATCGTTGTTTCCTGTGCCCGCCACATTCACACTTCTTTCCAACTATGAAATAACTAAGCTTTAATCCTAACGTCGCACCATGACTCCAGGCAATAGTCATGGTAATTGTTCGTAGACATTTCTCCATAAACATGCACAAAATATCCTGCCAGGTAACGGGATATGTATTACAAATATCAATATACTAGCTATAATTTAAAGATGGACTGTAAGAGGAATTTAATGGCTCCCAGTATTGAAAAATACCAAGCAGGAAAACCACACTTTTCTTAGTTTCTTACACAGAGGCAGGCCTTTGGAAAATCCTACTACCTTTGAATTTTACCTGGCAAGTCTCACAACCTGAAATATTTGGTTAACATATGTGTTACAATACGTTTTCCTCTGAGTTTTTTTATACAATCTTGTGTGCAGTGAATTTCCTGTCGACTGGTTGGTGCTTGCTTAGTGTTCAAGTCCCGCGACTGCAGTTGGGCCTTTTGGTGCTTCTTAACTGAGTTTTTATTTATTGGTTTCTCTTGTTTGCCTAAACTTTACAGTGTTGGGGTGCTGCATCTGCGGTTGCATCTGTTGTTACATGGTTTCACAGTTGGCTCCCCATAAAATACTATTAAGATGGATGTAAATTACATCTCTTATGGCTTGAACCAGAGTTTTTCGTGTTCCAACTATATTTCATAGCTGAGAATGTTTTTCCCATTGTTAATGTCTTTCTGTGGGTTCATAGTTATGAGTAGGTGTTGGTGTGTGAGCAATAAAATTCTTCTCTCCCTTTCTTTTTCCTCTTGTAAGATTTCCCATTTTTTATTTTTGTTCTTCCCATATATTATGCATTTATGGTTCTATTGTTTTCCACGTTCCTGTGTTCGGGGGTTTCCAGGGTGGCCAGTTGACAAATCGTCATCTTCATCTATATCTTCACATCATGAGTTCGAAAAACCAATGTTCGTTTGCATATTTATCCAATTTCTTCTAAACTTGCCTATTTTTCACTTGCGGGTTCCCGGACAAGCAGATTGCACTTCCAGTATTCCTTGAGCTGCAAACAACACCCTAGCTTCCGGGATGTACGACAAACTAGCGTTTGTTTGCATATTTATCCAATTTCTTCTAAACTTGCCTGTTTTTCGCTTGCGGTTTCCCGGACACGCGAACTGCACTTCCAGTATTCCTTGAGTTGCAAACAACACCCCAACTTCCGCGATGTACAAATTCACTTCCGAACTCCCAAAGCATCGTCTCTTCCGTGTTAGACATTTTTCACTCAAAAATTGCGATACATACAATTTGACCATCGAGGCCTCACGTCTCCTCGACAACCCTGGTCACCCTATTTTGAAGACCGTCCGACCACTTTCCACACTGCCATTTCTTCGAATCTCTTTCGAGGATCGTCGGGTTGGCGGGTTCAGATAATTTCCAATTCCTAGTCATTTTTTTTTGTGCCTGCTACCTTCACACTTCTTTCCAAGTATATGCAATAAGTTTACAACTTCTCTAGAAACATGCAGAAAAGATCTTCCCAGGAAATGGGATATCTATTACAGATTTGAATTCCCGGGAACATGGGTTCTAGGGTGCACTTCCATTGTTCCGTCACCTCCAAAGAGTACCCAGACTTCCGCGATATGCAAATTTACAACTGGACTGTCACATCATACCTTATTCCCCGTTACACACTTTGCACTCAGAAGTTTCGAGAGCTACAGTTTGACCATCGGGTCCTCACGTCTCCTGTGCAACTATTTTCACCCCATTTTTGAATCCCCTCCGTCCAATTTCCATACTCCACCATTTGTCTGAATCTCTTTCATGGATTGTCGGGTTGGCAAGTTCATGAAATATCCAATTCCTAATCATTATTTCCTATGCCCAACACCTTTTCACTTCTTCCCAATCAATTTCAACAGACCATTTCCCTATTCCATACTTGGCCACTTTTTCCATTGCAAGTTCCTAGACACATGGACTAAAAATTGCCCTTTCATTGTTCCACGAAATAAAAAAAAACACCCGCAATTACGCAATTATACAAAGAAACTACTGGGCCTCCCCATCATACACTCTTCCCTTTTACAAATTTTGCAGTCAAAAATTCTGATACATACAATTTGATCGTCCGCCTTCACCTCTAGTAACAATCCCCTTTAACACTATTTTGAAACTCGTTCGACCACTTTTCATACTTCCCCATTCCTTCCTTGCACTCTTCCCTTTTACGCATTTCGTAGTTAAAATTTCTGAAACATACAATTTGACCGTTGGCCCTCACCTCTACTTAGAATTCCCTATATTTTGAAAATCGTGCGACCGCTTTTCATATTTTTCCATTCCTTGTTTTCACTTGTGTATAATAAAAGAGTCTTATTTATAATAAAAAAACTAAATTAGCTCGTTCGGTCCTTCCCTTTGGAAAGTAACCAATATTTGCGGAGATCTCCCATTAATACACGTTAAACCAAGATTTCTAGAAGGTTATATTATCATTTCTGAGTGTTGATTTCAAACACCATGGAATGTCATTCGCGGGACCTTGGGTTGGCCCGTTCATGAAATATTCAAACCCTAATTCCAAAAATGAGCCCGACCGACCGTTTCCCTATTCCATACTTAGCCACTTTCCCGTAATTCCACAAATATACAAACCATCCGCTGAACTGCACCATCATTCCCTCTTTCATTTTATGTGTTTTGCAGTAAAACATTCCGGCTCATGCAATTTCACTGTTGGACACTCACCTCTCCTCATTATCTCCTGTAAACCTAATTTGAGGCCCGTCCAACT
>JZKD02S1673661.1:900390-912207 GCA_000966675.3 Picea glauca | reverse complement strand
TAAGCTTGATATTATTATTCTTTAGGAGACAATGATTGTGGGGGAATTGTTAAGACCGGTTTATAAATTTCTTTAGGGTTGGCATTTTTTGGTTTTAGTTCTCTTGATAGATTGATAGGCCTAGCCAGAGAATGAAATCCTAATATTGTATGCAATGTGGTTAACTCAATTTAGGTTTAGTATCTAAGATTTACTCACATGATCTAGATAAGGAAGTTACTATTGTCAATTTATATGGACCTTGCACTGATAGGAAAGAACATTGGCAATCTCTTCTTGACAATGAGGTTTTTGTTAAAAAAAATATAATATGTGGGGGGGATTAGGGAAAATTTGAAGGATCCATACTTATATTATAAGTGTAAAAACCTTAGTGAGTTATAATAATTCTTAAAATGCCAACTATAAAATGTTTGCCTATATTTTTGTAAAAATATTCAAATTTCTAAGGATTTTATATAGTTTCTAGGAATTTTTGGTGAAATTTTTAAGTAAAATAATTTTATACTATAGAATTTGGGTGAATAGTTTTGGAAAAAAATAGAAATTGGAAAATTAAAAAAAAAAAATGGAAAATTTGTCAAATGGCGAAATTCAGACCCTAAAATTTCCCGGTGGGATGTTTTAATATTTGTTGGATGAGAATTTTTGATATAGTTTTGAGGAAAATTCTAAGTATGGAGGAGGTGCACAATAACAAAAGAAAGAAGAGAAGGCAGGAAAGGAGTGCACAATAAAGGTGCATTCAGGATTGAAGTGCATAGTAAAATCATACTTAGCAGAGAATAAGCAGGATAATAAAGCCAGAGAGTAGAGCTGGAAGATGAAGCAGGCGAAAAGGAAGGACATCCATTTGACATGAAAAATCAGAGAGATACATAAACGTGTTAAATTTAGAGCTTCTATTAAGTTATTTTCAATTTACTAGACAATAATAGCATAAGTAGGATCACTGAAAGATACACAATCAAAAGGTACACAACATTTACCCTGGGAAACCCTCATGGGGGAGAAAACCCAACAAAAAACTTCCTTAATATAGATTGCCAATACAATGCCAAGATAAAAGACCAAACACAAGAGAATATCCAACACTAAGCAATGCGCCTCTCTCTTCCTTCTTTCGAAAACTACAACTTCCCTCAAACTTGCGCACTAGATGAGTGACTTGAGTGAGTGAGTGAATGAGGCGCTAGCCTCTCTTATTTATACTAGCTGAGGAGCGCTAGGGTGGTGTCTCTTCATCAAGCAGGGCCAACTTCTTCACTTAGTGGCTAAATCCACTTTAATTATCCCTAGGGGATGACTTCTCAATTATAATCATATAATTAGGGTTTGACCAATCCACAAAAGGGGATTTGGTCATACAAGACTCCGAACATGATCAATCCACAAAAGGGGATTGATCTATAAGATAATAACTCAATAATAAGTAGAATATTCTTTACAGTTACAATATTTCAACACTCCCCCTTAACAAGAAGGGCATTCTACAACATCATTAGGAGAGATAGAGAGGGCACCAACATCAACAACATCTGGAACACTGACTGACATATCTATAAATCATCGAAAGTGTTTCTCATCATCAATAACATCATCATTCACAACATGGATCTGGAGTATCATCATCATTCACAACATGGAGATGGACTAACATCATCATCATCGTTCACATAATGGAGATGGAATAGCATCATCATCATCGTTCACAGCATGGAGCTGGAACCTAAAACATGAACAACAATTAGCATAAGAGCTATAGAAACAACATCAACAACATCATCAACAACAACACGAAGCTGGAAAAACAACAACATTACAATACAAGTTTGGAGCAACAACATCATCACAACATGAGGCTGAAGCAACAACATCATCACAACACGAGGCTGGAGCAACACCATCATCATCATCATAGAGCAATAGAATGAGGTAAGTGTAACAACATTTTGTGGTACTTTGAAAATCCCTAGGGATATGCCCAGGAATCATAAGATTCCCTAGGATATAAAATCCTAATGGAGCTACCACATGGTACTCTGATTGATCGTCCTTATTGGACCTTTGAGATCTTCCCAAGAATCATAAGATTCCCTAGGATTATAAAAATCCTAACGGAGCTACCACTACTAACCAAAGCTAGCATATACATGCACATGTACTCTGACAGACCGTCCTTACTAGACCTTTGGGATCTGCTCAGGGATGATTAGTCCCATAGGATATAAAATCCTAATGGAGCTACTTGTTGTTGGTCAGGATATTATAGTATCATCAGCATCACTCCCCCTTTCGAGGGAAGTCATTTCAGACAACACCAAGCTTGTCTCAGAAGTGCTCAAACTTCACACGAGACAAAGGCTTGGTTAACACACCTGGAACCGGCTCATCTGTGCCAACATATTGGAGATTTATAGCTCCCCTCTGCACCATATCATGAATGTAGTGATACAAAATTCTATGTGCTTCGACTTATCATGGAACATAGGGTTCTCTGTCATCTTTATGCAACTATAGTTATCACATCGAATGACGGTTGATTCCATCTCCGGGTCAAATAGACCTGTCAACAACTTCTGAAGCCACACGACTTCACAACTGGCGGAACATGCTGCAATGTATTCCACTTTTGTCGTGCTGGGATAAATATTGGATTGCTTCCTACTCTGCCACGAAGTCATGGCTGACCCCAGACTAAAACAACATCCCGAAGTTCTCTTTCTATCAGAGACACTTCCAACCCAATATGAATTAGTATAACCAATCAGTCTGAAGTCACGATCTCCAGTGTAACATAGACCAAAGTCCAACATACCCTTAAGGTATCTCATCGCATGTTTTGTAGCAACAAGGTGAACACGTCTGGGTTATACCAGATATCGACTCAAGGTGTTCACAACAAAACATATATCGGGCCTGGTGTTCGTTAGATACATCATCGATCCAATGATCCGTCTCTACAATGTAGCATCAACCAATTCTGACGAAGTGTCAACCAGGAGCTTCAACTTTGTTTTCATGGGTGTGTTCATGGATTTACACTCCAACATATCAAACCTCTTCAATATTTCAACTACATACTTCCCTTGTTTAAGGAAGATCTTCTCTGGGATCTACCAAACCTCAAGACCTAAGAAATAGTGCATTAGGCCTAGGTATTTCATCTCAAATTTTTCAGCGAGCTTCTTCTTACAATAAATGATGAGTTTTTCTTCTCCAGTTAAGAATAATTAATCCACATATAGCAGAAATATAAATGGATCATCATTCATAACCTTGTAGTAGAGGTTATAATCAACTTTACTCATGGTAAATCCCAAGCTCGTCAGGAAACTGTCAATTCTTCCATACCAAGCTCTAGGAGCTTGATTCAATCTGTACAAAGCCTTGTTCAACCTATAGACATGAGTCTTTATGTCTTCAACTTTAAACCCTTGAGTTTGTTCTATATACACTTCTTCTTCAATGACACCATTTAAGAAGGATTTTTTCACATCCATCTGGTGTAACTTCCACTTCATATTTGATACAAGAGATATGATTTTTCTGATAGAAGTGTATCTGGCTACAGGAGAAAATGTCTCTTCATAATCAATGCCTTCCTTTTGATAAAAACCACGAGATAAAAACCTTGCTTTATGTTTTTCAATACTTCCATCAGCAACATGCTTTATATTGTATAACCACTTGGAAGATACCACATCTTTTCCCTTCGGTCTGGGAACTATTTCCCATACATCATTCTTTATAATGGATTGGTATTCTTTAGTCATGGAATCTATCCATTATTTATTTTGAATGGCTTCTTCAAGGCAAGTAGGCTCCTTTTCTATGAGATCACACATCAAAGACATATAACTAGAGAATGGATTAGGTTTCTTGACTTGTCTTATGGTTCCTTTTGGGGCACCATACTTCTCTCCATATTGAATAAGTTCCCTTTCCCAAAATGGATTTCTCTTGTGAGAGATTGTCATTTGGGGAGGTTCTTGAGATTCTATCATATCATTATATTCTTGAATCTCATCATCAGGGGAAGTTGTGACTTCCCTCATTGGTTCTGCAACTCTGAGAGTTACAAGATCTTCTTCATATACTTCTTCAAGATGGAATCTCCTTGATTTCTTGAGTTTTGCATCTTAATCAAAGTTTACATATCTTTTGATCTCAATATGATGGTAACCTGGTATGTAAATTCTGAAGGCCTTTGAGACCTCAAAATATCCAACAAATATTTCCTTCTTTCATGAAGGGTCCAACTTGGTTCTCTTCTCTTTCAGAATGTGTACAAACACTGGACAACCAAATATCTTGAGATGGCTTGATTTTGGACTCTTTCCAGAGAACATTTCTTCGATGGTTTTGAACCCAAGTGCACTATGGGATAATCTATTTTGGACATACATTGATGTTCTTGATGTTTCATCCCATAAGTGAATTGGAAGATCTTCATCATGGATATTAGTCTTCACTGCTTCCATTATAGTTCTATTCTCTCTTTCTTCTACACCATTTTGTTGAGGATTGTAGGGAGTGGTGAGCTCCCTGTTAATCTCGACATCTATGCAAAAGATTACAAATTATTTTGAGGTGTATTTTCCTCCATTATATGACATGAGTAACTTGATTTTTCTTTCAGAGAGATTTTCTATCAAGGCTTTGAATTCCTTGAATTTTCCAAACACTTCATCTTTTGATTTCAAGAATTAAACCCAAGTCTTGAAAGAATAGTCATAAATAAATGACACATAGTATACATACACACTAAGAAAGGTTGATGGCATCAGGCCACACACATCTGAGTGGATGAGCTCCAAGACTCCTTCTTCTTTACTGTCGCTCTTCGAGAAATGATTCTTTATGTTCTTTCCTTGTGCACATCCCTTGCACACACCTTCATGACCAACCTTGAAATATGGTAGAACTGTAACTGATTTTCTCACATATGGTAAGGCTTTGTAATTGATGTGAGCTAGTATTCTATTCTAAAGTTTACATGGAATCTTAGTGGAGCGAGTCAAGGCTGCATTTGAGTGACCTTTTAATTTATACAGGACACCTTCTTCTGTTCCAATAACAATTGCATCTTCTATGGCTTTTCCTTTAGGCCACATAAGAACTTCACCATCTATGAATACAACCCTGAAGCCTTTCTTATCTAAAGATGAGATAGAAAGAAAATTCTTCATCAAACCTGGTACATATAGTACATCCTTCATCTTCATGGGGGTCCCTGAATCAAGTTTGTAGGTGGATTCTCCCACTCCTTTGATAGGGTACTGGTAATCATCTCCGAGTGTAACTTTCTGGGGAAAGTTCTTTTCTGCAAGGCTAGAGAGAATGTCTCTCTAACCTGTCATATGCTTAGAAGCACCACTATCTATGAGCCAAGTGTCCTCTCCAGGTGACATTGATCCTGAGAGGGTAGAGAATAAGACATGGTCTTCAATTTTTTCTTTAATCATCTTTGTGGCTGGATCATCATATTCAACTGCATTGGAATGGTGTCTTTTGTTATTTCTCTTCTTGTATTCTTCTCTTCTATTTGGACAATTCTTAGCAATATGTCCCATCTTTTCACAATGGTAACAATGATAAGAGGAGAAATTCTTTTCTCTTCTTTGACCTTTCTAAAACTTCTGGAATATCCTTGGAGGGTGAGATTCCTTATGTAGGTGGGTCTCCATCTTGAAGTGAGACCTTCTCTTTACTCCTTTAGCATGAGAATCTAGGGCTTGATATTCATCCCTTAAAAGTATTGCTTCTCGGTTAGCTACTCTTGCTTCTTCTTGAATACATTCTTCCCAAAGACTGTCAAATTGGAGTTTCTCCTTTCTTGCATAAATAGTTTGGATGAAGGCATCCCAAGGTATTGTGATACCATTAAGAGTCGTCATTATGAGGTCATCTTCATCTAGGTTGTCTCCAATTGCATATAGTTGTTCCTTCAATTGAGAAACCTTAGAGAAATAGTCATGAATGGTTTCTCCTTTCTGCATCTTTGTATTCTTGAGTTGGGTTCTCAAGTTCATCTTCTGGTTAATATTCCTTCCTTCATACATTCTGTTTAGGGCATCAAACATTTATTTTGGAGTATTCTTAGAAGACACTTGCGGGATCAAGTGGTCTTTAATAGAGTCTGCAATGATTCTTTTGGCCCTAACCATATCATTCTGGTACTTTGCTTTAGTTGTAGCATCTGCGGGTTCTGGTACATTTTCCTTGATGAATATTGCAAGGTCATTCTCTTCAAGAATGAGTGAAATCCTATACTTCCAGGCACGAAATTTATCCACACCTTCTAAATTGTCAACAAGCTCGGTGCTTGCAAAAAATGACCAAAAATTGAAAGTGCTCATAATTTAAATCTGAACTTACCAGGAGGTGCGATTGGCTGAGGCGAGTAGGTTGGTCCAGTTTTTTTTTTAGAAAATCCAAATTTTATCCCTTGAAACTGGGCCTGCACAAATCTGGACTGGTACTTTTGGTACTGGTTTTGGTTTTCTGGTACTAGTGAAAACTAGGGTTTCACTTTCTGGAGGCTTTGGCCACTGAAAAGGTGCACTCAAGCTGCCAACGAGTTAACTAGGCTAGGGCACACTTCCCTATATAGTTTTTAGGCTGAAATTATCTCCCAATAAAAAGCCCTAATTTTCTTGTATGACAACAATGTCGTTTTTGGTTATCTAGTGAAAGGTGCTCTATTCAATCAAGATCTGACACCATGTTAAATTTAGAGCTTCTATTAAGTTGTTTTCAATTTACTATACAATAATAAGATAAACATGATCACTGAAAGATACACAATCACAAGGTACACAACATTTATCCTGGGAAATCCTCATGGGGGATAAAGACGAGCAAAAAATTCCTTAATATAGATTGCCAATTCAATGCCAAGATAAAACACCAGACATAAGAGAATACCCAACACTGAGCAATGAACCTCTATCTTCCTTCTTCTGGCAACTGTAGTTGCGCTCGAACTTGTGCACTAGATGAATGACTTGAGTGAGTGAGTGAATGAGGCACTAGACTCTTTTATTTATACTAGCTGAGGAGCGCTAGGGTGATGTCTCTTCATCAAGCAGGGACGACTTCTTCACTTAGTGGCTAAAGCCACTTTAGAATATTCTTTTCAATTACAATATTTCAACAAAATGTAGGAAGAATAACAGAAAGAAAGGAAAAAGCAACATGCAAATGCAAAAGCAGGAAAAGCACACCCGAACAACAAGTCAACATGAGTTGTAATTGGGTTTTGGGGGTATTAGAAAGTAGGGTTTTGAGCCCTAAATCCATGTATAAATATGTAATGGGTTGGGTAGAATAGGTTGTTGACAACAAGCAAAGCGAGCGAGAGAATAGATTGAGTATGAGAGAGGAAGTCTATGTATGAGTGGAAAAGGAGATTTTCAGAGAGAGGCTTTCACTGCAAAGTGACTAGGAAAGATGGAGAGAGATATATCATGATATATATATTGTAAGCGCAGAGTGAAGCCTAAGACGATTACACAAGGAATAATAAAGAAGCTAGTCATTCTGGATGCATCCCAAACTTGGGAGAACCACATTAATTACTATGTATTCTTGTCTTTTTATGTGATTGATCATGAATGTTCTATTTATGCATGTTAGATTGGATATGTTTACTATCCGATCACTGCACAATAGTTATGAATGTTACAACAAATAGTTTATGTTGCAATTTGTAGTATAATGGTGCTATTTAATTGAATTCACCAATTAATCAAGGAATAACACACATGATAATGTGCACATAGTAGATAAGTAAGAATGAATAAGACGATCGCCTCCCATCCCCTCACTACTGCAGAAAATTGGTTCTTGCAGCCCCAATAGATGCCTCGGGTGAGACTTCACTTGCATGCAGGTGATGCCGAAAGGGTCGGTGTCTGAAGGGTTTTGTTGGTTAGGGTATTACAACCGCGTGCCAACAAATGGTTCTGTTGTTGGGACCTAGAATATGTGATTGAGGGAATGTTTTGGAGGCCAAATAAGAAAGAGATCTCATAATGGCTAGAAGGGAAGGAGAAATAATTTGCTCAAAAAGAGAATATGAATCCTCAGATGAGCGACGAGAAATGGATGCAAAGGTATGTGTACACAGAGCTGCATGAGATTTTCTTTGGCGAATTTTCGATTATTTTGACTGAGTGGTTAGAAAAATTAGTGGAGAATACTGGAAGGTACCGAACCACAACACTGAGGAACTGGACTCCTGACTTGGTAAAACAGTGGAATTTTGTAATTAATAAGACTTCTTGTGCAATTGATTTCTGGTTGGACATAATATTGGGAGGTTATATTACAGAGTTTGCAATGGATTGTACCCAGTCATACAGTGTGATAGACAAGGATTTATTCAAATGTCTGTGCAGAAGGTTATTGAAATCATTGGGTATGTGGATAAACATATTGTTGTGTGACAAGTGCATAATGACAATAGAGTATTATTTCTAAGGGGATTCACGCACATAGGGGAACCAAGGGATGAAAAGAGGATAGCCTAAAGGTAGGAAAGAATGAATGAAGAAGGAAGGGAGGGACTGAGAATGTAGAGAACCGAAGAAGTGGTCTAAGAAGAAGAAGACAAGTTTGGAGTACTGCGTAGTGGAAGAAGGTACAAGAGGCAGAAGACTAGCATTTAGAAAGGAGAGCCACGTAGTGATCCCGAGGGAAGAGAACCCTGCACAATCGTCCAAATCGTAGAAATATCGCATGTAGAAGGAGAGGAAGAGAATTCTCATTTCAATCCTATAATAGAAGAGATGGTAAGTCTTATTTAGACTGGATCCTGTGTCGATTCCATGACCCCATGTGCGTCACCTAGATCAGGAATAACATTCGAGAATTTGTTAAAAGCATTCATAGTTAGCAAGGGAGGACACAGTAATAGTAGCCAGAGTAGTGGAAGCAATGTGCTAGAGTAGTGAAAACAATAGTGGAAGTAGGGATTTAATATAATCTAATATTAAATCTTGATTGTTCATTTGAGTGATTTAGATTTGATAATGCCCTAAAAATTTAGATTTAGATTTGAGTGATTTAGCCTTGATTGTTATTACAAATTTAAATCCTAAAGCTTAAAATTATATATGCAAACCCTAAGTATAAAACCCAATATTTTTAATAAGAACGTTTTTCTTTCTCGCAGAGTAGGCTCAAGAGACTTAAGGTTGCTGCCCATTAGACATCTTTTAAAATTTGAATGGTCAAGTGAAAAAGTGCATGATGGGCTTGCCATCGAGGTCTCTTTTCAAAATGAAATGATTAAGTTATAAAAGGTTTGATGGCTTACCGTTGGGCTTCTTCTCAAGATTGATAAAAAAAAAATTAAATTAGCTTGATGGTTTGACATCTTCTCTACCACGCTATCAAATGTTGACAATAGTTCGAATGAGAAAATTGGTAAGATGATTCTAGGAGAAGGATGTGCAATAGTAATGGAAAAGAAACCAAAACATGCACGATTTCAAATCTGTCATGTCCAATATTGTGACTCTTCGGTACTAGTTCAATACTAAGCTCTTGGACTATGGTTTATCCATGTATTGTTGTACATGGATGCTCATTTCTTTACTTTCACGCTATTTATTTATTTTGACATTATTCAAACAAATTATTGAGGAAGTTAAGAGAAAGGAATAAATATATGGAATTGGTGGAAAAGTGTTGTAGATGCACATTGTTAAAATAAACATTATCATAATTTCAATAATTATTTTTTCTCGAAAACAAATGTAACTTCTATTTCCTAGAAAGAAAGAGTTACAATCCATAGGCACCCTAGCTGAAAAACAAAGAGTTTTGCAGATTGAAATATCAATACAATTCATATAATTAATTGTGGTCATGCACATTAAAACATCTACCCTTAATATAAAAAAACAAAAATTTCAAAGTCCAAGGAACTACAACTTCCTGGATGGAGATAGCCTCACCATCTAGGAATTCCTTCAGGATGAAGGGAAACTCTAGCAAATCGAGAGCTTCTTTGGAAAGTCTGTTTGCTGCTAAATTCATTTCATGGAAAATATGTTGGAAGGACATAGAGGAAAAAGTGGCATAGATAAGCATTAACCTTTGTCCCAAGACTTGCAGATCGATGTTTTCAATGAAATATTTCCTGGCCATCCTATGAATAGAAAGTTTTGAATCCCAAAAAACCTGGAGCTCCATAATAACTCAGTCTGAAGCACACTTGAGCAAGTGAAACGAAGTAAAAAATTATTCCTTATTGTTAGTGCCCTCGCCCATATTCACTTTAACTATTTTAAAATGTGAATTATATAAGTGGATTTGGAACCTCGCACCACACACACATGTTGGCCCTTGACACACACCATAAAAAAACACCCAGGGGACATTTTGAATGATATCGACCAACCTCAATATTCTTGGCTTTTTAACTGATTTGGAAATAGTAAAATGAGGGAGTAAAGCTAAGATTTGTTGAGAGATTTTGTAGGAAATAGATCCTATGCCATTAAATAAGCTAGCATTGTGGGCTATCCAAATACCCCATGCAACTAAAAGGGGAAGCACTTCGAACGACTTCCGAAAGTTATCTTAAAAGAAATCCAAAAAATGATATATCAACATGTCACAACTCTAGAGAGAATTTACCTTCAAATGAGTTCCAATTTCCTTCTAGACCTCTCTTGAGAAGTCACATTTCAAAAACAAATGGGATTACAAAGATACCAATAGAGAAGACCTTGCTCCCCCTACATTGAATTACCACAATTCCAATAATAATCCAAGCATTTCAATTGATCCTCATTACTATTATTGACTTCTAAGATTTGTTTGTAGGTATTTTTGAATAGGCAACATAGTGGTGTCTAGATTAGAATATCTAATATAATGGTTTTATATAGAAGCTAATTTGGCGTGTAGTAAGGATAACCAATGGAAATTTCAAGCTCTAAAGCCAAATGATAGTTGAGAGTATTTAAAAAAATTAATGTCAATGTCCCGTTGCAAGCTTGACATTACTTAAAATTCTCATTTACTTAAAATTTACAACTTTTAGAAACAAAAGATAGATTGTTGGTAGCTTGTTAACAACATTTAATACAAACTTTTGACATTATAGGAATTACATTATGAGAAGACTCCACTTCTCCTAAGTGAAGTTAGTAGACGATTGTCGACTAAAGAAACTTAGGCTTTGGGTAGACTTCAAGAAATCTAGATTTGAATCATTTAAAACATATATTTCATAAGTTTGTCATACTTCCATTTTTTTTAATCTAAAATTGAGCAGATTTGTTGATACTCAATTTGGAATATTATTACCCCACCCCAGCTCTTGAGTATCATATGAACTAATCAAGGTTTGAACTAGTGACGTCGTAAAAAGTCTCTTATTAAGGCACTTTATTACTAATTGATCTACACCCTTGGAGACAATAAATATGTTATTTCATTGAATTTTAAATATTAAATTTGTGTGATTTGTGAGAAACCTCTAATTAATCTTTAAACACGTGATTAAATTTTGGCAAAACCTTATATATATATATATAAACTTTTAATCCTTGACATGACATAATCTCCTCCAAATTTTATTATTATGTTTAACTAAATATTATAAAATAAAAGTTAGAAAAACAAATTCTTATCAATTTTAATATTATTTTAGCATTTAACATAATATCTCCCTTTTTTTTCAATATGGGTATGACTATTAATACTGATAAGACTAAGGTCATGATTATTAAATCCAATAAGATCCCTTATGATACCTTTGTATATGACAACAACAAATTGGAGGAAGTGACTTCA
>JZKD02S1673661.1:864910-899740 GCA_000966675.3 Picea glauca | reverse complement strand
CCCTAATCTCAAATAATGCTTCCTTTCCCCAAAATTCAAAAAGTGCTTCTCCCGAATGCCTCTGCCCCCTCATATCCTCCTTCCCATTCACCGCCTCCTCCCTTCATTCAATGCCACCCACCTTATCCCTCCATTCAATGCCTTATCCCTCCATACGTTAAGTTTTCTATTAATTAAATTAAAAATTATTAAACTTTTAATTCGTCACCCAAACATTAAATAAGTTAATTAATTAATCAACATATATTAAACAATAAATAACTAATTAATTAATATTATTAATAAATAATCATTATTTAACTAATATACATTAGGATAGTTAATTATTTAATTAATTATACTTGATAAACCTTAAGCAATTATTTATCTAGGGTTGTTACATACACCCACCCTTCAGGAAACTTCGTCCCGGAGTTAAAGTATTTTATGATACAAGGGAAAAGAAACATGGTTTACACATTCATAACAAATAACTGACATTATTAGTAAGTAGGCCAAGAAAACTCATACATACTAGTGTACATGTGCAAGAAATGCATGTGTAGCTAGTACATACAAGTCTCGTGCATGTACTAATAATCAATAATTATCACCCTTATAGAAATTTATGTATGCATCCAATCCAATCAACAAGACTATTCATTTTATAAAAGACAATAAACCAATCAAATGTTTGCGAAATCCTTTAATTACAATTATTTAGCTCAACAATGTTATTTAGACAATTGTAGTTAAAGGATTTCACAAACATTTGATTGGTTTATTGTCTTTTATAAAATGAATAGTCTTGTTGATTGGATTGGATGCATACATAAATTTCTATAAGGGTGATAGTTATTGATTATTATTACATGCACGTGACTTGTATGTACTAGCTACACATGCATTTCTTGCACATGTACACTAGTATGTATGAGTTTTCTTGGCTTACTTACTAATAATGTCGGTTATTTGTTATGAATGTGTGAACCATGTTTCTTTTCCCTTGTATCATAAAATACTTTAACTTCGGGACGAAGTTTCCTGAAGGGTGGGTGGATGTAACAACCCTAGATAAATAATTGCTTAAGGTTTATCAAGTATAATTAATTAGATAATTAACTATCCTAATGTATATTAGTTAAATAATGATTATTTAACTAATATACATTAGGCCAGTTAATTATTGGGTTGGTACAAGGATCCTAAAGTAAGGAGGAAATCTAAAAGGCATCAATGTGTTAAAAATTGTAGGAATCAATCACCCTTTCCCTAGGTGAGAATACTAGATTGAATGAGGTTTTGGTGATGGTGGACTATGCCCTAGTTTGATGATTTCTAGGAAGAAGAATGAGTCTAGAAACTATAAAAGATACGACAAAATACAATTTTTCACCCTTAATTAGTTACTCCCCTCAAGCATTAATATTGGTAATGGAATAGATAGTATGGAACTTTTGGTCTTTGGGTGAGGTGGAAGATATATTTCACAAAAGGTGGAGATGGGGAGCTCATCCACTTTTCGTGAAAAAATCACATATTGACTTTGATGACAAGTCATCCCATCTAGACATAATCCCAACTTGAGTAAGTATTCCAAGGCTTCCTATGATCTTATGGTTTGAATGAGTCTTTGAAGAAATCAAGAATGCTTTAGGCATTTTATATGAGGTGGATTTGTCATTTAGAGAATCAAGCTATTTGGGTATAGCTTGGATTTTAGTTGGTCTAGATCCTAGGAAAGGTATAGTAGAGTTCATGCAAATTTGAAGAGAATCATATGTTTACCACTTAAATTTACACTATGAAGGAGTTCCCTTTATATGTGAATGATTCCATAGATATGGTCATATTGCAATAGAATGAACTCACTCAATCTCTAGGAAAATATGGGTGTATAAGGTGAATACATCCATGGAAGAGGAAAATTCCGAAGAACAAAATCTAAATTCAAAATATTTAGATATATTGAAGGAAAATGGAGCTATTGATGGACTCTATGAAGGTTCTAGGGTAGATGGTATTCATCCTTTGGAACCAATCCAACTTGATGATCCATTGATGGATGAACCCTTCATCAACAAGGACTACCAATTTCCTCTGGGTAAGTATAAACATGCCTCCTTATCAAATAAAAGGAAAGCATATAAAAATATGGTTTTTGGGTCCTAGGGTGTTGTTTTTTATATCAAAGAATAAGAACCTATAATTAACTTCCTTCCCACTCTTTCAAGGATAAAAAACCCAAACCTTTCTCATCTTAATACCATTCCTATGATAGAGGAAGGTTGTGTGGATAAAACTTCACATTCTATTTCCTTGAAAAATTTGAATGATGATACAAAAGTATTTGAGACCCATAGAATATCGTCTCCCAAGAATTCAGTGAAATATTACCTAAGGTCAAGGAGTAAAGGATCCCTTGAATTCCATGGAAAGGAGGTTGTTGAAACATATATATTTTTCTAAGCTTTAGACTTAAAAATTTTCATTTTTGTTTAAAATGCGCACTTGGATACCACCCTCGATAAAATATTCTGATTAATCTAATGGTCTAAAATATTTTAAAATCCATAGAGCCACCCTTTCATTAAAAATTCAAATCACTAAGACAACCTTCAAAGTATTGGGTTTCAGGGTTTCGTAATACTAACAGTTAGACATATAAAGAACCCCAAAATCCCAATATGCGAAGTCAGAAGCTAACTTAAGTTAAATCAGGTTAATTAAACAATTAAAATGATTAACGGTAATTAATCATTATTGCAACTTTGTGTTTCGAAAATCCTGCCTCAAATGATAACTTAAAATCTCGATACCCGAAGTCGCGAAACCCTTAAATAATCGCGATTATTTACAAAAGTTAAACACGATTAATATTAATTAATCAATCATGATTTTGCGATTTGGGGATCATAGCTTGAATTGAAATAGATTAACCCGGGACCCGAAACCCCAAAAAGGATTAAGGTCAAACATAATTAATTAACGATGTAAACTCGATTTATTAACAAAATAAAGGATTCTTATTTAACCGTAGAGTTTATGCCGATTTGTGATATGGGTGATTTCAAATTTCTTTCATACTTTCCCGGTCACGAAATATTGATCATTAATGACATTAAAAGGCCAAACTGGGGAAATGATCTCAAATAAGATCCTTCTTTAATGCCCAAATATTTTTATTAAAAGAATTAAATGCATTGTCAGTGAAGGTATATGCAGGTCGATGCGTCTAAGGCAAGAAAGACTTTCTCATTTTTAATTACATTCGTGTTTTGGTAGAACTTGTTTAGTGAGATACTCAGTCCTGTGCACTTTCTGTGAAAAATAACAGGTTTATGAGAACTACTACCATGTCGCCACGAAAAGAAGCTAAAGTAACTGGTGAGAGTTTAAGAAAGAGTTCAGAGGTTTTCTCCGACACCTCGCTCAGAAGTATAGACGCAGTTAAAACCTGGATGCATGTTTTCAACGTCCTACAGTACGAACTAGTAAATTTCCCTGATGATTCAAGCGACAAAAAAAAAGAAGACTTATCTACCAAATACAATATTATTGCTCAGTCAGAGCTGCATAAGGTAGCAACAAGGCTAAGGCTTTTACCCTATAATGACATGATTGGATGGGCACTAGATCATGTGGATATCCCAACTAGAACTATATTCAATTCTCAGAAGGTAGTTGTTGGTTCATTTCAGCCGGAATACATACATGTGATGTATAAACTGTCTTCAACACCAAACTTCATTTACAATGCCAGTTTTCTAGTAAATTTTAACAAGAAGGAGTGTGATCAATATGGAAAGAGTCTTTCTGACTTGATCAAGGACTGGTGTTCACGCCTCGAAAAGTTCAGAGTCGATTCCCACGACATATACTCAATCTCATCGCTAGAACCGCAGTTCATGTATATATCCATGATGATGTGTAGACTCTATGGAAAAGAGATCACAACTCATTTATTTCTACCATGGGTACCCATTATACACACAGTGGAGGAAGGGTATTCTTTCGACTGGGCCAAGATATTGTCGGACGGTCTGGATAGTGAAATCACAGAATACCAAACAAAGAAAGACAAGGGGAAATCAACTCCATTCTTCATGTCAGCTTATATTATGGACACCATCTGTTTCATGATGCCTTTCCCTCTGATGGGCTAGAGATGGACTCCAAATAGTGCAGAACCAATTCATATTTATCATTCAAAGCTCTGGGAAGACAAGGTGAAGGATTTCTTTTATGAAATTTGTAATTGAGTAGTGGTGTCAATGCACACTGCTATATTTGGTCATCCACCTCCTATAATTTCAGACACAGTTGTGGCTAACCTGGATAAAGTGGAAGACTGGTACATCGAGGAACACTTCTCTTATATCAGAGTTTTCGGTTGTTCAGTTCTCCCATATGCTTTACCACAATTTTTACCAGACCGACTGGTATGCCATGAAGTCACACGACAAACTGTACTCGGTGGGATTAGCAAAGAGCTCAAAGCAGTGCAGAAAAAGGTATGGCCATCTTTTCCCTTACAGATTGGTGCATTTTCTTTATTGGATTTCGGCCACTCCAAAGTGGAGGGTGGGACCCTAGAAGAAATAAAGTTGGTTAAAATTTAATACAAGAAGCACGACCCGCAGAAGGTCGTGGGTAACCATATGGCCAGTTGCAATCTAAAAAACTATGAACATGAAGAATCCCCTTAGGACGAAATGTTTCGAGGGGTGAGATCTTACCAAGAAGTTCTGAGCCGAGTTCAAGCTCTATTACTTGATAAAATGATTGATTTTTACAACTTCCAAAAGCACCGAAGAAGTAGTCTTCCAAAATTATTACAAGGGGAAAACCCAATGTCTCTAGCTACACAACAAACATAGACCCAAAATCTAGAAGTTGTAAGCTCTAGAAAACAAGAAGTCCTGGAAAAATTAGAGAAATATGAGGTCTCGACTTAGAAAGAAGATATCCCAGAGACAAAGATATTAGATAACCAGACCAAAGATCAAGAAGAGACACTAGCAAAGAAAGGAGAAGATAGGCCACTGCTTTCATCGGATAAATCAACTACAAATGGAACCGGAAAACAATTATCCACAGAAATTGACAGCCCCATTCAGGTTGTCACGCCATTATAGTTCACCAGAGGAAACCCCAATGCAGAGGTAATACTCATAGGAGATCTCACGTTTATCCCTATTGAAGAGATACCTCCTCCCGATTTCTTTTTCAGTAAGAAAATGAAAGTTGTGGTGAAGAAAGAAATGCACCAAAAAGAAGGTGTAACTGTCAAAAAGCACATAGTACTATTGGATGGAAAAAATTTGGAAGAAGAAGACTTTACTACAGAGGTAGCAGGCTCTTTGGGAGATTTTGCAACAACTAACCTATTTTTAGTTGATAGTCTGAAATAAAAACTGAAACAGAAGAATCTAATGATAATTCGTTTGCAAAATCAAATAAGGACTACAGAAAAGAATGTCAGAAATTAAGTCAATAAAGGGCTTGAACAAGCTAGAGCTAGTGATAAACAAGATATCCAACTTCTCAAGTCCAGTCTTGATGAGATGCATAAGAATATGCAAGTGAGTGAAAAATGGACTATCCAGCAAGATGAGTTGGTAAAACAATTACAAGATAAGGTTAGTTCCACTGAGAAAATGGTTGTGGATATAACACCTTTTCAAGCTCAAGCATTGGAAGTGCTAAAGAAACTGGAAATATCACAACAAATCCTTTTTACTAAGGTAGAAATCATCCAAAATAATTTTTGGGAAGTAAACCAATCTTTGGATAATATTGGTTTTAGAGAAAGAGAGGCTACTACAGCCCTGACCACTTTTCAAGAAGTGGTCATGTCATCGGCTAGAGAAGAAATGTTTGTAACTCCCAGATTGACTGTTGCAGAGCAAGTCAGAGGTGATATAATATTAAAGACATGGGAGGCCAATATAGCCGAGAGTAAAATAACGACCAAAGAAATAAAATATTATTCTGAAGAGGTTTTTCATTTACTTAATAAAGAATCACTAGGCCTCGGAAAGGATGATGGTTCTGAAATACTAGGACAAATCAATATTGTAAAGCATCAACTTGACATCAAAGAAATCTTAGAGGAAGATCATGCTAAAATTTCACAGGGAAAGCAAGTTGACATCGCTCAAATAGATAGATGGCTAGTAAAGCCAAATTTACAGTTACAGTCAATGATTTATGAAGATAAGAGGATAGAAGACAGGTTGCAACAATTAGAAAAGAAGTTGTATCTTTTTGAGGCAAAAGATGTGATAGAACCTTCTAGACTAGTAGTACAATTTCTAAGCAGGTGTGTCGAATGTCTTGAGTGAGGAAAAGGGAGTAATTCAAAGAATCAATGAAGTAACACGGACATATCTGTTTCTATCGGTATGAGAAAGAGATAGAGAAGAACCAAGTGAAACGGTTCAGGTTTTCATTTTGTAATCGTTATTATCTAGGAATAACGAAAATTCCAACCGCCTAGGGTTGAGAACCTCTTATATAAATATATTTTCCAAATACTAAAGAGAGGTTGGATTTTTTCCATATGTAGTTGAGAAATCTCTCCTCATTGAGGATTAATACAAATACAGATCAGAGATTCCACATTTCGTTCATTTGAGTTATGTGTTCTTATGTCTTTCCACATTCCAGTATCTTTTTATATATCTCCTTGATGAATGCTTGATCACAATTTAGTACAACATCTACTGTGGTGACATTTCATTTAGTAATTTAATAACGCACAACTTTTCCTCTGTTTTACTGTTAGTAAATACAAGACCTGTGAGTTAATTGGATTGTTACATTTTATGTTTCATTTAAGGTTATATCATCTATTTTGTTCTTCTGTAGTGAAGTAAGATTCTTCTGTAATAGATGCCTTGCTTTTTCTAACAACTTTATGTTTTTCTCTCATTACACCCAATGCTTTTAATTTTAACTCAGACATGAAAGACGACCTCTGAGCTGTTATGGTGTTAATTCATTTTTAGGAATTTTTCTCACATGAGAGAGGTAGAAAACACAAACATTAAAACTCCCTTTATTTCTTGATGCCTTGACATTATACTTTGAAGCCTTAAGTATAAACTCAGGAACAACATAGGTAAAGGGTTTTGGTTTTCTAGGTGAACCTGACCTAAAAGGCCATCTTAGGGGAAGGAAATCCCTAATGTCTCTGGATGAAAAACAAGCTTCCTCAAACATTAAAAGTGGTAGACAAATTTCCTTGATATTCCCCCATAGAGAAAATTCCCCCAAAGAGGACTCCAAATGATTCTCATGTCCCTAAATTGCATACTGTTGGCCAACCCTTCAAAAAAACTAGCCCTAAAGAGATTGGTAGAGGAAATTAATCCTTCCATCATTCTTTTGCAAGATAATATGATTGATGAGGAAAAAACCATTCAAGAACTCTCCAAATTTTTAGGCAAGTAAAGTTTTGATTTTATTTATGCTATTAGAAGGTTAGGGGGAAATGTATCTGGGAGGAAGATATTATATTTTAGCCTCACTAATTCCCAGGATTTCACAACAGGTATAGAGACTACCCTATTTTCTCTAGATTTCAGGAAAGAGACTACATTGTTGAACGTTTATGGGCCATATATTGATAGGATAAAGTACCGAAACAAGTTATTTCACATGGACTCACTATAGAATGGGTTAGTAGTGGTTGGAGGGGACCTGAATTTTAATTTAGCAGAATAATAGGTATGGGGACCAACTACATAGTGGATTGTCTTTCTAGTTATTTTATCAAAAAGTTGGAACAAGTAGGCATACTAGATGTTGAGCCTACAAAATTGTCTCCAACTTGGAGAAACAAGAGATCCAGAGAGGTTCACCTTTCCAAGAAAATCGATCAGTTTCTAATTTTGAAATCTCTCCTTGATGAAGTAATTTATTTAATATAATGGGTTTCTTTGGGAGGGGATTCTAATCACAACCCAATCATCCTGGAAATAACCCCTGCCCAAGAGAATCCTACTAGTCCTTTCAAGATGAACCCTAAATGGATAAGATATGACAATTTTATAAACAAGGTTAAAGAAATATGGGAACCTTATAATGGAAACTTTAGAGAGTATAGTTCTATACAGTTCCACCAAAATAGGAAGAAATCAAAGAAGGTAGCTATGCAATGGGCCAAAGAAAAGAAGAAAAAGTACAACAAAACCCTCAAGGAATTGGAGGAAGCTTTGGAAGCTCTCTACAATAATGAAGGTTTTTTTTTTTTCATAGAAAAACATAAATTAGAGGTCAAATTATTGGAGGAAAAAAAGAGGAAAATAATCTAGGAAAAAGAGAAAGAATGGCATCTTAAAAACAATTTTTTTTGGCTTCAGGTAGGAGACAAAAATGCAAAGCTTTTTTTTTACAGATTTTCCAACCATAAAACAAATATCAATTCAATTTAGAGATTAAAAAGGAATATGGATCACAGACACATAAATTTAAGGAAATAACTACAGAGGGTCTAAATCACTTCTCAACCTTCTTCAAAGAAGACTCTTTTGCAACTATAGAAGAGGTAATTAAATTGTCAAACTCTTTTCCAAGCTTCATCAATCCTAAATAAAATCAAGTTTTGATGGAGGAAGTGGGGAAACAAGGTTTCTTGGTACTCTCCAATGTTTCTAAAAGGACAAAAGTCTAGGGTCAAATGGCCTCCCTATGAAATTATTTTTAGGATGCTTTGATTTTATAGGAGATGATTTAAGGAGGGTGGTAGAAGATACCAAAACAAATGGGAATATGCTAGGATCCTTCAACACAACCTTTCTTGTTCTAATTCCCTAGGATAAAAATCCAACATCCTTTGGTAATTTCAAGCCAGTATCCCTATGCAATTGTATATACAAAATCATCTCCAAGGTAATTTCAAGGAGATTTAAAAGAATCATGTTAGGGAAACATCTGAAGAATAGTTTAGATTTCTAGAGGGAAGAAAAAATCACGAGGTTATAGGGATTGATTAAGAAGGTATACATTCAATTAAAATCAAGACTCAAAGGTCGATGGTGATCAAAGTGGACCTCTCTAAAGGTTATGACATGATAATCTGGTTATATCTCAAACTAGTTCTCATTCATCTAGGTTTCAGTCATCAATTTGTAAGATGGGCAATGAACTGCATTTCTTGTACATATTTTGTTGCCTTAATAAATGGGGATACATCCCCTTTATTTAGATCTAGAAGAGGCCTTAGACAAGGGTGACCCCTATCCCCCCTCAACTTTTTTCTAGTTGTTGAATGAATAAGTAGGCTAGTAAAGGAGGTTGAAACTAATGGTAGTTTCAAAGGAGTTCATATAGGCACTTCAAGCAATATAACTCATTTACAATTTGTGGATGAAATATTTATTTTATGTGAAGGAACTAAAAGGGTGATTGAAAATTTCAGAGATATCGTGGCATTATTTTGTAAAGCGACCTATATGACATTAAATCTTGAAAAATAACAATTTCCATGTGGGGATTTTCTAAGAAGGAGAGGATCTTTGTTTCACAAATGTTTCCATACCAACAATTAGAATTAGATCAAGGCCTAAAATACTTGGGTTTTTACCTAAAACCAAATATTTCAAAAAATAAGATTAGCAATGGTTGAGGGAAAAAGTGGAAAAAAATATTAATTCTTGGTTTAATAGATGGGCATCCCATGTAGGATAGTTGGTTCTGATCAAAGTAGTTCTAGAAGAAAATCTAGTGTACTGGATGTTTCTTGCATGGATACCAAAAGGATTTCTAGAAATTATTAGAAGGTTATGCTATAAGTTCCTTTGGTCTGGGAAACAAGAGAAAACAAGTTTTGTCCTTGTGTCGTAGAATAATCTATCACTACCAAAGGAAAATGGTGGTTGGGGTTTGAAGAAACCAAGTTTTTCTTCTCAAAATCACTAGGAACACAAAAAGATTGGAGATTGACTGAAGGAATTGGGTTGTGGGTAAATATTATAACAACTAAATATATTGGTCCAGATCTATAAAGGAATGGATCAGAAATCTGATTACGCAAAAACACAATGCCTCAAATGTGTGGAAAGATATACTTTCATCTTTTTAGTTGGTGGGAAATTGATTAATAATGGTAAGTGGGAAAAGGTGGCAGAGTGAAAATAGGTTTGGAACCTTGGGTTGTCAACAAATATAGGAATAGGCTATCACATGAATTGATACACGAGATACACAATGAAGGATATTATATTTTATAACAAGTTGTAAACTTTGCCATGAAAACTATATGGCACTGATATTGGTTGTCCTAGAGGGACTTAGGAGTTGGGTAAGAGAACACATGAGAATTGTAGAGGTACATAGATTCTCTAAAATATAGAAACATCATAATTAGAGGAGGAAGACAAGATGGTTCTGTATCTAAACCCATTAGGGGAATATGTACCAAAATTAGGATATAAGGTTCTCGCTAAGGAGGGCAGACATGATATTCATGCTTGGTGGTGGAAAGTCATATGGAAACTTAAGATCCATTCAAAATTAAAAAAAAAAATAATGTGGTTGATCTTGAACAACATGGCTCTTACCTAGGATATTATGTAAAAAATATCTTTTGTTGGGATTGAATGGTGTAACCTATGCCAACAAGTAGAAGAGACAAATACTCATCTCTTCATGACTTACCCCTATGAATTGATACACGAGATACACAACGAAGGATATTATATGTTATGAAAAGTTGTGAACTTTGCCATGAAAACTATATGGTACTAAGCTTGGTTTTCCTAGAGGGGCTTAGGAATTGGGGAAGAGAACACATGAGAATGGTAGAGGTACATAGATTCTCTAAAAGATAGAAACATCATAATTAGAGAGGAGGAAGACAAGATGGTTCACTATCTAAACCCATTAGGGAATGTACCAAAATTAGGATATAAGGTTCTCATTGAGGAGGGTAGAGAGGATATTCATGCTTGGTAATGGAAAGTCATATGGAAACTTAAGATCCCTTCAAAATAAAAAATAAATAAAAAATCATGTGGTTGATCTTGAACAACATGGATCTTACCTAGGATATTCTGTAAGAAATATCTTTTGTTGGGCTTGAATGGTGTAACCTATGCCAACAAGTAGAAGAGACAAATACTCATCTCTTCATGAATTGCCCCTATTCTTTGGAATTTTGGAAGAAAGTGGAAACAAATATAGTGAACCAAATCAATGGGTAGGAGAACATATTAAAGTGCCCTTTCATAAGTGGCATGACAACAAGGACTTAAAACAAGTTAGAGTGCTTCCCTTAAACATTTCATGGGGAGTCTGGTTGGCCCAAAATATGAAGTTGCTTGAAAGAACAAAGACCTTTCCTTTAAAATGTTAATTTCAAGCATTAAATATCCTTAATGCACATCCAAAAAATAAAGGCAAACATTATTTTCATAGAATCATCCAAGGAAATCAAAATTAATATGTCCATTTGTTGGGATTTGTTTGAAGGAGCCTCACAAGAAACTCCACCTAGGGGTGGAGGAGGTGGAATATTGTTTATAACTCCAACACACAAGATTTCATTTAAAGTAGGCACTAGCTAGGAAACCAATAATTACTATGAATTAATGGCTCTCAAATTGGTCCTAAGACCAGGGTCCCAAACATTCATTTGGAGATTCTTTGTTGGTTATCTAATGGATGCAGAAGGAAATAGTATCGAGGTAATTCACGTTACAACCTTGTATAATGATATTCAATTGCTTTTATCATTTTTCTCACACATGTCCTTTTCACATATCTATAGGGACAAAAACATGACTGTTAATGGACTTTATGAAGATGTAATAAGGATGGATTGTGGAACCTAGGTGGTCTGTGAATAGATAGAGGGGACTATCACAAAATATGCTCATGATCCATGGCTCTAAATCTATTGTTTTATTCTATTTGACTACTTTTTTATGTATAAATATGGGATAATATGGTGTTAGACAATCAATAGAAATATGCCCTTTTTAGAGATATTTTTGAGTTGATGAATGAAAACTATTTTCTGAGCAACTGCAAGAAAATTATGACAATTCAGAAGATACAAGTACATAGTAGGTTGATGAAATTGATGATCCTTTCTAAATATAAGGATGTAAAAACAATTTTAGGAATGCTACAAGCATTTTTTGTATTGTAATTTTGTTTTATGAATAAAATTACAAACTTTTTTCTTTGGAATATATATATATATATATATATATATATATATATATATATATGACTCAAGATTTGGGAAAGAGGGTCGTGCAATGGTATGCCATGAATCTTTCCTAGAATCAAGGAAAAGAAAACAACTAAGTGAAGATTAACTATTGCAACTATAAGAAAACACCTCAATCAACTAAAGAAAACAATAATGAGCTAGCAGTAGCGTGTTGGAATAGCTAGGCCCAAAATACTACAGTATTAAAGAATTGAGTTGATGCTCATACAATGTTAAATCTAATAGGATATGAACATGAAACATTGCATAGAGTTGAAGTTATAGATGCGATAAGTGAAGAAGGAGGCTCCAAGGCACAACAATTGTGTGTACAAGAAAACACATGAGTGATTCATATTCATGAACACCATAGAGATTGTGAAGGATAATACATTCCTTATCCTAAGCTCAAGAGAATCCTCATCAAAAAGGAAAGAAAAGGGAACTTAATATTATCCATGATATGGAGGTGATTTTTTTGTCATGAGAACTAGGGAGATAAGGATAACATATGTGATCAATACTCTTACGATCCTCCCCTAGACATAAAAGGTGAGGATCAAGGTGAGGATCTAATGAGGATTCATAATCCTTCTCCACATGGTTACACAAAGGCTCATCTTTACATTTTCTAGTCTTCAAAGAATCTAAAGGAGATAAGTATCAATTGAGTATTCATGAGGGATAAAAAGAATTTGTGAAGGGAAAGGGAAATATAGAGTAAGATAACTGGTCAATAAATGAAGGGAAGGATAGATTTTCAAACGATGGTAGTAGTCAAGGTATATTGATTTACTCTTATGAGGATTTTGTGCAAATTTTTTCTTGGTGCTAAAAGTTACAATTTTTTTATAAAGAGAGGCCACGATGGATTCCATAATGTAGGAGAGAGGAGCTTAGATATGGAATACTCCATGACACAAAAAAAATTATATGGGAGGAAATATTAAATAAAATTTGGAAAGGAGTAGGTATGAGTGAAAGTTCATATGGTAAAACAAAGGACAATCAAAGGAACCCTTATTGAAATGGTGTTTCTTAAGAAAGAAAAAAATTGATTCTTATTTCCATGAACATTAGGGGAATAGGTTCATCCTAGAAAATGGATCCTTGAAAAAGGATTTTGTAGAGATTTAAGCTTGATATTATTATTCTTTAGGAGACCATGCTTGTTGGGGAATTTTTAGACCGATTTATAAATTTCTTTGGGGTTTGCATTTTTTGTTTTAGTTCTCTTGATAGATTGAGAGGCCTAGATACAAGATGAATTCCTAATATTGTATGCAATATGGTTAACTCAATTTAGGTTTAGTATCTAATATTTACTCACAAGTGCTAGATAAAGAAGTTACTATTGTCAATTTATATGGACCTTGCACTGATAGGAAAAAACATTGGCAAACTCTTCTTGATAATGAGGTTTTTGTAAAAACGAATATAATATGTGGGGGGGATTAGGGAAAATTTGAAGGATCCATACTTATATTATAAGTGTAAAAACCTTGGTGAGTTATAATAATTCTTAAAATGCCAACTATAAAATTTTTGCCAATATTTATGTAAAAATATTCAAATTTCTAAGGATTTTATATAGTTTCTAGGAAATTTTGGTGATGTTTTTAAGTAAAATAATTTTATACTATACAATTTGGGTGAATAGTTTTGGAAAAAAAAGGAAATTGGCAAATTAAAAACAAAAAAAGGAAAATTAGCCAAATGGCGAAATTTAGACCCTAAAATTTCCTCCTGGGGTGTATTGTGTTGAGATTATATGAGATACAGGGTGAAACAAGAAAATCTAATCCCTTGTTGGAATTTTTTAGATATATATTTGAGGGTAAGAGGCTTTTGGATGTAGAGCCAATTGACATTGGTCCCACTTGTAGAATTAACATGGTTGGGTGTGTTTTTATTGCTAAGAGACGAGACACGATATTTAAATAAATATATGCTATTAGGGGTAAGTTTATATGAATCATATATAGGAAGTGATAGCATATTGGATCACTCCCATATTCTACTACAAATGGATATGGAGGATTTTGAATCTCTATCTTCATTTAAATTTAATCCCATCTGAATTGAATTTGAAGAGGTCAGGGATATAGTGAAGGTTGAATCGACCCTTGATTGGGAGAACATGTTATGGTTCATTTTCAGAAGAACCTACAACATATAAAGACAAATCCTATGGAATGGGCCAATCAATTTTTTTGGAAACTAGGAATCCATTGAGAGATGTAGACGTAGTGGAATCCTTAATGGATGTCAATGGGGGTATAAACTTGTCCATAGGTAAGATCCGAGAGGTGTAGGGTTTGAAGGAGGAAAAACACATACTTATTAAATGTAATATAGCTAGATGGGAGAATGAAGAACAAGGCCACAGGGCTCCACGAAATAGATGACAATACAAAATTCTTCCATTGATATGCACAAGTTCAAAAATATTAGAACACAATTTAGTCCATATGAGATTCTCAAAGTTAAGTATATAAGTCCTTCAATCTTTCAATAATATTTCTAACATTTATGTTTTTTATTATAAGGTTGTATATTCAAAACCTTAAAGAGATAATATAGGGAAGATATTAGAAATATCCTCTTTCTTTGATAGAGTGTTATCAAAGGGACAAAATTTCAACCTTATGGCTCCAGTGGATGGGGAAGAGATAGTGATTATTTTAAAATACTTTCAGAAGAACCCCTAATTTATGTATCAATTCCCCTTCAATTCCTCTATTGGAATGCACATAATTTTGTTTGTTTTGTGAGAATAATATCATCTCGTAAAGAAAATCTCAACCAAAATATACCAGAGTGTAAGGATTTCATATGGTCTTCCAATCAGATCAACGTGTCATAGTGTTATAAAACATATCAACACCTACCCAACTGAAGGAAGAAATATATTGATCTAGGAGAACATGAAAATGAACCCACATTTGATAGGTGTCCAATTGAGTTCTACTTGGGCTTCTATGATATTTTCAAATATGATCTCATTAGAATGTTAGAGGAATCTACAACTACAAAAAATAAGTTATAGGATTTAAACTCTATTTTTTTTGCTAAAACTCCAAAGAAGTATGACTTGACAACGTTTTATGACTTTCATCCCATCTCCCTCTATTATCACATCTATAAAATCATCACTAAAATTGTTTCTATGTGACTCAAACTAACTCTTTCTACGACCATATCCAGGGAATAATTTGTATTTCTAGGGGGTAAGTCTACCATGGATGCAGTTGTCACAACATAGGAGAATTTGCACACCATTAAAGTCAAGAAGATGTCGACCTTCATTATCAAGTTTGATATTTCTAAATGCTACGCTAGAGTTGGTTGGTTATATATAAGACTAATAATGATTCATGTTGGTTTTCAAGCTCATTTTATTGAATGGGTTGAGGATTTATTCTCCTTCATCACCTTCATTGTTCTCATAAATGGCTAAGCAACTATTTTCTTCAAATCCACAAGGGGTTTAAAACAATGTTTGCCTCTATTTCCATTATTGTTTTTTAGTAGTATAAGGTTTAAGTCAGTATCTAAAGAATATGTATAGTGATTGTTATATTTAGGGGAAGAGGGTGTCAACTTATATGTGGGTGACAATCACATTATTTGTTGGCGAATATTTGGGAATGAATCTACTAGAGATAAAATGGTTGTTGAGAGGGGTCTTAATTTTTTTGTGTGTAGAACTATGAGGATTCAAATTAATGCCTTAAAATAAACCCTATAATGTCACTTGATGGTCAACTAACAACAACATATCTCAACTTTACTCTCTTATAGGTTATTGCTACTTGAACATAAATTGAAGTATTTGGGTTTGGGTTGAAGGAAAATAATTATTAGATTGTATACTAGGAATGTATGATAGGAAGGATCTAGAAAAATAATTCTACATGTTATAATAGACGACTTTCAATCGAGGGGAGATTGATTATAATCAAGAAAATATTGGAATCTAGACAAGAATATTGGATATTTCTTTCATTTATTCCCCAAAACATCATCAATAGTGTAAGAAAATGGTGTTTCCATTATATTAGGGAATACTATAAGGAAAATAATGGAATTCCTCTAATCAAGTGGGATCATCTGCACAACCTAAGGAAAATGGAGGATGGGGCCTAAAAACTATGCATTTTTTTGCATAAGCTTTGAGTACAAATAATGTTTATAGAAGGATTTCTTTTGAGGGACTTTGGGAACAACTTATCGTCCATAAGTATATCACCCCATGCTAGGTAGAGGATTGGATTGGATACCCATAAAAGAGTTTAAGTGGGGAATCAATAGTTTGGAATACTATGATATTCTTGGATTCCACGCCAAAAGATAACACCTTTAGTTACTAGTGGTGAATGAAGGAAGGGTTAGAGTTTGTGGGGATGAATGATTTGGCTGCTAGAGGGAGGATGTATTGGTGTGTGGAGACACCATGTGTGAATGCACATATATAGTTTGATTAGATTATAAGGATAACCACATTGAGTGGTGATGTAATATAGTGTGGAAGCTAAAATATCCTCATAAGGCACATTTTTCTATGGTTACTCCTTGAAACATAATGTTAACATGGGATAACCTACAAAAGAGTAGTTGCCAGGGTCCATGCATTTTTTCTTTTGCAAGGAGAATGAGGAAACTATTTACCACCCTTCATAGCTTGCAATTTCTTATAGGAGATTTGGCTAGTGGTGAGAATCCTAATAGATATAAAAGGAAATTGAAGTGGTTTGTTGGTGGCAATGGCGTTAAACTCGTGGTTGAATGATGAATAGGTGAGGAAAAACCACCATTTCTTTCCTCCCTTTGCGCTACAGGACATATGAGTGGAAATAAATGACTATAGTTTTATAGACATGGTCTACACTCCTTTTCAATGTTTTTACAAGATCAAGAGTACATACAATTTTCTTCTCTTTGACTCTCGATCCAAAGAAGGATAAACTTGTGCTTACTTTAAATTTGGATAAATATGTTCGTGGGATTTCTTTGATAGTGCGTCCGAAGGGAATTTGGGTTCCTTGGGAGTGGGAGTACCTATTTACATATTATAAAAACATTGGTGGTCTTTTGAGTGTGGACCAATGGGAATATGATTGAAGAATATGGTAGAGTTATAGGTTGTTTAAATTGTTATGACTATGGCACTTACATTGTGTTTGAATAAGATTTAACCGGTAGGAGACTCCATGGTAGTAATTGAATGGAGGATTGGTAGGAAATGATAGAAATATTTATGGACTATTGTAGGAGGCTATGGATATGAATCAACACTTTCAACATACCCCCTTCACACATATGAGGAGGAAAAACAACTCCTAAGATGACCAACTTTCCAAGAATGTTGTGGGGGCTCTTTTTCCATGAATTGCTAACTATATGTTGTAAATATGTGGAAATTTGGCAACAAAATAACCAAAGGATATTGAAATACTACAATAGTCTCATACTTTATCTATTTTTTTGAATTTTTCAGGTCTCTCTATTTTAATTGGTGAACACTTAGTTATCATTGTGATCCAAAAGTTTACTCGTTAGGTGATGTTACACATTATACTTGTTGGCATGTGGTATTATTCTATGTGTAGGTTTTTTTACCAGGGTTTCTTTTCATTAGACTTGAGTTGGTAGAAAATACACAAAAAATGTAGATGAGCTTAGAATTGGATTTTATTTGACTTTTTTTTGTCTACTTGTGGGTAGTGGTATGAATCCTCATGTTATATGACATGATGAATTGGTTTTTCGGTGATTATATGAAAATTGGGTCATGCATATTTTGTTTAAATGCAATGGTTGCAATTTGTATGACCATTTGAAAAATGTGCATGATCAAAAGGTTCAAGAGGAGAATCATGGTGATGTGCATATATTGTTAACTTTGATAAGATATGGATGTGAAACATTGTGTAGATATCAATAGATGGGATAAGTTAAGAAAAATACTCCAAGGCACAAGAATCAAATGTAGAGAAAAAGACACGAGTTGTGCATACTTGTGCACAAAATACTATAGAAATTATGGGAAGGATAATAAATTCCTCATCCCAATCTTGAGAGCATTCTCATCAAAGAGGTAAGGAAAGGGAACTCAATATTAAATAATATTTGGAGGAGATTTTCTCGGGAAAATTGGTGAGATAAGGATAACATATGTGATCCATACTCTGATAAACCTCCCTTAACACATAGAAGGATATGATATGAAGGGGATCCATAATACTTCACCACATGATAACACAAAGGCTCATATTTTCATTTATATTTTTTAGAGAATCTGAAGGAGATAAACATGGATCGAGTCTTCATGAGGGCTTTAAAGAGGTTGTGAAGAGGAAAGGAAGGATAGAGGAAGATCCTTGGTCCATAAGTGAGGGGAAGGATAGTATGTCAAACTATGGAAGTATTCAAGGTATATTGATTTACTCTTATGAGGATTTTGTGCCAAAATTTTGTTGGCACTATCAGTTGCAATCATTGAGTAAGACAGGCCATTATGGATTGCATAATGTAGGAGAGAGGGGTTTAGATATGGACTACTCCACACCATAAAACAACTTTATATGGGAGGAAATATTCAATATAAATTGGAAAGGAGTAGGTAAGAGTGAAATTCCATATGGTAAGACGAAGGAAAATCAAAGGAGCCCTTGGTGAAAGGGTGACTCCTAAGAGGGAAAAAATGACTCTTCTTTCCATGAACATGAGGGGAATGCGTTCATAAAAAAAAAGATCATTGAAAAGGATTTTGTAAAGATTTAATATTGATATTATTATTCTCTAGGAGAAAACACTTGGGGGGAAATTGCTAAGATCACTCTATAAATTTCTTTAGGGTTGGCTTATTTTGGTTTTAGTTCTCCTAACATATTCCAAGGAAAACCATAGGATGAAATCCCAATTTCATATGAAGTGTGGTTTGAGAACTCAAATTTAGTCTTAGTAACTAAAATGAACTCACAAAAGCTAGACAAAGAAGCTACTATTGTCAATTTATATGGACCTAGCACTAATATGAAAGAACATTAGCAAGCTCTTCTTGATAATGAGGTTTTGAAAAAATTAATTTAGTATGTTGGGGGGATTAGGGAAAATTTGAAGGATCCATACTTATAAGAGTAGAACCTTGGTGAATCTTACTAATTCTTAAAATTCCAACTATAAAATGTTTGGCGATATGTTGTTTTTTAAAATATTGAAATTTCTAAGGATTAGAACATTTTGGTGATTTTTTAAAAGTAAAATAATTTTATACTATAGAATTTGGGTGAATAGGTTTTGGAAAAGATAGAAATTGGTGAATTGTTTTTTGAAAAAATTGGAAAATTAACCAAATAGTCAAATTTAGACCCTTAAATTTCCCTGGAGGGTTTAAAGATGAGATGAGATATAGGGTGAAACAAGCAAACCAAATCCCTTGTCAGAAACTAGTGGATGCAAAGCCAATTGAAATTGGTTGCACTTGCAGAAAAAAAACATGGTTGGGTGTGATGCTTGTGCTAAGAGACTAGACATGATCTTATAAAATGAATATATTTTTTCAAGGGTGAGTCACTATAGATCCTAGATAGGAAGTCATAGCATATTGGATCACTCCCCTATTCTAGTACAAATAGATATGGGGGAATCCAAACCTCAATTTTCATTTAAATTTAATCCTATCTGGATTGAATATGAAGAGTTTAGAGATAACGTGAAGGTTGAATGGAATGCCTTCGACCCTTGATTGGGAGAACATGCCATGATTCATTTTCAAAATAACCTACAACATATAAAGACGATTAATATGGAATTGGCCAAACAATGCTTTTTGGAAAATAAGAATCTATTGAGAGATATATAGTACAAGATGGAATCCCAAATGAATATCGATGGGGGGAATAAACTTGTCTGCAAGTTAGATATAACAAGTATATGATATGGGGGATTAAAAACACATACTTCTTAAATGGAAAGTAGCTAAATGGAGAATGAGGAGCAGGGTCACATGGCTCCATGAAGTAGATGAAAATACAAAATTCTTCCATCAATATGCACAAGTTTAAAAATATTAGAACACAATTTGGTTCATATGATATTCTCAAGGTCAAGTATGTAAGTCTTTCAATGATATTTCTAACATTGATGTTTTTTATGACAAGGTTGTATATTCAAAGCCTCAAATGGATAATATATGAGAGATATTATCATTATCATCTTTCTTTGATAGAGTGGTATCAAAGGAACAAAATATCGACCTTGTTGCTCCAACCGATTAGGAGGAGATAACGATTATTTTAAAATCATTCCAAAGAACAAGGCACCCACACTCAATGGGTGGCCAAATGAATTCTTCTCAAGCTTCTATGATATTATCAAACACGATCTCATTAGAATGGGAAGGAATCTATAACTAATAATTTAACAAGGTTAGAGGATTTTAACTCTATTTTTGTTGCTAATATTCCAAGGAAGTATGATCCAACAACATTTAATGGTTTTCATCCTATCTCTCTATGTAATTACATCTACAAAATGATCACTAAAACCACTTATATGTGACTTAAATTGATTCTTCCTATAGTCATATCCAGGGAAAAATTTGTATTTCTAGTTGGCAGGTATATTATGGATGTAGTTGTCACAACGTAGAAGGATTTGCACATCATCAAAGTGAAGAAGATGTCAACCTTTGTTGTCAATTTTTTTTATTATAAATCCTACACCTGAGTTATTTGGTTATACATTAGACTATTAATGCTTCGTTTTGGCCTTCTGGCACCTTTTATTGAATGGGTTGAGGATTGCTTCTCCTCCATCACTTTTGTTGTCAAATTTTTTAACCATGACATAATTTATGTTAAACCAAAAGGGATACAAATAAGGTGTGCATTGAGTTACTCGTGTTGGTTCTTATTGTTTACTGCAGAAGTAAATAGTTGTTTGAAACTAGTATAAAAAGCTTCCAACATACTACAAAACATATGTTCTAGGTTGGCCTACAAGCAATGTACTTCACAAAAATTCCTAATAGACATATAATACTAAAATAAATAAAATTAGCTATAAGCTAGAGCACTACCCTCTTCTTCATGTCCCTTCTCGGTTTGGGGGGAGATTTGTCTCTCTATATCCATTAGGTCTCTCAACCAATGGACCATCTCTTCCTTTTTAGTCTTAGTTAGGATTGAGTTCTCCATTTCCCTATTATTGGAGGCCATTGATAAGGAATACTTACATATATTGAATGCTAGGTTGTGGATCATATTGCACTCTACTTCGAGGAAATCAATTCCTTTCTTCTGATGCACTAAAATTCTCATAATGATAGCATGTTGAATTATGCTTGAATGCTCATTCTCTAAGTCTTTTGAAGACAATGAGAGAAGAGTGTTTATGTTGGCCTGAATGAGGTCTTTATGGCATCTCAAGACTCTTCTAAACTTCGGTATATCCATTTTCTCCATGTTAACCAAGCCTAAAAAAATAGAGAAGGTATGGACAACAAACAAAAACAAGACCAAAATTTCTATTTAGAAAAACTAGGAGGACGTTAGTAGAGATGTTATGATTCCATAATTCTAGGCTCGTAATGTTTATTATACAACTACTATGTCTGAGAGACAATTCCCCTTCCTGGTAAACTAAGGACAATTAAACTCCCCAGTACCATGCCATGATTTTAAACACACAATTTTTAGTGAAGAATGCTCCCATATGCCTTTAAATCTTCCGTCCTTGGCATCTAACACTTTGTCACTGTGTCTTCCCAAATGACCAAATCCAAATGCTAGAGAAATTTACATAGTACTAGGTCTTAAGTAGGCTCAACACTTGGATATATCTCCTCTATTGGAAAACATAGAATTCCCCATAGAGCAAATTCCTACCCTCACCACTATCTCCTCACAATCTTCACCAATTTGAACACACAAAACACAACTCATTTTCCAATAGTCATATGACACTATTGTCTCCGTAATAATTTTTAGTGGAAGATTTCCAACAATGAAGGAATAATATGAATAACTCCTACCAATACAAGACAAGAAAAAAAAATCATGGAAACCATGAATACCCCAACACTCTGCTCTCAGGGATGATTAATGAATGAAAAAACATATTCCAGAGAAGACAAGGGAAAAAAAACCATAAAACTCACCAGATGGCTAGGTGCATAACTAAGCCAACCTGAAATGCACCAAACTTCTTGCTTTAGACCCACCATTATCCCATAGAGCTTGTACCATACAATGAATATGAATTCAATTACCACGAACCATGAATCCTTTCACATGCTCTGAAGGATGGTATGTATCCTTGGGTCACCCATCCCAAGGAACCACCATTGCATTGATAAGAGTTTCCCCATGTGATTATTTAATGCCAAAGAAACTCACTAATGCTAGATACCGAGGGGATAATCATAAATTCAAATCCCTATTTTTTTTTACGAAAGTACCAAGATTAATGTTGGATGCAAATTTATCCCAAAGTTCAATCTCCTCATTTAAATATTTATTAATGTGATAGTATGGGACTTTGATGAAATAATTGCCTTTCTGCTTGATGCTAGGGATGTTATTTTCAATTTATGTCCCTTGGGGGTGGATTTGTTGATATTTGTTTTAATAATCCTAGGGATTTTATTTTTCAATTTATGTCCCCTGGGGGTGGATTTGATGTTCTTTATCTTAATGATTATCATAAAATCCCCAAATACTAAGAGTACTCTAATATCTACTTCCTTGAATAGATATATCCCACAAAGGAGGGTGTATGCTTCTTCCATATTGTTTAATAGATGGCCAAGGCCCCAAGCATAGGAAATAATTGGGGATCCTTTAGGATGATAAAGACTCCACCCGGTCTTGCCATCCCTTCACTTTCATTGTTCTCATAAATGACTCAACAACTATTTTCTTCAAATCCATAAGGGGTTCACAACTATGTTTCCCACTATCGCCATTGTTGTTTTTGTTGGTGAAGGTTTAAGTTAGTATCTAAAGAATGTGTTTAGTGATGGTTCTCTCTAAGCGATTAGGGTGTCAAAGATGTCGTTGATGTATTAGTATTTGGGAATTTTCTATTAGAGATGCCATTGTTGTTGAGAGGGATCTTGTTTTTTTGTGTAGAATTAATGAGATGCAAATTATTTCCTTAAAATCAACTCTATAATGTCACTTTATAGTCAACTCACAACAATAACATATCTCAACTTTACTCCCTTATAGGCTAGTGCTACTCAAACAAAGATTGAATTATTTGGGTTTGGGTTGAAGATAAATGATTATCATATTGTATGCTTGGATTGAATCATAGGAAGGATAGAGATGAATATTACTACATGTTATCATATATGGTGTTCAATCAAGGGGAGATTGATTCTAATCAATACAATATTGGAATCTAATCGAGAATATTTGATATCTCTTTCATTTATTCCCAAAAACATCATTAATAGAATAAGGAAATGGTT
Organism: Picea glauca; assembly: GCA_000966675.3. Classification (NCBI taxonomy): domain Eukaryota; kingdom Viridiplantae; phylum Streptophyta; class Pinopsida; order Pinales; family Pinaceae; genus Picea; species Picea glauca. The sequence goes on along the minus strand of JZKD02S1673661.1, from coordinate 876,053 downwards.
TTTCCACTATATTGGGGAAGGTTAGAAGGAAAATAATGGAATTCCACTAATCAAGTGGGACCATCTAGCACAACCCACAAAAAATGGGGGATGCGATCTAAACTTAATATCCATTTTTTACCATAGGCTTTGAGTGCAAAGAATGTTAAGAGAAGTCCCCCTTTCTAAGGGACTCTGGAAACAACTTATGGTCCATAAGTATATTGCTCCACATTTGGTAGAGGATTGGATTCAACACACATCAAAGAGTTAAGGTGAGGGATCAATAGTTTGGAAAATTATGGCATTCCTAGATTCCATGCCATTAGAAAGCATCTTCAATGGTTGGTGGGGAATGAAGGAAATGTTAGAATTGGTGGGGACACACTGGTTAGATGTGATATAAATTTTAGGATGAGTGAGAAACTAATTAATATAATTTATGCATAGGATGTAGTGGTTTTGAGGAATTTGTATGTCGAAGAAAGGGAGGGATTGTGGAGATTTAGATGCAAGAATATAGAGGAGTTGAACTTGAGAGGAGATAATGCGATGGAATTTAAAAAATATAGAAGTAGGTTGATCAAAAAAATCATTTACATATGGGAGAGGGAGGATGCATTAGTGTGGGGAGACATCAAGTGAGAATGCACATAGAAATTTTTCTTGGGTTATAACGATAACCACATTAAATGGTGGTGGAATATAGTGTGGAAGCTAAAATCTCCTCATTAAGCACATTTTATTATGGTTACTCCTTGCCAACAAAATATTAACATGGGATAACCTACAAAAGAGTAGTTGGTAGGGTATGAGCATCTATCCTTTTGCAAGGAGAACAAGGAAACTATTTTCCACCCCTTCATAGCTTGTCATTTCTCATATGAGATATGGGTAGTGGTGAGAATCCTAACATATGTAAAAGGTGGTTGGAGTGGTTCATTGGTGGTAGCAACATTAAAATCATGGTTGGACAATGAATAGGTAAGGAAAAAAACACATTCCTTTTCTCCCCTTATTCTATGGGCCATGTGGGTGACAATAAATGACTACAGTCTTAGAGACATGGTCTACACTCCTCTTCAATGTTTTTACAAGATCAAGAGTACATTTCTCTATTTTTTTAACCAAAACAAAAATATTATATTAATAACACGGTTGTAGCATAGCTATCAACAATTACATAATCTATCCAAAGTTTCCTTTGTTGCTAGAAAAGTGATTCAAAACTTACAAAATGAAAAACATTCAAAGTGTTCTTGCTTGTGGCCCGCTTGACAAAAATTCCTAAGATTCTAATGACTTTGAAATACATAAAGATCAGTAGTGGAGCTAGTTACTATTTTCTTCCTCTTGACCAACATCAGAAGGAAGGGAATTCTTCCACTTCAATCTCATTGGCTCCTTGAGTTGATGGACTATTTTTTTCTTTCAATTTTCACGTTTTGAATTATCAGATGCTCAAGTGTTGGAGGATGAGGATAAAGTGTACTTACAAAGATTCTAAACCATGTTCCTTAGCATGTTACAATCAAATTCTAGAATACTAATCCTTTTCTTTTGGTGAACCAACATATTCATAATGTTGGCATGCTATGATATATAATGGTGCTCAATTTCATTTATCTTTGAAGAAATTGAAAGCAAAGTTCTCATGTTGAAATGAATTACTTCCTCATGTCTTCACATAATTCTTCTAAACTCTGAGATTACTTTGTTATCCATGATGTGTAACTCAACTATCCAAAATGATTGAAGGGTGGTCAGGCAAGGGAGAGTCTTTCTTGAACTCTAGATGCTGATAGGAGGAGACTCTTTCTTGAACTCTAGATGTTGATTCCACTCTATAAACAAAGTTAGTACTAAATGAAAATTTCCTTGTGCCAGATAATTCACAACTTTTACACTTAGAGAAATCAACACCAAGAATAAATTCCCAACTTGAAGGAAAATATAAAGTAAAACTTTGCATATTTCCAGGAGATGAAGGAAATACATAAATAACGTCGGGGAGTTCTCTATCAAATGCAACCAAACACCTATTCAAAATCCCCCAAATTTCAAATTTATCATAATTTACTAGCCCAAAGTAATTCCTAGAAACTAGATTTGTTGAGATAGGATTATCAAATGGACATGCATGGATACTTTCACCATGATAATTGAAACTAAAGGAACTGACACTTTTATAATAGAGAAAACAAAATCCACCTTATCGAAAGACAAAAGTAAAACCTCAATAATATTCTCAAAAACAAAGGAAAAAGGTGAATTGAACTTGAGAACAAACTACCATATGCTACCAGTCTCTAGTTCCAAGTCGCTTAAGTCCAACCTTGATGGAAATTGTCAATCTAGGGAAAGATCTGAGATCTTGACTAGTTTCTCTAGGACTCTCAGAGTCCCCTGGAATAGAAGGCGCTAAATCCAGAATTGGAACCAAAGAAGAGGCCGCCTGAAATTTATGCAAAGGGTTCTCATTATATAGCCTAACACAACCAATGTTTAAGGTTGAACCTTTCTCTAGATCCAAATCCCCAAAAATGAATCCATTGCTTAGACCAACACAAATAGTGTCAACAAATAGCCCAAAAGAAAATTCAAACATACCAGAGAGTTGATCCCCATCGGATTGAAGCCATACTGGTGCCCATTTCTGTTGCTTTCCCTCATGATAATCCCATTGTGGAAATGAACTATGGCACTGAACTCTTCAAATCATGGAGCATGGGTTAATGCTTGCATGGTGTTATTGCTTTAAGGCGTCCTTTGATATCCCAAATAGAAGAAGGGGGAATGTTGCTTTGACTGCTTGCTCATGTGAAATTTGATGTTGATGGGATTAACTGTTGATTCAAGAGGACACATTAGGGAATAAAAAAAAACGTTGCTTCCCCATTTTTCATAAGGACTCTAGGCTCTAGATTCATGGCTATATTAGCCTACTAATATGAAATTGAGTTGAGACACCTTTTGACATGGAAAAACGATTTTTTCGTGAAGGATCTTGATTCTTTTTTATCCCTAGAAATAATGACTATCAATTTATTGTTCACGGGAGTCACTTTTCTAATCATGGATTTTATAATTACCATAGAGTCCCCAACTATCTTCAGATATTTGATCCTTTCTTCTTTGGCTATGTGGATACCTCACAATAAGGCATATGCATCCACTTGATTGTTGGTGGCTTGTCCCATTCCCCACACATATGAAACTATAATATTTCCTTCAAGATCAAAGAGAATCCCCCCTGTACTTGCCAACCTTAAGAATACATTTATGTGCTACTCCCACGCCAAAGAAGGATAAAGTTGTGCTTCCTCTAAAGTTGGAGGAATATGTTTCATGGGTTTTCTTTGACAGTTTGTCCCAAGGGAATTTGGGTCCCTGGGGAGTGGGAGGAGAAATTTACATATCATAACAACATTGGTGGTCATTTGAGTGTGAATTAGTGGTAATGGGATTGAAAAATATGGTAGAGTTGTGGATTGTTTACATTCTTATGACTATGGCACTTATGTTGCATTTGAATACGATTAAAGTGGTAGGAGACTCTATGATAATAATTTAACAACAAAATGGAGGATTGATAGGGAAGGATTTAAATTTTTATGGCCTATTAGTGGAGGTTGTGGATGTGAAGCAACACTTTCACCATATCCCCTTCACACAAAATAGGAGGAAAAACAACTCATAGGATGCTTGACTTTTCAATATTGTTGTGGGGGTTATTTTTTCATAAATTGTTAACTATATGCTTTAAAGACGGGCAACTCAATGACAAGGATATTGCAATAATATAGTAGTCTCATACTTTAACCATTTATTGAGTTTTTAAGAGCTCTATGTTTTCATTGGTGAGCGCTTAGTTATCAATATGATCTTTAAGTGATCTAAGAGAAATATACATTCTACGTATCGAGGTTTGGTATTATTTCATATTTAAATTTTTGTACCAAGGTTTCTCTTCATTAAAATTGAGTTGGTAGCGAATACCCCCCCAAAAATAGATGAACATACAATTGGATTTTATTTGACTTTTAAAAAAAAATCAGTGGGTAGCAAATACACAAAAACAAAATGTAGATCAACACATAATTGTATTATATTTAACTTTTTTTCTATTTGTATGGATGCCATGTTATTCAACATTATGACTTGGGTGTTTGGTGATTATATGAAATTGGATCGATGTGTATTATGATTTAACCAAAACCCTTTTATCTCTATGAAAAGGGCTCCCTTTGTTTAAGATGTCGAAATTCTTTAGACGTTGCAAAGAAATGAGCAGCCAAATAATATCTCAAATTTCACTTCATATCTCTTAATAGTGCAATTTTCTATCACAAAGGAATTGGTATATTTATATTTGTAAATGAGATGTTACAATTATATGTCTCTTATAGAGAATGTAGTCATTTATACAAATTTTCCATTCTATCTTTTACCTCTTTAACAATAAGAACATGTTCATGAAAATCAATGTAATCAAACTTACTAATATGCTCCAAGGAGCCTCACAAACTAGATCCTTGGAACAAAGGACATATAAGTGTGCGAGTTTTTAGTGTAGTGTAAGTCATCATGAGCACCTACCTATGGTATTAGGGATATTGTGGTTTCACAAGTAAAGGAACTTCATGTGTTGAGTTAGTGGTTATCTCTATGGGGCAATTGGTACCTGTTTACTATTAGAGTAAGTATGCTTATTCTATATTTTTATATCAATGTTTTTTTTGTTTTAGACATTATAATTTAAAATTTTAATAGTTTAGAATTTTTTTTGTTTTGAGTAAAAATAATTTAGAGTTTTTGATCAAAAGATAGAGAAGAGCATTGACACTGCTTGTTTCACCGACCTTAATTGTAAGCCAATCCAATAGATGGGTGAGACAATGATTAAATGGATATAGATTGTGTATTAAAGATGCAATGCATTTGGTAAGAGTGTAAGACTTAGCCAAAAATATTTTAAGTTGATTGATGTCAATTTCTTTTATATATGGATATTGGAGATACTTGAGGACCATCGCCAATGTGTTGTTGCTAAAGAAGCCAAGGACACTTAAGGGAAATTGACAAAGTGTTCTTGCTAAAAAAAGGTGGTGATGATAAAGAGATGTTACTAAAGAGATATTCAATAATGGACTTGTAATGTTACTAAAGAGATATTCAATAATGTGTTGTTGCTAAAGAAGCCAAGGACACTCAAGGGAAATTGACAAAGTGTTCTTGCTAAAAAAAAGGTGGTGATGATAAAGAGATGTTACTAAAGAGATATTCAATAACGAACTTGTAATGTTACTAAAGAGATATTCAATAATGAACTTGCACTAACACTACTCTAAAACATATTTGGTAATAGTACATAGACACTTGTAAAAAAAATTGTAATTCCAAAACAATCTTTGATTATGAACTTGTACCAGCATTAGTCTAACCATATAGGTTGATGATGCTTGACAATTGTAAAAAAAAAAATGCAATTTCAAGAGTATTTGGTAACGAACTTGTACTAGTCTTAAAAAAAAAAACACATTATATAAAATCCAAAAAAAATATAGGATATATTTAATTTATAAACTTGAAGAATCATATCATTTTACAAGAAATCTCCGATCTAGCAAATAAGAAAATCTGATACATCAATTTAATTCTAATTGTGATTTTAAAATTATATTATCATTTTTATTATTATTTAAAATTACAATAAACTTTACATTCATTTTTATTATAAAGGTTCATGCTCTCCAATTTTTCCAAAAGTCTCCAACAATTTCTACGAGCGGATATGTAAAGATTGGTATTGAAAAATTGCAGCCCGGATTCCTCTTCTCTTCTGTGCGCCCATCGATACCCCTCTTGCGGAAACCCTCCTTCCAACGTGCATCAATGATTGTAACACCACAAAATAATAATAATAACAAAGAATTGGAGTTTTGATGTGTTTTTTTTTTTTTTTAATGTTGTTTAAACATTCTATGTTTTGATATTTTTGGTAGGAATCTGGTTATATAAATTTAGTTATATAAATTTGGATGAAATAACAATTGTCTGTTGTTTAAATTGCATTTTTTTTTGGAGTTGGTTAAACGTTTTACCTTTTGAGTTTTTTGGTTGAAATCTGGCGATGTAAATCTGGACAAAATCACTATTTTATGTTGTTTAAATTGTATTTCTGAATGCATAAATGGATTTAGGGTGTTGAAAAACAACTGAAGCACTTGCATTATACAAACTTAGCCACTCAAATCTGCAAATCCAACCATTCCTCACCAGATTTAGGGCAAAATCAAACATAAAAAATTGCCAAAAACTGCGAAAAGGTAAAACATTTAGACTACGCTTTTCTAAATACATAAATAAATTCATCTTGCTGAAAAACTCTGAAATACTTAGATTATACAGACTTGATGATTTAAATATACAAATCCAACAATTTCTCACCAAACATAAAGCTAACAACTCTATTAAGAAAAAACAAATACTACATGGGAAATCTTGATTATGATCCGGAGGGAAAAAGGATAACAACCTGAATTCGAACGTGTCGATTGTTCAATCTCTCTGTCGATTGTTTCAATGTTTCAATAAAATAAGCAGATGCTGGGCATCGACCGTTGTACCTCTTCCGTGCTCAGGGGGGTGAGCTCTATCAGAGATATATCGCCTTACACTAACAACGACAAAAACTACCCGTCAAACAACAAAATATACTTCACATCCACGGAATTACTTTTGTCAATACAAAAGAATAATCGCCGTTGCCGGGGATCGAACCCGGGTCACCCGCGTGACAGGCGGGAATACTCACCACTATACTACAACGACAGCTTTGTGAATATGGAATCTAGAATTTCCTACATAATATGATTAAAACGTTAGTTCTCTATAGTGATGTCCCTTGGCTTCTTCAAAACCCATCAATGGTATCATCCATCAAGAAATGGAGAAAGCCGCTGCACCTTGCAAGGAGGGCTTTAGGATAAGGTGGGACATTGTTCTTTCAACAAGGGGGCTTGGAGTCAATTAATACCATGCCTTTGTTGATATGAGCCTCACAACCATCATTTAATTTGCCTCGTCCAAGTTTCATTGTTGTCCCTATGAACATGAATACTTACTTGGATTTTTATTTTTTTTGGGGATCCAAAAGATGTCATTCTCTTCATATTCCCCCCTTTTTTTTTAAGTGCATGCTATAATCAATTATCTCAAGTCAACCTCGCTTTTTTCAATTACACTTAGGCCAACGATATCCGTATAAGCATGAATACATGAGTGATAGATAGGCTACTTTTGGTACATTCTCATTATAAATAATCATTTATCATTTTTTTTTATGTACATGTCAATGATGATGCACTACCACCATCATGTTCATTATAAATAAACATTTATCATCTTTTTTTATGTACCACCATCTAAGAAGTAAGAAGTAAGGGATATGGGATACTTTTTCTAACTTTATCTACACACAACATTCACAAATTATATATAGACATTGGATGTTAGTTTATTTTCATCTTTCAAGAATTCAAATATTAGAGTCGTGTTTTAATGGCAATAAATCTAGGGAACAAAATTATAAGATATAAATTAGTCATATTTGGTGGCAAATTCTTTTAAAGGGAACTAATGATTAAAAATATCAATGGACGTTTTAGAAGAATATGTATTTGTCGATCAAATCTTAATGGTCTTTACAGTGGCACGTTCCCAAGTGAGGCCTTTAAGCTTCCTATTGAAGAAGAGGTGAATGCAAGTAACATCATGTTGTGTCTATCTAGCATGAACACATAATATTTAGAGGAGTAAGAAAATTTTGTTATTCAACAAGAGGATCATGTGAATATTTGAGCTTCGATAGAGATAAATAATAAGTCTACAGTTGCTATTGTTGAGATTTCACTTAATTGAAATAAATTGACAATGGAGAAGTGCAAGGAGGCTTCATGACCAAGCAATGGATGGAAAATCCATCTTAGTCTTCATTCCCAGATACTCATATCTTATGACTACATGTAGTTCCTTATTGACATTGAAGAATGTAAGGAGTTGGATGGAATAAACAAAAGCAAAAACAATATGGATGTACAAGGAAGACATACAATATTGTTGCAAGGGAAAACAAGGAGTAAGAAAAGATCGAAGATGAGTTGGAATGATATGCTAGAGAGGAGAAAAAGATCTTTGAGAGATAGGAGAGGGAATATAAAATAAAACATGAGTTGATTTAGAGAGAACAAAATAAGATAAATAAATTTAAAAATATTGCAAAGAGATTTTGAAAAGTAGAGGTGCTTAATCACTTCCTTAAATTTTCTACTTGATTAGAAACATTGCATGAGAGAGTTGATTAATTTTAATCTCTATTTATAGCCTTGCCAATAATGATGCAGGTTTAAGTATCATACAAAGTGGTTCCATTTCTACACCAGTTTAGTCATTAGATTGATTAGTAACACATAATAGTTTGATGGGTCAATAATAAAGGCTAAAAAAACCTTTGAATCATTATCCAAATTCCAGGTCCATTTTTCAATACTTGTCTTCTATTTCATATTTTTTCTATGAATATGATTTGGAAGGTAAACATTTTAAAATAGTAAGCTTGCAAATTGCAATGTTAAAGTTGCATATAGCAACCTTTCATAATTTTGTGACATAAAAACTATAGAATTATAATGTCTTTTTTAAAATGAAGTTAGGAATTACATAATTTTTTAGAAATTTTCCTTTTAATGACTATATAGATATTCTACTTTATAAAAATAAAAATTAAATTTTATGTCATAAACAAGTTCTCTTAAATCAATATTATTGAACATGAAAGATTAAGTTAAAAAAATAAAATTAATTTGGTTTATAAGTGATATTGGAAAAAGATAAAGTTGATTTAGTGCATAAGTGAACATTGCAAAAGGATAAATTTCAAACTTCATACACTATCAATTAAAGTTAAAAAAATTAGGGATTTTAAGTTTTTGAAGTGATGATTCCATTTCACTCTTCAAAATTTGGGTTTACTCTTTCAAAATGAGTCATTCTACATGCCACGGGCTCTTCACTCAATGAACCTGTGACATAGCACCTTCTTTCGTGGGATATTAAAGAATACCCCTAATTTCACTAGATGTTGATAAGTACCTCCCAAAATCCTTTTGATGAACCCCCCTCCCAATACATCTTTTCAATAAAAGAAACCCTTATTTTTACTAGAGACCCCTTTTTACACCCCCAATACCTATAAATCTCTTGAGAACCCACATCTCCCGCAAATACCTACAATGTTTTTCACAATTTAAAAACCCCCTCCATGAATGAAGGTGATAAGGTATTGGTCAACAAGGTGAACCCCCCATGAGCTACTACCACATCCATCATCACACTCTTTGTGGCAATTTGAGCTAATGACCAAATATTTAATCATTCCAAAACACTTAACATTTCTTGGGTCAAAGGAATACAAATATTTATATGGCATGGCGGTTTCTAAGTCCAATTTATCCAGAATCACTATTGGCATAGATTATGAGAAGCCATAGAATCAAGCATACCGTTGTGTAAAAGATGATCTCGCACCTTTATTAAACTGACATAGAAATGTGTACAATTATATATTTCTTCATAATGAGGCCAATCAAAATATATGGAGAATCATCTTGCAATTTTGTTGTATCAAAATGTGTTATAGGATGAGGAACTCCAACTAGCTTGGAAAATTGTTCTTTTAAAGCTAGAATTTTTGATAATTCTATAAGAGGAACATGAACAATTAATTTACCGAGCTCATGTGACAAATCAAAAGAAGTAGGAGTCTAATTTTTTTTCTCTAATACTCTTTCACCACTCTTTCCTCTTGAACAATTTCCCTTGTTAGGAATTTTCTATTGTTTATTCTTCCCTACCACATCATTTGATTCAACCCTTCTTGGTGCAATAACCTACATCTTTGCTTTCTATTTTGGGTCATTATTTTTTGGGATTTTACTATTGGAATTAACTCTTGGTATGAGATCATATTTGTGATGCATCTTTGCTTGCACAACATCAAAACATATTTTATATTGAGAAGAAAATAAATCATTAGGTTGTTCATAATTTAGATAACTGATTTTATTACTAAAACCCATTGATTCTTCACAATCCTACCGAGTTATATGAACAAAATCCCCTTCATTCTCCATCAAACTCATGTCTACTCGAGATTATTGAGATTAAAAAGGACCTTGATCATCTTCTTCATTAGAAAGATATTCCTCAACTTGGTTATGCTCATTACCAAATTATTTTTATATCTCAAAGGAGGTCAAATTGATGGATCTCCTAGTCTTCTTTAGCTTGTCAATAATTGTAGATTAAAAGGTCTTCGATAAGGAAATAGATTTTTGACAAGAAATTTTTGATTTCTCAACCCTGTATCCCCTTGACCAACAACATTGTTTCCCATCTTGAGGTTCGTAATATTGTTTGATAATGCTATGATAAGTTTGGCCATCTCGTTCATTTTAGCATCTTGAACATTTGAAGAGGAAGCCTGACGAGAACCCTCTTTTATTTTATTCTTTTTATCACCAATCTCTATTCTCACTTTGATCTTTCTAGATGCTACCATGTTTCCTTCACTATCTATTGAGTCGTTCTACATGATATCCAAAGTTATAGATCTCCTTTCCCTTAACATTATGGAAAAATCAGGGTCATGAGCAACTACACATGTTACTTTAGAAACAACTTGAGAGGGCCTAATATCATCTAGAACTTTGTTATACATCTTGTAAAAACTTTTGTTAAAACTAGGTACCATCTCTCCATTCTTATTTTTTAATGAACCAAATGCAAACATACAACACTAATGATCCCTCTTTTCTCCCCATTTTCCCATAAACACCCTATGAAAAGATTGCCTATGAATAATTTGAATTGGTAGCTAAATTTCTAAATCATTTTCTAGCATCCCCTTCAAGAGCTTGGAAAAAAATTCTTAAATATACATCCTCATGACCAATAGCCAAGTTATCAACACAATATTGAAAATTAGAAACATAATCCTTAACTGTTAATGTTTTATGCTGATATTATAGTTCTTTGCATTTCATAAAGATAAGAGCACAATAAGCACAAGATCACTGAGAAATACACATCCACAATAGACACA
>JZKD02S1673661.1:841482-859214 GCA_000966675.3 Picea glauca | reverse complement strand
GGATTAACCTAATAATAAAAATAATAATAATGACATGATTAATCCACAATGGGGATTTAATCCAATAACAAAATAATAAGAATGCTCTTCGCAGTTACATTATTTCAACATTAACAGATATATCGTTGTCTCCAATAAACTTGGGAAATAAATTAAGAACGTTTTTAGGCATATCATGAACATTAACAGGAAGTCAAAGAGAACCATACCTAGCTTCCACCCAAGGATTAATTCTTAGGGGAAGTGGTGGAGGTAGGTTTCCTTTATTATCCATTTTGCCTTGTAAGTGTTGTAACACAAGGGACTTATCTTCTTGGGATATAGGCTTACAAAAAGGAGGGGTTAGATGAGGATGTGGAAACAATTCCCTATGTTTAGAAAACAATAACCCAAAAGAAGAGAGGACAATCAATGCTATTTGTTTACTGGGTCATATATGCTCTTGTTCACAAACAAGAAACACAATTTCTTCATTTGTGATTCCCAAGGAAATAAACTTTTGAAACTCTGTTCCTTGAAAATGACACCGATTCAAAGGTTGTTTCTCAAGATGTTCCTAGCTAGGGAACTATGCCAAGGCATCCATTGGAGGCTTATCAAACTCCCCACTTTAGGACAATCTAAAAGAATCTAGTGGTTAGAGGGGATATCCCTCAATCCGAAAAATATTGTTTTTCAAACTTTATTGCTATTGGAATTTGATTTAAAAGGAGAAAAAGAGCCTATGAAATAAATTCCTAGCTAACATGCAGGGAAGAAAGGGTGATAGATTTAAAAGAATTGATATGAGGGAACTTTTCTTTAATTATCAAGAAGAAATGAAATCATTGATATTAAAGATACATAGATAAGCAAATAAATATCGAAGAGATATGGTAGTCTTTAATATCTATTAACTCTGAAAGAAAATGTATTGGGCCTTGGAAAATGAATCCAATAGATAAAGAGTTAAACACTAGAACTTAAGGAAGAATTAATATTTCAAAGTATAAGGACCATCCTTTACATAAAGCAATAAGGTGATAAATACCATATACCACTAGAAATATATTCAAGAAATCATTCATACTTTTCACATTGCTGAAATTTGATATGGAAACAAATAACAATACTAAATATTATGCATTGTATACTCCGCTTCAAACTTCATACAACCAATAAAATGTTGAGGTCAATTTTGCAGTATTTCATTTAAATGGCTGATAAAAATAAAGCCTTTCTATATGTTTGTAAATTACTAAAGAAAAACCTAATGAAACTTAAGAAGTCTTACACAAAAAAGAAGAAAACAAATTGATAGACAATGGATGAATCCTCAATTTTTTTTTTATTTTTTTTTATTTTTTTATTTAATGATTTGTTTCTAAAGATATTCAATACAATATCTTTTTTGTATTGATCACAGACTGAAAGTCTTTGGCCTTCTCAACAAAATCTTGATCCCTTGCGATAACTTCTCTTCCTTCCTTTATAGCCTTTGATCTTCAACTGCTTCTCGATCTTGATAACTATCTTACTAAAAATAGCTAAAGTACATTCTTTGGAGTAGTTGGGGTTTGTAAAATAATTGCCTCATGTCCTTCTAGAACTATAAGAGTAATCATTTCATGAATTCCTCAACATTGCTTTAACCCTTACACTTTTTATTTGATGATGACAAATTACTGATGTGGGAAGCCATTGGATATTTAAATTGAATGTTTGTTATCTTATTTCATAGGATAATTAAAATCAAATTTGTTCATTAAATTAATATCCAACTTTGTGTATAAATCATAAGACACTGCAGGTTGAGATGCAGGTTGAGATTGATACAATTCAATAACAACAATCAATAATGTAAAGTCATGTAATAGCTTGTCAAGTATCTATTGTCTACTTAGAGACTTTGTTACATCACTAAATTTCTTTGTATCATTCCTTTAGGTCATCAAATATGCAACATAAAATTCCTAGCCTCATAATCTATGATCCTTACTCCATGGTGGTGGCAAACCCAACTTGTACAAGGGAATACATTTATTTTTGAAAGCTTTCCTAAAATGATCAATAGAATTGCATCTATTTTGAGCTATATTGATCAAATACATCTTAGTGTTACCCTCCTTGCATTCATTATCATGTGTATTCAATCATTTATCCCAAGGAGTGCTAATTCCTATTGTGGCTTTCTATTTAAGAGTTTAATCACATTCCCAACAACTTCAACCTTCTCTATTTCATTCCAAAGCATAGTAATCTCAATTTGAACATGTTGCATCAATGTTTCATTTTGTTGAATGACTTCAAAATAAGGCTTAAATTGATTTATTATAGTAATAATATGGTCCGATATCAAATGTTTTGCACCAATTAAATATCTTTATCTTGACATCTACTTTGTGGCATATTCAAGGGTTTTCTTTAACTTTTTTATCAATTCATTATCATCAACAACATTTCGATGCTTTAGATACAATTAATCTTGTAAATTATGTATTTTTACCTCTTTCTCTTCTATAGTAGCACCCAAATCAACTACTTTTCCTTCTTTTATTTTTATACTTGCTTCTAACTCCAAAAAATTACTAGAAAGTTAAAAAACGCTACTTTTCAGAGGTGTCTCTTGCTTAGCAACTTCATCATGACCATATTTTTCACTTGTTAGCTCCACTGTCTCTTTACACAAATTCTAAATCTGTGCAAGATTTTATACTTTTTCTACTCTCATCTCACCTCTTAACATATCAATTTTAAGACCCAAACAATAACTCAAATCCTTCAACTTTGAAATCTTAGCCATTAATTCCTCATTTTCTTCATAAGATGACAATAGCTCCTTTCTCTGTATATGATCAATATTTGATATTTTCAATCTTGACTTCAAATCTTTTATTTCAACATCTTTCTCCTTCAAATGTGATTTGGCAACTTTCTCATATTTTTGATCAATTCTCAAAGACACTATTTTATCCTCTAGATCTTGGATTTTAACAAGCCTCACTTTATTAATGGGATTTATTGTTTCAACTGACTTGCTATGTTGGTGAACATCTTTTGAAATTTTCCAAAATCTATAGTTGCATGAATTAAATCCTTAGATACTATGTCACAAGTTTGTCTATGTCATTCCACTTTGTCAACCACATGCATTTGGTTGACATCAAAATGAATTTTAGTGGTATCATATTCATGTGCTCTAATTTTAGATTCATCCTTCATTGACTTAAGTTGAAGGTATACTATATCAAATTCACCTTTCTTATGATCCACTACAGTTAAGAACCTTGAAACTACTTGTCCCTTGGGGAAAATTTGAGGATACTAATACTTCTTAAATTGTTGAGGTTGCTTTTGAACCTTGGCCATCTCAGAGAATATGCATGAATAATATTATGTCAAACTTTCTTCAACTTTAATATCAGATGCTCCATTTTCAATTCTTACTTATTTCATAAAAAAATCTGATTTGCAAGTTGTTGGAGCATAACTCATCATCATCATAGGACATAAGAACTTGCTTTTTGAAAATTTCCTCCAAAAATGATGTGATTTCATCCATATCATCTTTCTTCTCATTGACTATCAAATCCGAGGAGAAAGTTACACCTGAAATGTTGTGAATCTCCTCCGCCTCAATCTGTATTATTAGATCCTCCAATATTGCTTTCTTTTGATCGGTTTCAATTGATTGTTCTGAAATAGGATAATTTGATTCTTCTTCCATTATTTTATTTCCTAACTTTTCTTCTAACTAGTATCTATTAGTAAAATTGTTTCTTCCGTTGATCTATCCTTGCTTGCATCAACAACCATGGAGGTTATAGAATTAGCAAGAAATTCCACTTCACTCACGGGTTGATCAAATTTTATCACGATGACTTTAGGTACCACATTTTGTTGTTTAGTTGAGATTTGAACTAGTTCTTATTTTACTTTCGGTGTCTTCTCAAATTGCATTTGCTTTCCTTGTAAGATTCCTTGAACTTCACTCCATCTTTATTTGTTGGCTAATCTTTCCATTTCCAAATTTGTATGGTGAACATATGATCTAGATTTAATTGAAATCCTTGAGTTAGAAATCACATGATGACGAACATATTTCCATACCTCACCTAATTCAAACTTTAAGGAACCTAATACTTTTTAAACATAAGCAAAATATGACTTTTTTTTTTTACCTAGGAAAGGAAAAACTTCAACAGGAAATGCAAACGTCTAGAACGAAATGCAACTGATATGAATTCAATCTTTGCCTGAGATATTCTAATGCAAATATTTGGGGAGTAAGATAGATTGGTAAAATATATGGCTTGACTTCAGTGCTATAAATTTTGATAATGGTATAATCTTGAGAAATGTACCAATCCCTTGCACTGCTATTAGGGCTTAACTGAAGCAATTTCTTACATTCTAGGAACATTCTAGGAGGGTGATCTCCACAGAAGACTATAAGGATTGTATACATAAATTTGTCAATGAATATTTTGAACCCTTCATTCTTAATATGTTGTCTCACTATGGGGTCCATTTATTCACAAGATGAGGGTTTGACTCTTGATCAAGATTTTTCAAATTCAAATATTCAAAATTAGCACGCTGAGCGTACAAAAGAAGGTAAAACAAATAGGATTGATACTTGAAGTATTTGTGTGTTGGAAAATAAATGAGCTAGTTATGAATGGATTCAAAGAAGTACTCATCATAATTGTATTTCATGAAGGTCTTGGGAAGATGGAGGCTTTAAAGGGGAGGATAATTTCAAGGAGCTTCACTTTGACTAGAAGGTATCGGGCTAATAGGTATTTATGTCTATGGAAGATAAGGCTTTGAATTTAGATGCCAGAGTATAATCATTCAATTGAGTAGAGTTTTCAAGCAGTATATAAATTTAGGAAATTGTTGTAGAAGAGACTGGGATAATCTCCCGAGAACCATCAACATAGATGACTTCTCATTGGGAAGGATTATAATGTTTGGCATAGATGGAAACAAATTCAAGAAAATGATAAGTAGCAGGGAAGGAAGCTTTTGCGAAGTCACAACTCCAACCATGAATCCGATCTTGAGAATCTTGATATTTTTCAAATGCAATCCGCCATTGCTTGTAGGGAGTGTATGTGGTAATGCAATGGCCATTTATGTCATGGTTAGTATTGATACAACTATCAGACTTAGAGGAGAGTGACGAGTTTGGCATGGGTAACGAGATTCTTTTTGGAAGCCATGAAAAAAGAGAGGATGATATACACGAATTTTGAATTGAAATTCGAGAACAAAATGTAGATTTACGTATCCTAATTTCCAAAACAACATAGACGTTGATAAGATTCGAACTCTAGATTGAATCCTCAACAAAATTGGAACTAATATTTTAATGGAGATTTATACCACTCATGATCAAAATAAATAAATTCATGACTTGCACAACGTTTTCATCGATGATAGTTGCCCAAAATTATTACTTCCTTAATGACATGCTAGTTGTTACCTTCCCATTCATTCTGAATTACGACTAAAAGGACTAGGAACTTTTTCTCAACAAAATATCATTAAAGACCAGAAAAACCACTTTTGGGTTGAAAACCATTGCAAAGGCCTCTCTCCCAAATTTAGAAACTGCTTATGAAGCTTTGCAATCACTATTCTCATGCAAAGTGCCACAACAATTTACCATTGCAAAGCTAAGTTGCTTGTTAAACATTTGTTTGTTTTCTCTCCACTATGAACCTCAACTCTTGATTGTAGACTTCCATGACTGCCCAATCATCCTTTGATTTAACCTTCCACCTGTTGACGTTTGATTAATCTTTTGATTTGACACCCAAGCCTACATCGCCACCAACTTCGAAATGATTTTAGGGTATGAGATAGTACTTAAAATTGTAATCATTACATCACTGCACTTGTACATATCCCATACATTAATCTCGCTACATCACTATTTGTCATGTAAATTTTGTAGAGTTACAACAATGCCCACACCAAAATATTTTCCGTGCAAGTCCTTAAGGTTATGTGATAGCATCCTCCCTCACTCTAGTACTAACATGACCATCGATTTTGGTGCCACTATGGTACTAACAGTGCTAACGATTTAGTGTCATGCCTTGTGGGCCATCTTTGATTTGTTGTTGTTATCTATGTATTTCTACAATGACATAACTTTTTGTTAGGATTTCACTATGTCAACCTTCCTTTGCCCCTCCCTTCTTTGCTCCTACTGCAATAAAGTTGTTTCTAAGCTAAATGTAACTCGTTCCACATTAATACACTTCTCTATTACATTTAGATGCATAAGAATAATCGAAATTTAAATGGATTTTTCCTTGAGTTAGATTTCAAAAAGTTGTAAGTCACTCTACCTTTTTCAAAAGTTTGATTTCAATTTTCCTATTTAAAAGGTTGTGATTCACCCATGCTTTCTTCAAATATGAATGCAAGCAAACAAGGTCCAACTTGAGCTCAATCATTTGATTAGCTTTTAAAGAACTAGGGACCTTCTCTCTATACTATGAGTACACAACCTTGTCCTTAGTACTATGAGTTGGAAAACTAGATTTTCTTGATATTGCATAGTTTAATACCTTACATGAGATATTTGATAGCAAAAACTGTTCCCAACTAACACCATACATTTATCTCATACTTTAGGCACCAAATCGT
Organism: Picea glauca; assembly: GCA_000966675.3. Classification (NCBI taxonomy): domain Eukaryota; kingdom Viridiplantae; phylum Streptophyta; class Pinopsida; order Pinales; family Pinaceae; genus Picea; species Picea glauca. The sequence continues at coordinate 852,569 of JZKD02S1673661.1, read as the reverse complement.
AAAAACCCCTTTCTTGAATCTTTTATTATCAATATGCTCTTTGTTTGTTAAACTCAAATTATTTGACAAGCATTCTATTTTGTCTTGAAGACCAATCAAGTTTCATTGTAATTAACATTGCTTCTAATCCTCATCGTCAATTGTATACAAGCGTAAAAACCTTTAGTGGAATATTTTGACACAATCACATTACTTCTTGTGTATTACAATCTATATTGTTAATTTTTCATAATTGTCTCCTTCAATATTTCCTTAAGATCTTTTGTCATTGCCTCAATGTTCTTTCTACTATATTTACTTCAAGGACTAGAAATAAGAATGTAGAACCCCCCTTTCCCTTGTTTCATCCATTATACGAACGTCCTTTTCATGGTACTTTCTTATTAGGTATGCACTATATTCATTTTGCATACTTGCTTATTGGGTAAGTGTTATTACCTTTTTAAATTGGAATGCCTTTGTTGAAGCATCTCACATGCTGCAAAACATCCATCACTTAAGTGATTAAGAGGTTGTCACTGTGGGTATCTATTCAACCAGAGTTGTCAAAGACTTGCACCTAACCCTATTTACATTTTGTGAACACTAAGTTACACACAAGCATGAGTGCAAGCAAGAACACCCCATTGGAAAAACTTGAACCTTGGTGGGGGTAATAGAAATGCCTCACTTTCATCGACTTGACAAGCCATTGTTGATAAACATTACATCTTTTCTTTCATTGTAATTCTTAAAGATGCAATGTATTTTCTTTCCAATCAATTATTCAACATACAATTCCTTTCTTTCCAAACAATTCTTAAACATACGATTCTCTAAAATGGAAACAATTTCTTCGACTATCATGCACTTTTAATGAGCAAGATGCAACCCTCTTCCACCCATATTATTATAGGTACTGGTAGAAAATATCCAAAGATGATCCAAAACAATGTATATTCTTTTATTTTATTTTAACTTGCAAAATAGATATTTGAATACCCATCATATATCTCTGCAACTTAAGTAAATGTCATATACCAAGGTATTTCACATCCTTTTATTTCGAGTATTAATCTTCTTCTAATTAGGGAAATATTAACAAACTACTTAAACTTACCAACAAATTTGCACCCATTCCACTATTTAAATCAACAACTTGCTTAAAAAATCCTAGTGAATATCAAGTTCAATAGAGGAAACTATGACTACTGAGGGGAGTTAAAATGATCAAATAAGGAGATACTCTTAGATTCCTAGAATTAAAAGATAATTGTTTAGCTTTTATATTAATGAGCATGTATCATTCATATGTCCTTTTTCAAAACTTCTCAGTATAATCATTGCATTTAATGCTATTATGCTATTTTAAGAGTTTTTATAAATAATATTTTTTTTTAAGTACCATTGAAAACTCTTATACTCACATTATCAAAAACATGTAAAGTAGATGAGCCAAAATCAATGTGCTTAAATGATTGTATCCAACAAAAGAAAAAGAGTGCAATGAACCTAGATTGCTCTTAAGAATATTCAAAACAATTCAAATTGAAAAACAACGGAAAAAGTAACAAAAAAATCGTCATTCAATAATGTTTAAACAAGATTTAACAACACGTTAAGCATAATTTGAGATTGTCTTTACATGGTAGAAATATCATTAACTATAAAATTCAAGGTTTGAATTTGGTATAAGCTAAGTGAACTGGTAACATCTCCCATTGGATTCACCTTTGCAATATGCTCCCTCACTGATGTGACCTTATGGGTTGTTACCGCATATGATCTCCTTTTTCAAGCTTCAATTAAACTTTCTTTCTTCCTTTTTTCCAAAAGTATTTCATTTAGTCAATTGTGTTTAGCTTGGGTGGTTAAAGTGATGCATCATTATCCTCCCCACCCACATTCAATTCCTGCTTTTGACATGCTTGCCCCTCGTGGGTTGTTTTGCTTCTATAAGGAGCCATTTCATGTGGATGAGGCTAGTCATGACCACTTAGTGAATAATTGGTTCCAAAGTCTATGAGTGGAATCCTCATTATTGATCAGAAGCATTCAAACAAAAAAACGTGTTTCGTTAAACTCTAGTGGCATTACAATTAACCCAAAGATGAGGTCTTGATCAGTTGATCAACCCTATTTAGGTAATGTCCTATGCACACTACAACTTTCCCATTCTCATGGAGGAGATGACTCTCGAAGTGAGAACCATCAATCACAAGCACTTTTTGTTAAGCTAAGTTGATATGGTAGAGGGGTACACTTTTGTCAAAATCACCTAAAATGTGCCCCTAACCTTCCGCAAGGAGACATTTCATGTGGATGGGGCTAGTCATAGTTGCTTAGACAAGAATCAATTCCATAGACCACGAGTGAAATTGCCACCACTTACTAGAAGCATTCCAAAATAAATATTTCATTTAGTTTCTAGAGACATTATAGTTAATCCAAAGATGAGGTCTTGATCAATTGGTCAACCATATGGGGGTAAGGTCCTATGCACACTACAAGTTTTCCATTCTTGTTGAGGAGATGACAAGAGAACCATAACAATGAAAATTTGTTTTACAACTCTAATGCACTTAGTTGATTTTACGATCTTAATTATCAATAAACAAATTGAAGAAACCTTAATATATAATTTGAAATCATATAGTTTAATATCAATTTGATTGAACGCAAATTCATAATATCACTCATAACACAAACTCTTTGAAATTCTATGAAGTAAATTATCTATTTTTTTTCATGTTCATATGTTTTCTCATAGGATTTAACCATAGTTGCATGGGAATTGCTCCCCTCATTTTCAGCATCTTGAAACTCGTTCTCGATGTTCCAGGAGCTTGGGAATTGGTACGAAACATCTCCAATTGGTTGGGAATTGTTTTGGGAACTTGAGATCTTTTTGGGAGCTTCAACATCAAGAAAATGAGAGCTTGAGATCTTTTTGGGAGCTTCAACATCAAGAAAATGGGAGCTTGGGAACCAATTTTCAAAATAGAGAGCTTTAAATTAAAATGTAAATATTTTTATTCCATTATATGAATATTACAAATACACAATTTATTACAAATATTTTCATTATATTTATTTAAAATATCACTATAAAACAAAGACTGAACTACACTAAATATTATTTTAAAAATGATTTAAGTAAAAAAACTTAATAATACACTTTATATTTGTGAATATTTAAAACTTTTAATGCATGCATGTTTTTCTTCAAGCCCAGACTAAACATGAAAGTCTAATAAATCAATACCCTATCCATGTCAAGCATTTGCTCAAGTCAACCCACCATATCATTGACTTTTAATTTTAAAAAGACATTAAAATTTTATATATGTATTTTTAATTTTGTTTCTCATTTTCTACTTGAATTTTTATGGATATTAAAGTTTCAATATTGTGTTAAATATATTCATATTAGTACAAATTAAATTAGTAGTTGTTGATCCTGGATTACCATTGTTCTCGATTTAATATATATTATTGCTACTTCCAACTTCCAATTTACTGCAAATTTGGGGGAAACTTCGAATCATTCTGGCCACTAGTATCCACGTTCCAGAAACTAGGATTTAACCATTTGAAAAATTAATTTCAATTAAAAATCTAGAAAATCTAAAACCTTGACCCAGACTAATGGTTTTGATTTTTTCAACTAAAATCTGATGTAGCTTTTTGCATTACAATCAAATTCTCGACTTGCAAATCGTTTCGAAAAACAAATAATCATGTCTTATGACATTATTTTCAACTTGTAAATATTCAATAAGATCTTAAAAGGAAAAATGGCTGTTGACCCTAGGAGTTGGCTCGACTTGCAATTCGTTTCGAAAAACAAATAATCATGTCTTATGACACAATTATTTTCAACTTGTAAATATTCAATAAGATCTTAAAAGGAAAAATGGCTGTTGACCCTAGGAGTTGGCTTAGCTGTCTACTTTACATGATCTGAGGAATAATTATTATGAAGTTCGAAAGATAAGAAAGGAAACGAAGAACCATCAACCTCGCTGCAGAAAAGTCATTAGTAATGACCAGGGATTCTTCAAGCTTTAATGGATTATGCACATATTTGAAGAATCAGGAAGAAACCTTAGAAATGATAAGGACGACGTCACCGTCAATTTTGGTGTAGAAAAGACATATTTAATGGTCTGGGGCTCCACAAGCCAGCACCTATGAAAGATCTATTAAGCCTCCAAGGCGCTAATCTGACCGCCAAAGTGGATGAACAGCAAAAATATATTCCCTCAGATAAACTACGAGCACAGAAAATAGGAAGGAATAGAAAGGATCACCCCTTCGCTTCCAATGGAATCTTCAGTTGGACAAGAAACTTAGGTTACTGCGATCAATGGAGCACATATTGGTGTCTCAATCACATTTTAGATCACCATCTAAAATATTTTGTTCACCAAGAACATATTCCAATGTGATTGAAGCTTGGAGAGTTTTATTATAGCGCAGGTCAACTACTCAAGCATTTCACCAGCATTTCTACTAGAGCTATGCATGGCAGACATTCTGGTCCCTTACTACCAACACTTTACAAGTATTGGTGCTCAGAAAAGGCAGTCAAATTGAGATGGACCTTGAATAGCTTTTACCCAGCTTCAAGGTACAACTACTCAAGCATTTCACCAGCATTTCTACTAGAGCTATGCATGGCAGACATTCTGGTCCCTTACTACCAACACTTTACAAGTATTAGTGCTCAGAAAAGGGAGTCAAATTGAGATGGACCTTGAATAGCTTTTACCCAGCTTCAATGTACTTCGAAATCTTCATTCTCCCATTGTATGACTAAAATCAGTCAATAACTTTGCAGATACTCAGGAAATATCCTACTTGATAACCATACGGGCCTCAATAAAGGAAACAGATTTTGGCGATTCCCTTCATAATAATAATGAAAAATCTTGCTGCATGGGCAATTCCCTTTGAAATTCGCTTTCTGTATGCACTACACCTTTTCTCTCCTCCCTGCCTTCCATTCCGAATGGAAAAGGAAAAATATCCCCTTCCTTGCATGCAATTGCCTCTTTAATAGCGGTTTTTTTCAGTTATACTCATGATTCATGCTTGCCCTTTCTATTAAAAAAAATGGAAACGGTTAGCTTCTCATTTTTGTTCTTAAGAATAATGGATGCCACCTTACTAATCACTGAGTCAACCAAGCTCACACTACATGCCAAGATAGTGGCATTTTAATATTTACATGTTTTTTCCTTAATTTACGTGATGCCTTAATTTATCGTAACATAGTCTATGAAAATTAAAAAAATATAATATATGAGGTGATCAAAAAAGTGTTAACAAGAGTTTTGGAGGGCATCGACTATGGCGCACTCAAATAGCCCCATTTCTGGTGAGCCCCGTTTTTCTGGGGCGTCAAAAAACAGACAAGCTAAGTCATCTTAAAATTGACCAAAACCAAACCACCAGGGGCAAAGTTCTCATCATAGCGGTGGAACTCTGACTTCCAGCATAGTTCCTATCAGATTTGGGGCCAATTTTACCCAGAGAAGGGGGGCGGTATGAGTGCCTTTTATCCCTCCCATGCTGTCTTGGAGCAATTCATTCCTTCCCTCACCCTATCGTTAATATGCTCAAGAGTGCATGTGCTAAAATGTAATCATGCTGACTTTGAAAAGCTGTATTTCAAAAGAGAAACATGAATTAAAAAATAGAGAGCTTTTTGGGTTTAATTGAGTTGCAGAATACTAGTACAGCACAGTCTGTATCATATGTATACGTCCTACATAAACACTAAATCATAGGCATTTTCATGAAGACTATCCCAATTTTCCTAACAAAATAGAAAACTGAAAACTTTGCATCAAATGTTGAACTCCTTAATATAAAGCAAGACCAAAAAGCAGAAACTGATCAAAATAGCAATTCCCATCCTCATGCTAGAATCTATTCCTTGAGATGTCCATACTCTCATATGGTTTCTCGATCTAAGACTTCAATATCCATTTTAACACACATCGTAATCTATAAAGTGCAACCTTTTGGTAAAACAAGATGATTTTATGATTGCGATTTAAACTTTTGCAATACTCGGTCGATTGAGGGGCATGGTACGAGCAATGGAAAATACATTGCTAGACAGACAAAAATACATCACAAAAGCTTTAATTATAATACAAATCCAGTGACAGCTCTTTTCTTTCCATGTTTGTTGCATATTTTCACTTCTGAATACAACGCTTTTGCTATGCATACATGTGTCAATGGAAGTCTGTCCACCATAAAGCCAACAAAATGACTAATGTTACACGTAATCCATGATTTGGAACATTTTTGACCAGTTACAGTGAAAATAAAGCCATCATACTCCCATATAAAAACAAATATGGGATAATGCTATCAAAGGAAAATTACACTTGGGAGTTATATCCATGATACAACATAATGCTTAACTTAACTAAGAGCATCACTTATAATTGCTCGATAAGAGAGTTGTTGTTCATATAGTGCACGAAAGATACGGTATTTTGCATCATGGTATTTCTTCACCTTGGGGTCTTGGGATGGTTGGAACACCTGCAAATCAATCAAAGTTTTTGATTATATCTTGTCTTGAGCTGATTTACTTCAATATATGGAAATCCTAAATCGATGTTCCTTGTAATGACGAAAATATCTAAGAAACAACAGAAATTTGTTTTCTCGTAATGTGATAGAACGATCCAATTAGTAGATATGACCTAGTGATGACATTCCAAAGAAATCAACTCATTGAATTTACACTTAAATTATAGTTTTAGTATTTTTCTTTAGAAAAGGATGTAAAGATGGAGGCATGTTTTATACAGTTGATAGAAGAAATTCTCTCGGAATTGCATACCCATCATGCAACAAATAAATGTGCAACATGTATGCTTTGAGTATGTGCCGCCTTGTGGGATTTAAAAACATGACATTTTGTCAATAGGGGCTTGGTGATGGTAAAAGGGGGTGTTTCATAACCCAAACCAACGTTCAAATCCCCCCCAAAGACATGTTTCACCCCTTGTTAGCTATCTTGCTCGTGTAAGCAGGCCACTTCAGTAAATTTGACCCAAGTCCACGTCCTGGGCAACTTTGGCAGAATAGATACCCACTACCTGTGCCTTCTTGGCCCAAGGGATCTTTCTAGTGTTGTAAGACAGCTACATTGCATTGTAATATTGCCAGATTGGGGATGGACACGCTTGCCGCACAGTGATAATAGAAAAAAGAAAAAAAAACGTGGCATTCTAAAGATACCCCTAAAGACAACATACTATGTTGTTCATAGTGCATAGCGTAGCAATTCAATTATCTATCCGCACAAGGGTTTATACATATATTACTAGAAGCATGCCCTCAAACCCAAGTCATAATACACTAGTTTTAACCATAGTGTACATGTTACTTCTTGTAATTTGAAAACAGTGAGACTCACTTAAGTACCTTATGGTCATCCTTATAACATCGATACAAACAGAAGGTCTAACAGCTAAAATTGTGTGTTGTCCATGGAGGTTACCACTTTGTTGGGCCATAAAGAAGTTCCGACTATTCTTATAGAGAGAAATAATGATAATAGTTGTCTTTCCCAGGCATTTCTTATGACCTATGATGCACAAGTTATGCGATGGGCCAAATTAAGACATGAAAGATTGCACGTTGGTAACAAAAGAAAAAGTTGCTCATTGCTTGGAGAAAGCTCATATTTTCTTCATTCATTTTTTCATGTTTGAGCCTGACATAAACATAAATGTATGTTTGTCAACTCACCTTATAGCTAAAATAGTTGTTCCTCATGTCGAGTTCACTATAAAGTGCATTCTTTTTCTCACATCAGACATCACACCAAACATGCAACACCAAATTATGCAAAACTCAAATGCAATAATGTTTAGGCTCTTCATTAACAATTCATGTTGTGCAGGGATGACTGTAAAGACAGACATATTAGAAGATGGTTCCACATTGATTCTTTCGAGTATACATGCATGCATGCATACAGAGAAATTCGAGATATTACCTGTCAAAGAAAATTGAGATATCAGTTGTTTGAGATAACTAATACATCTATAGATTTCATAATGCTCATGGGAAACTGTGGGAGCGACAATCCCTGTGGCCCACTTTTTTACCATAGAACCTAAGTCACGTGACACCGGGACATGAGACACAGGACACAAAGGACACATGGATATGAGTATCTGACATGGGACACATCAATCCCGGAAACAGGACATGGGGGACACATTTTATATATATATATATATATAATTACAAATTACAAATACAAAAAATAAAATATAGACATAAAGATCCATTTTTTATAGAAATTAGAACATTTACAAAATATTGATACAACTAGTTAATACATTAATGATGATCAAACAAACAAAAAATTAGAATATCAATACACATGTCATAAAATAGAAGTTTAGATGTTAGAGCCATACATTGCGTTTTCTCATTAAGTCATTTGACGTAATCAAAATCAGAATGTATTGCATAGATACTGAGACATTGATACTATATATGGGAATGCCAATGGCAAATACAAAAAGGTAGATACTAGAACAGAAGATGGAAGAATCTCGTAGCTTATCACTCTCAATAGTTGTCCTCCATGTCAGAATCATCAAAATTACCACCACTGCCACTGCTCTCTCCTCCATCCTCCTCCTCTATATCCAATCCAAGATTTGCATTTGCTGGTGTGGAGGATGACCCCTCAAGAGGATCACCATCATCAAAAGTGACCAGCTCTAGCACTAGCTCATTAAGATCCAAGTTGACTAATGCCAACTCAACACCACTGTCCAAACCAATGTTACATTTATTGACGATATATTGCTGATGTCGCGAGAAATTCCTAAAGCTGTTATTATCAGCTCCATTTATCACAATAATTTCATCTTTTGAAATTATCACGATACATTCAAATTATTGCAATAATTTTGGATATTATCACAAGTTAATGCAAATTCTGGCCATGTCCATGTCAAACTTGCCTTATAACCGTTTTTTTGTTTTATTAACCCTCATTTTACAAAAGTGAGTGAGGGGATTGAACTCTAAGGATACTGTGGCCATTTTCCATCAAGAAAACAAGGGGAAATACATTGTTGTCATTTCCATCATCCGAGCAATTGTGGAGAGGCGATTTACTCCGATCTACCATGTCCATATTCCCTGTTATGTAGAAAAATTTATGGTTGTATTTTCTTTGTTTTTCAAGATTTAGTATAGGGTTTGCAATGTCCATTAGATATGCCTCTTCTTGCCCTCTTTTAATGGGAGATTAAACACTTATGTAGCTGTGATATTTTAATTGCAGCATTCTTTAAGTTTTGTGTTGAATTGAATTTCCCCATTTGTTTTGTGCCATTGGTTTAAAACTTTAAACGGTTCCCTACAAAATGCCAAATCCATTGGACCCAATGTGGGAGTATGGTGAACCACATGAGAGTCATAATAGACAGGCTGAACTGCAAGTTATGTGGAAGGGAAATGTTTGGCGGAATCAACCACTTGAAATACCACCTTGCAAAACCCAGGGCATGAAGTGGATATTTGCCTTGCATCTACCCCAAAAATTGTCCATATTGCAAATCAACCAATGCTTGATATTGCTAGGAAAAGAGATCAAGGGGAAGAAATAATGCTCGAGCTTGCAAATAAAACAACAAGAAGCATGGGAACCACGAGCTTCTCAAGGGTGGGGGAAACCCAATCCTTGGCCACACCTGTAGAAATTCGAGGTACTATGAGGCTGCCAACTAAGGTCTGTCTTTGACCTTGAGATTGGCTCTAAGTTTCAATCTTCAAAACTGTTCTTTGCTGTTTTAGGACAGCAAACAGTTTAGTAACTTTATGCCCATAGTTTTTGTAGGTTAAGTGTTCTTTGAGGTGCCCTTGCAAGTGTTTTTGTAACCCAAAGTTAGCACATGCAATATAACTCAAAACAAGTAACACTTCCTCTAGATCTTAACGACACAAGTAAGCTGATCTACACTCTAAGCATGCATGAAATGAACACAAGTATTTTTGGTCAACATGACCCTAGATTAAACCCCCCCGGGGAAAACCAGTTTGGAATGGAAGTATATATAAGTGTCTAAAGCATGAGATACAACAAGTACATGAAACAAATGAACCTGATACAAAGGCAACCCCTCTCAAGTTGCTATACAAGTCCAAGAAGGTGAATGCGCCCAAGCATGGTGAGTCCTTCTCCTTTGTTGCTCAATCCCACTGAAGTGAAGCGCCCTTGACCTTGGATGCTCTAAACTTTAAAGAAGAATCCCTTGCACACAAATGTGCTCTTGTGTGCTACCTCTCCACTGAAACAAATAGATTTGACTTCCTCGAACTATAGCTCCTCCCTGCTAGGTGTGCGCCCTCCTCCTATGGTGCGCCCTCCTCCAAGCAAGTGTGATCACCACTAAATAATAGGGTCTCTAGCTGTCATAGCTCCTCCATGAATAGAAGCGCCCTTGCTGCCCTCTTCCAATGCCTCCAACCTCATGCTCATCATGTCTCGAGGCCCACAGGTCCTAGACATGGAGTACCGAGAGCAGGATTGACCTGAGCGTGGCCCTGGAGAGCCCATCATTTTCTTCTTCCATCAGCTTTATCTTGTTAGCAACAACATCCATCACCATCGGCTTGGTCCTGTATCAGAAGAGGTTCTTGCTCCATGAGGTAATTGGTCTAGGTATCATGGTATGTGTCACTTTTGATCATTGAAACCTTTAAATATATGCATTTGATTCCTTTTATCTCTAACAACTGCTTGGATCTTACATTGGCCTACTTGACCATGCTTGGGGAGATTGACAGGGTGCCCTAGCAAGCCTGTGCCCATAGGACTTGGTTTGCCACTGGGGGGATTTCTGAAAAGCCATCATCTGCTCCCATCATAGCACCACTGTTTCATCTTATCTCTCGCTAATTTGTCCCATTCCCCTTGTCCGGGCATTGTGTTGACCTGTTTGTAGGATTGCACCTTATCTCGTGGGAAGAAGGGGCTAAAGGCCCAGAAGGTAAAAGCAACTGGTAAAAGATAAAAGCCTAGAAATAAAACCTCGAGATGCTTC
>JZKD02S1673661.1:788737-802834 GCA_000966675.3 Picea glauca | reverse complement strand
AGGCCTGGGACATCCTCTTCCTCTTGAAGTTTAAAGGTACGGCTAGCTTAAGGGAAGAAGAAAGAAAGAGTGTAGCAATGGCTAGGCTCTCTTCTTCTTCTTCAATGGCTAAAAGGTTTTTCTATCAGGGGACATGAGACAACGACCTACTTGTGTGTTTGTCCCCTAGAGTTTTGATTCAGCAATATTTATAAATAGATGCAAGAAATTAAACTACAACCATTCAATCAAGAAGTTTTGCAGAAAAGTACTTACAAATCATCAAAAAAATAGCATGCAAACCCTAGTTGTAAACCTTCCTTCAAGAAAAACACCATAAATTGCCAAAAATCTCCTCCTCAAACAAGCACCTTCCTCAAATCAGCCAATAACCCTAATAGGGCGCAAAAATCAGACCTCACTAGGAGAGTGAATGATTTGTTATGTCAAAATGAGGCTAAAACTCCTCAATATATAGTGTATTAATGACCTTAATTAATTTCAGGTCATAAAAAATGGTCGACAAGACCAGAATACTGTTTTTACATTAAATTGTCAAATTAAAACCCTAACTGAACTGTAATAAAGGTAAAAGCCTCTTCAAGGGAGGCGCTAGCCCCTTTTAGGGCAAATGAGACATCCAGGAGCAAAACGTTAGCCCCCTAGGGGCTTCTCCAACATGCCACATGTGCCATTGTTGCCCAGTCTACCTCCAAGAATGACCATGAAGCTGGATGACGACATGGTAAGGATGGGGATGCTCTGAGCCTTCCAAGGCCAACGTTCCACGGAAAAGGGGTCATTCCCCCTAGGCCGGGCTCTGCCAAAGTGCCTCTGGTGAAACGTCCTCTTCTTCTCTGGTGCAAAACCTCGATCAAACATTGTCCTGTCTCTGCCCCTCTGACGAGGTCTCAGCAACCATCTGATGGGCTCTTCAGCCCCATGGAGGTCCGAACTAATCATCTCCCCATGTGTACCAGTCCAAATGGTACCTGTCCGTCGGGCATGGTCCTGCACATCAAAAACTACGCCCTCCATGGGCTCATTAGTCACAGGGATCATAGCAATGTCAATCACATTTCATCATTAATATTATCAAACATATGCATAAAAACCCTGATATATCGTTCAATAGCTCAAAGATATTACAAAAGTCAACAATACAAGATCGAAGAAAAGGACAAGACATCCTATTGGGCTAGTATCCACAAGAGAAGGGAAGTTCCCAAGAAGGTTTCATCCAAGCCATGTAAACGAGATGATGTGGCTAGGGGATGTCCAGACAAATGGGTAGAGTGAAAGCCAGGGATGCACAATGTTATCTGTGGGTGCCTTTGTAGAAGGCAAGTTGTACCCGTCATGGATGCAATTTTTTCCAAGCCCGTTCTTGCCTTTATTCTTTCTTTATTTGCTTTTTCTTCTTCTTTTTCTTTTTTATTCAAGGTCTAACCGAAGGACACTGCCTTGGCATGGTGACCAGAGCTGACAGTGTTACCCACAAGTATTTTCACAGAGATGAGAAGGTTGGCTTGTGATGAGACCCCCTTTCCCTTGGCCATGCAACCAAAGGTCATTGCCCTGGCGTGGTAACCAGATAATGGCAACATCATACTATTAGGTACCCATGAACCTAATAGGCTGGCTCGTGATGAGACCCCCTATCCTCTTGGTTAGGTCTTGTTTATTATTTTCCGAGTCCCTCTTGTTTCTTGCTAAGAGACTTTTTATCGCTTTCTCGGGGATCCCTGGGCGAGGCATCTCGAGGTTTTATTTCTAGGCTTTTATCTTTTACCAGCTGCTTTTACCTTCTGGGCCTTTAGCCCCTTCTTCCCACAAGATAATGTGCAACCCTACAAACAGGTCAATACAATGCCCAGACAAGGGGAAAGGGATAAATGAGCGGGAGATAAGATGAAAAAGTGGTAGTATGATGGGAGCAGATGATGCCTTTTCAGAAATCCCCCCAGTGGCAAACCAAAACCCATGGGTACAGGCTTGCTAGGACACCCTGTCAATCTCCCCAATCATGGTCAAGTGGGTTAATGTAAGATCCAAGCATTCGTCAGAGATAAAAGGAGTCAGATGCATATATCCAAAGGTTATAATGATCAAAAGTGACACATACCATGATACCTGGACCAATTACCTCATGGAGCAAGAGCCTTCTCCGATACAAGACCACGCCGATGGTGATGGATGTTGTTGTTGCTGACAAGACGAATCTGATGAAAGAAGAAAAGGATGGGCCCTCCAAGGCCATGCTCAGGTCAATCCTGCTCTCGGTACTCCATGTCTAGGACCTGTGGGCCTCGAGACATGATCTCCTAGTTATCCCTAGAAATCGGGGATAACAAGGAGCATCAAAAGACCCTATTAGGTGTGGCAGTACCCAAGTAGAGGGATATTTCCCAAGAAACCTATCTGAGTGCAAATGTAGTGGACGAAAACGTGTTGGGTTGACTTCATAGTGATGGTGGCATTAACATGCAAGATATCGTGCTTGGTCCTTTTCAAGTTTCAAGCACTTTATACTTTCTTTTTCTTGCTGGGATTAAGTCCTTTTAGATGATATGTATTCAGTACATTTAGGACTAGGGGCGATCGCCTCATAGCGAGGGGGTAGAGCTTAAGCTGGCCTTTGTCTTTTAAAGTTGGCCATTCATTATCCCACATTCTTTCTTTATTTTTTTATAGCAACTGCATCAACCTCAACATTTTAGCCCTTCTTCTCATAGGAGGATGAACCATGTGCCTTTTTGGTGTACATGTAATAGCCATACTGAAGTTTATTACACTGCGAAAGGCTCCAGGATGGAAAGTGTTAAGTATGGGGGGGAACAATACGTTACCCTCATCAAAGCCTCCCAGTAGTACCCCTGTTTCCCAAGAGTGACAACAAGGGACTACAACATTAATGATGGCCACTAAGGTGGAAAAAGGCAAAAAGCATAACTTCCTAAGCTTATGATCCATTATCCAACTTCAACCCATGATCCTCACTCACATGCCAAATGCATTGAATATGACACTTTATATGAAACAAGAACTAATGTACCTCATAATGTGTCGGACCACCCCCTTCCAATGAACCATGTTGATCGGGTGTGATGAGTTGTGCTGATGAGGAGGGAGGCATCTGAAGGGTATGATGCACTACTTCTTGGGACTAGAAGTATGGTAGAGGACTGATGAGATTTTCTTGAGCCAAGGAAAATATACAGTGGAGATATTGAAGAAATTTGGTATGATAGACTGCAAGTCCATTCCTACACCGATGGTGATGGATCTGACGAAAACGACCGAGGCTTCTACTGTTTCAGGCGAGATTGATCCACATCTTTACTGACCAGTGACAGTTGATTGGATCATTGATGTATCTGGTTAACACCAGACCTGATATATGCTATGCAATGAATGTACTTAGTTAGTTTATAATTCAACTGAGACAGACTCACTGGATAGCAATGAAGCATGTATTGAGATATCTACGAGGCACAGTTGGATATGGCCTGAGATATGCCTCCGGTGTAGACATGAGATTGCAGGGATATACCGATGCAGATTGGGCAAGGAGCACAGTGGACCGGAAGAGCACATCCAGTTGTTGTTTTCCCTTGGGATCTGCCATGGTTTCTTGGTGCAGTAGGAAACAGAGCTTTGTGGCTTTGAGTACCGCAGAAGCAGAGAACATAGCATTATGTGTGGCAGTCTGCGAAGCAGTGTGGCTTCGCAAGCTCCTTGCAGATTTATTTGGTCATGAGATGGATTCCATTGTTATCCATTGCGATAACCAGAGCTGTGTGAAGCTCTCATAGAATCACGTGTTTCGTGATAAATCGAAACACATTGAGATCAAATACTATTATATCAAAGATATGGTGCAGAGGAAAGCAGTACACATGCATTACCTTTCTACACATGAGTAGGTTGCAGATGTCTTCACCAAACCGCTTGCCAGGACGAAGTTTGAGTACTTCCGTGAGAGACTTGGCTTGGTGGAGAATGCCTCCCTAACTGAGAAGGAGTGTTGTTGATTGCATCTTCATGAGACATCTTCCAGATCTTTCTCCTTTGGACTGAGTTGAGACATCTCTGTGAGGAAGCCCAAGTGTTGGGTGTGCCCATGTGATGGGTGTGCGTCAGACTCTGGACTGAGTTGTGATGACGTGTGGTCTCTTGCTTTGTACTCCTCTGGACTGAGTTGAGTCAGCTTGAGATGGTCTCATGCCTTGTACTCCTGTGGACTCAGTTGAGTCGGCTTGAGATGGTACTCCAGATGATTCTCCTGTGGACTCAATTGAGATAGAGATCTGTTGAGTATGACGTCCCTGTGGCCGAGCACAAGTGGACATGTCCCTAGTGGTTGAGCACTAGTGGACGTGTGAGATCCTTGCTATATTGTTTGAGAGTAAGATTTACTTGTAACCCTAATTTGTAATCCTACAAGTCGGCCCCACCATATGTGAAAGATAATTAATATTTATGTAATGATTAATTATATTAATGAGTTATTGAGGTCGACCCTATTGTGCCAAGAGACACACCTATTGTTGTGTCTAGTCTTGTATAAATAGAGGTGAATCCCCATTGAGGATTACACACTCTCACTTGTCATTTTGAAAATTTCAGCAAGTGCTTGTACAACTGAAGTGCACACCTCTCTTGGGCGCTAGTTTCAAGGTTGTAGAGCACCCTCTTGTGTGCATCTAGGGTTTATGGTTTGGGGGATCTTCTCTTGAGAATATAGCAAAGGATTGTTGGGTTTTTCCCTTGTTTGAGAAGGGTTTTCCCAGGATACTTCTTGTATTCTTGTGCATGGTTATTATTCTTGTGATCTTGGTTATTGCAACACTTGTGTATGGTGTTGATACATTTGTTTATGGTTCAAGTACATGCTAAATGAAATAAACCTTATGCTTGAGCAGATCATAGAGAAAATTCAACACCCTGAACTAGCTAGTTCAGTCAAGAACCAAGCCTGTTATCCCTATTTTTTTGGGATAACTAGGAGATCATGTCTCGAGGCCCACAGGTCCTAGACATGGACTACAGAGAGTAGGATTGACCTGAGCATGGCCTTGGAGGGCCTATCCTTTTCTTCTTCCATCATATTTGTCTTGTCAGCAGTAGCAGCGTCCATCACCATCAGCTTGGTCTTGTATCGGAAGAGGTTCTTACTCCATGAGGTAATTGGTCCAGGTATCATGGTATGTGTCACTTTTGATCATTGAAACTTTTAAATATATACATCTGATTCCTTTTATCTCTAACAACTGCTTGGATCTTACATTAGCACACTTGACCATGCTTGGGGAGCTTGACAAGGTGCCCTAGCAAGCCTGTGCCCATAGGTCTTGGTTTACCACTGGGGGAATTTCTGAAAAGCCATCGTCCGCTCCCATCATAGCACCACTGTTTCATCTTGTCTCCTGCTCATTTATCAGATTCCCCTTGTCCAGGCATTGGTTTGACCTATTTGTAGGATTGCACCTTATCTCGTGGGAAGAAGGGGCTAAAGGCCCAAAAGGTAAAAGCAGCTAATAAAAGACAAAAGCCTAAAAATGAAACCTCGAGATGCTTCGCCTAGGGATCCCCGAGAAGGCAATAAAAGGCCTCTCAGCAAGAAACAAGAGGGACCCGGAAAATAACAAACAAGACCTAGTCAGAGGATAGGGGGTCTCATCACGAGCCAGCCTATTAGGTTCATGGGTACCTACCAGTATGACATTGCCACCATCTGGTTACCACGCTAGGGCAGTGACCTTTCGTTGCATGGCCAAGGGAAAAGGGGTCTCATCACGAGCCATCCTTCTCATCTCTGTGAAAGTATTTGTGTTTAACACTGTCAGCTCTGGTCACCATGCCAAGGCAGTGTCCTCTGGTTAGCCCTTGAATAAAAAAAGAAAAAGAAGAAGAAAAAGAAAATAAAAAAATAAAGCAAGAGAAAGAATAAAGGCAAGAACGGGTTTGGAAAAAATGCATCCACGACAGGTACACCTCGCCTTCTACAAAGGCACCCATAGATAACACTATGCATCCTTGGCCTTCACTGCACCCACATGTCTGGACATCCCCTAGCCACATCACCTCACTTACATGGCTTGGATGAAATCTTCCTAGAACTTTCCTTTTCTTGTGGATACTAGCCCAATAGGACGTCTTGTCTTTTTCTCCAATCTTGTATTGCAGGTTTTTGTAATGTCTTTGAGCTATTGACTGATGTATTAGGGATTTTATGCATATGTTTAATAATATTGATGATGAAATGTGATTAACATTGCTATGATCCCGGTGACTGATGAGCCCATGGAGGGCGTAGCTTTTGACGTGCAAGACCATGCCCGACGGACATGTACCATTTGGACCAGTACGCATGGGGAGATGACCAGTTCGGACCTCCATGGGGTTGAAGAGCCCACCAGATGGATGTTGAGACCCCATCAGGGGGTAGAGACAGGATGGAGATGGATCAGGGCTTTTGCACCGAAGAGGAAGAGGAAGTTCCATCAGAGGCACTCCGACAGAACTAGACCTGGGGGGAATGACCCCTTTTAGTGGAATGCCATCCTTGGAAGGCTTGGGACGTCTCCATATTCACCATGACGTCATCCAGCTTCATGGATGCTTTTGGAGGCAGACTGGGCAACAGTGGCACGTGTGGCATCTTGGAGAGGCCCCTAGGGGGCTAACGTTTTGCTCCTTGGTGTCTCATTTTCCCTAGAAAGGGCTAGCGACCCCTTGAAGGGGATTTTACTCTCATTTTTACTTGATTAGGGCTTTTTACTTAGCATTTTATGTAAAAACAGTATGATTTTGACATTATGGCCTTGTCGGCCTTTTTATGACCTAAAAGGTAAACTTAGGTCATTGATACACTATATATTGAGGGTTTTGACTCTCATTTTTATCATCAATTACAACTCACTCATAGTGAGGTCTGATTTTTAGCGCCCTATTGGGGTTTTTGGCTGAACTAGTGATGCACACTTGTTGAAGGAAGAGATTTTTTAGCATTTATGGTGTTTCTCTTGAAGGAAGGTGTTACAACTAGGGTTTTCATGGTTATTTCTTCATGAATTGTAAGTGTTTTTTCTGCAAAAAATCTTATTGAATGGTTGTAGTTTAAATTTCTTGCATATTGCTTATAAATTTGCTGAATCAAAACCCTAGGGGACAAACACACAAGTAGGTCGTTGTCTCATGTCCCCTGATAGAGAAACCTTTAGCCATTGAAAGAGAAGAAGAGAGCCTAGCCATAGCTACACTCCTTGCTTCTCTTTCCCCTGTGCTAATCGTACCTTTAGAATCCAAGAGAGGGAGACGTCCTAGGCCTAGGTTATCTACACATACGGCCATTTTTCCCTTAGGGTTTGAAGAAAGAGCCTTGCCATAGCAACACTCTCCCTCTTTAAGCTCTCTCATCTTGTTTTTGTGCTTCATTTGAGCTAGTTGTTTGTCGGGAAGGAGGAGAAAGCATGAGGCCTTGCTTTTGCAACACCAGAGTGAGCCTCTCTCCCCTAGGGTTTTGTCTTTGAGGCTCTGCTTTAGAAGCACCTTGAAAACTTTTCCCTCTAGTCCTTTTAAAATCTCGTCTCCTTCAACCTGTGTGTCCTTCACTCTTTTGACTCCATTTAACCCTAAGGCACTGATCTCCAGCCTGAACGTTGAAGTAAGACCTTGATCCAAACACTCTCAAACAATTTTGAATTGAAACCCTAACTACACTAACCCTAACCTACTAACCCTAAGTTGCTGACGTCACCCTTGGTTATTTCATCTTGGTGCAGCAACGTTTCACTTCATAAGCAATTGAATGGTAGTTGAGGGCATTTATTAGACTAAGTATTGATTGATTACATTGGATGCCATATCATTCTTGTATCTATTGACAAGTGACATATTTATCATTGCCATTTTGCAAACATTGACTTCGTCAATATTTACTTTTTTTTAAAGTGCTTATATTGGATATCAAATAGTCATTGATTTATGAAGTACTAACCAAGATTGCACGTATTAGTCTCCTTGTTGTGTTGTCTCAAGCAGGTGCTTTTCTTTTCTTTGGTTATACTCTATTATTGGCTGTTTAGCTGGGACTATCTGATTGGTGGTAATCTGTGAGGGGGAAATTTGTCTTTGTGCTATTAGTCTTTGCCCTTTCAAAACCCCAGGTTACCGGGGATGTCTCCCCTGGGCCTAGCCTCCCTAAATAGAAAGAGCCTCCCCATTGTGGTGACATTGGGTGGGGAAGGTTCCTGTTTCGCCAGTTTGACCTACTATTTTTTAGCCTTTCTTGCATCTACAAACTGTGCGATAACAAAGCCAAAACTAGTTCGGTTCCAGTTCAGGGGTTGATTCAACAATTTTTTTGTATACCAGTCTGGATCAGTTAGTTCCAATCTAGACCTGCCAATGCTAATAACATTGATTAGAACTATAACCTTGAAAATTTTCAATTAAAGGTGGGGATTTAAACTCTAATTCTAGTTCAATCAATTTTTCTTTTGAAACACTCACAATATGTTCCATCAAATAATAAGCACAATGCATAATGCTCTAGGCTTCAATACTAACATGTTATCGCTTGTGGGAATCACTTGATTCCATATGATTTGCCAAGATACCTCTGATTTCTACCTATTTTCCACGATATTTCTGATAAGTTTCTTTATGGAACCATGGTTAATCCCTATGCCGTCCCCCAAGGGTGGGGGCATCATTATATAACCTTGGATTAGGGGAAGGGAGTACTTTTGTGTTTTGCGTTTTTGTTTTTTTGGGGGTTTTGGACACATTAGCATTGTCGATGGGACCAGCTCGGATCAGTTCATCCAGTTCTTAACTGACCCTGAACTAGCCAATTCGGTCAAGAACTAGGACAATGTTGATGTTTCTGGTAGCTGCGGAAGGTATTCACCTCTGAGACAACCTTTCTTATAGAAGAAGATGCCAAAGGGAAAACCATTGAAAGAATTAAAGAAGCCCCAGAAGAAATTTATTGCTCCAGAAGTCAAGACGACCTGTTAGAAAAGATAAAGTAAATGTATTTTCCAAAAAGGACAGGTCGGCCCCACTGGAAAAGTTCATTGGCAGATTAGTATAAATAACAGTGGACGCTAGCTCATTTACACACACTCTCCACTCTGAAAAAGGGCGCAAGTCTAAGTGCGAGCTGCAGCTGCTACAATCCAATGAAGGAAGGGAGGCGCATGTCTAGTTGGGGTATATCTCTCAGTCTTGGTGGTGCGCTAGAGGTGGACTAGTGCTCTAGCACTTTGGCTAGGATTTACATTGCTGGATACTTTCTTATTGGTTTGCTCTAGTGAATAGAGCTTGTTCTTGGTTATTCTGTCTTTGGCATGGATATTCTCTATAAGAAGATGTTGGGTTTTCTCCCCTTGTGAAGAAGGGTTTCCCAGGATAAGCTACTATGCTTTGCTCGGGAATGGCATTTGAGGATGCCTATAGTTGGGTGGCAATGAAATAACATTGCCTATGGAGAAATGAGCAGACCCAATTTCTTTTTGTAATTTGTGCTTGGTTAATCTTCTTGAGATCCCGGTTATTTACTGCAGTTGTAAAGTAGTCTAGAAATTCAACAGGCAAAACCAGTTCAGGGGCCGATTCAACAATTTTTTTGTATACCGGTCTGGATCAGCTGGTTACAATCTATACCTGCCAGTGCTGATAACATTGGTTAGGACTATAACCTTGAAAACTATCAATTAAAGGTAGGGATTTAAACTCTAATTCTAGTTCAATCGATTTTTCTTTTGAAACGCTCACAATATATTGCATCAAATAATAAGCACAATGCATAATGCTCTAGGCTTCAATACTAACATGTTATCGCTTGTGGTTAATCACTTGATTCCATATGATTTGCCAAGATACCTCCAATTTCTGCCTATTTTCCCCGATATTTCTGATAAGTTTCTTTATGGAACCACGGAGATATATTCCCCTAAACAATATCTACAACATTGCTACAAATTATACTTTTTGGATGGGTCTAAAACGAATGTACTTCAGATTAGAGTCCATCTCTCTCTCTCTCTACATGCGAACATGCACACAAAAACACATTCTCAGACGTAGTAATCTCTATTGCTGTTATGTACCTAATCACCATTATGTAAAGAGTAATTCCTTCATTTTAGAAAATATTGACAACATTTCTCTCTACAAAATGATATTTTCCAATGTTTGATCTACTCATATAAGTTGTCTGTTATAGTTATTCCATCTTGTTGGCTGCCAAACAGAAATCTAAGCATTTCACATTTTAATTATTAGATATAGTATCCTCGTATAGGAAGATAAACGCTGAATTGCAAGGAACACTTCCTCCACACTATAGAATCCAAATTTGGAACTTGCAAAGTCATATTCAATAAGCCAAAACAAAAATAGCCTTGGCAATTTTGAGCTTCTTTATGCTTGGTTAATCTGGTTCCTTCTCTATTTCAAATTTTATTTTCATTTTCTTTCCTTGCTGGAGAATTTCAGGATTATATTGTCACCTGGCCTGGTGCATTAAGTGCTTTCATTGCATCATGAAGAGTGGCATACTTCTTAGCAGAAACTGCACCCAATATAGCTGCACCTAAGAGAACTGACTCTTTCTCTCTTGGCAATATCACAGGGCAACCTGCATATTAGAAAATTAATCAGGTTTACAATCATGTTTATGATGCCTATTACATATTCAGAAAGCTGATTAAAATAATTAGAAATATATACAAAGTAATCCTCACCAATGATGTCTGCATGCTCTTGAACATACAAAGAATTTTTGGAGAGTCCTCCACATGCAAAGAGTGTATCAATCTGCAGATGCATGAGAGTGGTAATTGTTAACTGTGTCTTTACAATATTATAACATATTACATATAGAAAATCAAAGTCTTTCAATTGGGCAGTTGGATGACAAAATTTGCTGAAAGTATGCAAGCAGCTGCGAATGTATACCAATGTGGAAATCTGACTCCTGAACAGTGAACACACACTATAAGTAGAAGCCAGCAAATATGCTGCTTGTAGTTGAATACATGATTGGATTCTTTATACTGTTACACGAAGTAGAGCAAAATAGATCATGTCAAAAACTAATGATTTGAATGCAGGAGGGCATACTTTCATCTGCGAGCAATTTGGAGAGTGCAGGAGGCTTCAAAAGTCTGCAACTATAGAGCATAATTTCAGAGGTGCAAGGTATCTATGTAGGTAGAGAGTATGTTTTTGCAGTTTGCAAGCTGTTTTAACTTTTAACTCTTTAAGAAGGGGTTTTATATATTCTCAACTTCTTTCCTTTCCCATTCAATGGCACATGTCCACAGAAGCAACCTCAAACCCCTGTGAAGATGTTTGTGCTGGTGGTGACTAACCTCTTCGGGAGTATGACACAATTTTGGGATCCGTTGTAGGAGAGAGTAGTAGAGATTGGAGCTGCAATCTGTATAATAATATCTACAAAGTATGTGACACCCGTGTCAAGGCCCATTCTTTGCATGAACTGGTTCATGGAGTTAAAGGATGTTATAACACATTGAATGCACAAGATCAGTTGCCTCCTGTTAAAGAGGATGAAGCAGCAAAAAGGGTAAAAACTTAAAAGAAACGAGACAAAGGATAATAGCTACTCCACTCAGTACTGAGTAGAGAGCCTCTTATTCTGAAGAAGGCATGGAAGAAAACAAAAGCAAGTGGCCATTTGGTGATTATGTTTGACATTTAAGCGTGAGATGAGGTGGCAGAGTGGCTAGGTGCCTATATGCAGTATACAATTTAATGTACTTCACTCAAATTATAGGCACGATATGACGTGGGAAGTCCACAATGCATCTAAAGGATACAAATCACCTAGTTTTTAAAAGGTGTGAACAAACTTGCTTGCCAAAGAGAGAAGCCTACTTGATAGGCACTTGGAGACCATCCAGTCCTCTTGGAAAAATTCAGGGAATTCAATTGTGTCTGATGGGTGGAAAGATTGTGCTCACATGTCACTAGTGAATGCCACTGCTTCTTCACCAGTTGATTCACTGGAAAAATTCTCTGGAATGCAATTGAGAGCATTGGACCATCCAATATGATGAAAGCCATCACAGACACTGCACCTGTTTGTAGAGTTGTGGAGGTATCCTCATATCATTTAAATTCCCTATATGGTTCATTCATTCCAACCTGCATTGAATTAGTTAAACAATTACAAACCCTGGATAATAGAATTTACTAAGCAATGTCATCAAACTATGAATCTATCACAAACCACCACATGTCTCAATACCTTTTTTTACAATTCTCTAAATGAAAAATGTTGATAGTCGCTGAGAAAAATATCCATCCAACTTAGGTAATGACGAAGTGACTAGTAGAGGCCAAATATGCATTGTTTCCTATGGTTGTGAGTTACGGGTATTCTAGAGCCTTGTTTTAAAAACCGGTCAAACTAGAACCGGAACCGGCCGGTTTGACCGGTTCGGTTCGGTCTTACTTAAGCGGGCCTGTTATCGCACAGTTTGTAGCTAGGAGTAAAGGATATAAGGTAGAAGGCCAAACTGGCGTAACAGGAACCTATCCCACCCAATGTCACCACGATGGCTAGGTTCTTTCTCTTTAGGGAGGCTGGGCCCAGGGGAGACGTCCCCGGTGACTTGGGGTTTTGAAAGGGCAAAGAATAAAGGACAAGGACAAATTCCCCTTTCACAAGTCACCACCCAAAAGATAGTCCCGGCTAAACAACCAATAATAAAGTAAATCCCCAATGAAGAACACCTGCCTGGAACAAAGCAACAACAAACTAATATATACAAGCTATATCTCAAAGGGTTAGTACTTCATAAGACTATCTGATAAATGTATATGAGCAATATAGCAATAAATTTTGATGAAGTCAATGTTTATTAATAGCAATAAAAAGATATGACACTCCACCTATAAATATTGGAACAATGTGGCATTCAAGGTAACCAATCAACACTTTATTCAATTAATGCCTAAACCACCATTAAATTGCTCTTAAAACAAGACGTTGTTGCATCAAAGATGAAATAACCAAAGATGACATCAACAACATAGGGTTAGTAGGTTAGGGTTAGTGTAGTTAGGGTTTCAATTCAAAAAGGTTTGAGAGTGTTTTAGATCCAATTCTACTTCAACACTGGAGGTCTAAGATCAGTGCCTTAGGGTTAATGGAGTCAATTTAGTAGAGGACGCAAGGGTTGAAGGAGGATGGCTAATGACTAGAGGGAAGAGTTCTGAAGTGCTACTATGGCAGGGCCTCAAAATCAAATCCCTAGCGGAGAGAGGCTCACTCCAGTGTTGCTAAAGAAAGGCCTCGTGCTCTCTCCTCCTTCCTTAGGTTGACTTGGAAAAAACGGCTAGCATGAAAGATAAATCAAGACAAGAGAGTGCAATGAGGGAGAGTGTTGCTACAACAAGGCTCTATCATCAAACTCTAGAAGAAAAACGACCCAAGGTGTAGATAACCTACGTCTAGGAAGTCTCCTCCTTCTTGACCTCTGGAAAGTACGGCTAGCAAATAGGGGAAGAAAAGGAGAAGAGTGTAGCAAAGGCTAGGCTCGTTTCCTTCTTCAATGGCTGAAAAGTTTCTCTTTTAGGGGACTTGAGACAAGGACCTACTTGTGTGCTTGTCACCTAGGGTTTTGATTCAGCAAATTATAAATACATGTAAGAAAATAAGACTACAACCATTCAATCAAGAAGTTTTGCAGAAAAATACTTACAATTCATCAAGAAATAACCATGCAAACCCTAGTTGTAACACCTTCCTTCAAAGGAAACACCATAAAATGCCAAGAAATGCCTTCCTTCAACAAGTGCACCTCACTAAACCAGCAAAATACCCAAGTAGGGTGCTAAAAATCAGACCTCACTAATGAGTGAGTGATGAATCATGATAAAATGAAGCTAAAACTCCTCAATATATAGTGTATCAATGACCTAATTTACTTTTTAGGTCATAAAAAGGCCGACAAGGCCATAATATCAAAAGTAATACTGTTTTACATTAAATGTTCATTTTAAAACCCTAAATGAGCAAAAGTGAGACGTCAAGGCCCCCTGAGGGAGACGTTAGCCCTTTCTAGGGCCAGTGCA
>JZKD02S1673661.1:747521-760936 GCA_000966675.3 Picea glauca | reverse complement strand
CTAGGGCCCTGCCTTTGCAACACCATAGAACCCTACCTTCTAGTCTTTAAGTCATCGTCCTTCCAAAATCTTGTGCCCTTTTCTTATTTGACTCCATATACCCTAAGGCACTGATATTTGACCTCTAACGTTGAAGCCATAGTGTACAAAAACTACTTTCAAAACTAAATTTTGAAACCCTAACTAACCAAACTAACCTAATTTAGGGTTGACGTCACAGTTGAATATCTCATCTTGATGCAACAAAAGTGCAAATATAAGCAATTAAATGATGATTTGAAGCATTTATTGAGCAAGTTGTTGATTGGACATATTGTTGGCTTGGTCATCTTGATAGATATTGATGAATTGATTCTCTTTCATGGTTAATTAACAAAACGTTGACTTCATTTTATATCTATTGCAGTACATTGCTTATTGAATAATATCAGATAGTTATTGAAGTACTAACCCTTTGAGTTATAGCCTGCATATATATATTGTGTTGTTGTTGTCTTGTTTCGGGTAGGTGTTTTCAATAGGGCATACACTTCATTTATTGGCTGATTAGCCGGATTGTCTGACTTTGGTGGTAACCTGTGAGGAGGGAACTCTAAAACTTGACCTTATACCTTCTGCCTCTTCAAACCCCAGGTTACCGGGGACGTCTCCCCTGGGCTAACCTCCCTAAACAGAAAGAACCTCCCCATCAAGGTGACATTGGGTGGGGAAGGTTCCTGTTACGCCAGTTTGATCTTTATCCTTTAGCCTGTGACCTAAACTACAAACTGCGCGATAACAGGTACAACTACAATAGTACAACCTACTCTGTTTCTGCCTTTTATGGACAACAAATCGCTCTTTCTCTCCTCTCAACAGTTACAACACAGTCCAAAAATCAACAAAAGACTGTGTACAGCTATATTTGAAGGTGTATGGCCTATGCATAAGAAAAAGACAACTACAACAGTGGTATGGCCTATCTGGCCTGTTGGTATATCGTTTGTCTCTTTAGCAATTTGCTCTTCTTCTCCTTGAATACACTCTTCATTCTTCCAACTCTCTTGCTCTCTTCTCATATGTGTTCGAATTCTCCTATCTTGTCATCTTTATGCTTTGAGAGAGATAACTCATATCCTCAATCCTAGCTGCCACCTATCTCAATCATGAAATGCATGGCTAAGATTAAATCCTAATCTAAGTCACTAATGTTCTAGAACTTCTAGAACATTTCATTTAGATTCCTAAGACTAATTGACTTGAAACCATAAGTCTTTCACTTTTTCTTTTAATTTTCGAGTGAAACTAGAAGATGGAATTATTTCCACTTTTCCTAAGTGGCCACTAAAGAAACATCTTGAACCATTTCTTGCACATCCACACTGAAACATGTGCAAGAGATTCTTGCTCGAGCTACATTTCTCAACACTCCCTCTTAGCTAGGAAGGAATTCTACACCAATCCAAGTCTGTCTTTGCACGCTTTAAACTTCCCTTTTGCTAAGGGCTTGGTCAAAATATTAGCTACCTATTGATTCGTGGGAACTGTTGATTTTTGTAGCTTCGAGAGGTATTCCCACAAGAGCTCAAGGTGTCATGCATGTGGCAATCTTCATTGTCACTAGACCAACGTTTCGTTTCAGTTAAATCAGCCTTGGAATAAGGCTAGGGCCTCATGGGAAAGATGATGGGCTTTGTGGGCTTGTGTTGGGGTTTCACACCCACAAAGAGGAATAAAATATTCTAATTAATTGTTGAGTTTAGGAGGGGTTCCTAAAGTCACTCATTAGACTTGTATATATAAAGGAGAAAGATCATTGTGACATTTCATAAGTGTGGATCATGGAGTTAGCATAAGTGTGTAAACACTTGTGCTAGGGAGCATGGCAATTTCAGCAAGGAGATTTCTACACCTAGGCAATTTGGCTTAGGGTTTCTGGATCACATGTGGGAAGTGAGGAAGGACGCATGTGCGAAGGAAGCTACATAGAGTGAATCGTACGGAAGTATTCGTACATGTACGCGGGTTGCAGTGGGAACAGTCGCATATGTACGCGGGTTGCAGTGGAAACAATAACGTATGTACGTGGGTTCCAGTAAGGAAGGTCATGTACGTCCATATAGGGTTTCTAGGCAAGAATATGTCTATACAGGATAACGTCAGCAGCCGTGCGGATGACGTCAACAAGCCGTATAGGTGACCTGTAGTAGGTTTGTTGATTGAAAGTTTTTGTTTTTCGGGTAATTTGTTGAGTTTGGTTGTTGATTTTCTGAATTTCTGAGGACAAGTTTTGTCCTCTGTTTTGGTGACTTTCTGGTTGCAAGAAGGCTGGTATTTTCCTTTAGAAAATTTCTGAAATTGACATTTACAGAACAGAAAATTTGTGTCTCAAATGTATGGATGATTTATCTCAGATCTTGATGTTTCCACGGTTGTAAATTTTTTGTCAATAATTTCAATGTAAAATTGTTTAGTGATAACAACTAGGGTTTATTGTTAGATCACTAGGAAGCAATTTCCAGATCCGAAATGAGTCACATAGAGTTTTATGTGAAAATTGACAGGAATATACTAGAGCTTCATTGCTTCCTTCTAAATCATGTCTCGTATGAAGTGATATCTTATCTCTATGTGCTTGACCTTTCATGAAACATTGGATTCTTTGAGAGTTTGATACAACTCTAATTATCACAATAAATGACTGTGGGATGCAACTCTTGATCAAACAATCCTACAAGTAACTTTCAAAGCTAGATGGCCTCACAACTAGCAATATTGGCTGCCATGTATTCTACCTCTACTAAATTAAGTGCCACAAAAGTATACTTCCCGCTAAACTAGGATATCATTATTGAACCCAAGCCAAAGAAACACCCTGAGGTGTTCTTCCTATCCGTTGTATTGCCTACCCAATCTAAGTCTAAATACCCTTGCAACTTCAATTCGCCATCTCCAAGATATCTTAGACCATCATCCATTGTGCCTCTCAAGCATATGAGCACATGTTTTGCTTCCACCCAATGTTCTTGCCTTGGTTCCACCATGAACTGACTCAAGTTGTTCACAACAAAACATATATCCGGTCTAGTGTTGACCAAATACATCAAGGAACCTACCAGTTGCATGTACAACATGGGATCCACTAACTCTGAATCTAAAGCTATCACCTTCTTCAGATCAGTGATCATGGGTGTGACCATAGGTTTGTAGTCCTCCATCCAAAACCTCTTCAGGATCTCAACTACATACTTACCCTACCTAAGGAAAATCTCCCTTGGTTTCTACCAATCCTCCAAACCCAAGAAGTAATGCATCATGTCAATGTCCTTCATCTCAAACTCAGTTGTCATGTTTTCTTTGCACCCTACAATGAGCTTCTTTGCAGTTGTAAGAAACAAGTCAGCTACATACAACACCAAAACAAACAAATCAGATCCAACAAATATATAATATAAGTTAGGATCTACTTCGCTTTCGGTGAAGCCCATACTCTACAAATATCCATCTATCCTCGAATATCATGCTCTCAATGCTTTCTTGAGTCCATACAAGGCTTTCTTAAGCCTGCAAACATGGGAATTTTTCCCATTTACCTCAAATCCTTGAGGTTGCTCTATGTACACTTCTTCCTCAATGATCACATAAAGGAAAGTTGTCTTCACATCCATCTGATGTACCCTCCATCCCATAAATGAAACTAAGAACATAACTATTCTAATCGAAGTATACCTGGCAACTAGAGAAAATGTTCCTTCATAGTCCACTCCCTCTTTCTAGGAGAACCCTCTCGCCATGAACTTCTCTTTGAACTTCTCAATGCCACCATCTTTTGCATGCTTGATCTTGTAGAGCCACTTGGAACTCACTACTGACTTCCTCTTTGGTCTTGGCACTATGTCCCAAACATCATTCTTCGTGATGGAGGTGTACTCTACCATGACATCCCGCCATACCTACTAGTTTGTTGCCTTCCGAAAGATGGAAGGATCGGAATCTATGATGCTACTCATCAATACCAAGTAGTTTGGAAACTTTTTTGGAGGTCTGCTCTCTCTAAATGTGCTCCTAGGAGCCTCCACATACTCTTGAGCATCCCTCAATGTCTGAGTGAACCATCGAGATCTCCTACCAGAAGTGGAAGGGACTATTGTCTCCTCCTCTTCACCTGAAGGCTATTGTTCTTCTCTAGAAGTCACTAGTGAGCAGGGATCAACCTTTGAAGATTTCAACTCCTCATCCTTTGTCACTGGAATAGGCTCATGGGACTTCCTGGATGCAAAGTCTTCCTCAAAATTTACATCCCTACTCACTATTATCTTCCTCTGCTCTAGAATATAGACCCTGTAGGCCTTTGAAGTCTCACTGGAACCTACAAATAAACCCTTCCTATTGGAGGGTTCCAACTTAGTCCTCTTTTTTGTCAGTACATGGATATAAAGTGGACAACCAAAGATGCAAAAATGACTCACCTCTGGCTTCACACCAATGAATGCCTCCTCTGGTGTCTTTTCCTCTAAGATACTGTGAGGATACTGGCTCTAGATGTAGACTGTTGTGTTGCATAGCTCTACCTAAAGAAACATCGACAAGTCCTTATCATGAATCGTGGCCTTAGCAACCCCTATGATCGATTGATTCTTCTTCTCTACAACCCCACCTTGTTGAGGTTTGTATAGAACAGTCAGCTCTCTCTTGATTTCTGCTTCATTGCAAAAACCCTCGAACTCCTTGGAGGTATACTCACTCCCATATTCAAATCTCAAGACTTTGATCTTCTTTCTTGTCTAGTTTTCAACTAGAGCTTTGAACTCCTAAAATCTGCTAAAGACCTTATCTTTGGTCTTTAGGAAGTAGATCCAAGTTTTGCGAGAGAAATCATCCATGAAGATAACAAACAAAACATCATCAAAATCTAAAGAGTTATTTGACTCGCGCTAGAAGGGAATAGTACCAACTCCTGCTACTAGGTACTTGGCATCATCACCAAGCTCAACTTGTACTCCTGAGTCATACTTCGTTAGACTAGAAAATAACTGTTAGCTTAATTTCATATGATGAGATGCCCCACTATCCACATACCACACATTCTTAGGAATCGTGTTGGTAGAAAGGAAAGATACCATCGAGAAATCCTTCTCAAACTTGGCAACAAACTCATTCATCCGAGTTTCTGTAGAGCTTGTTACCATCTTTTGTTGTTGCTTCCCTTTACCTTTCTTCTTACTTGGACACTGCGATGCATAATGATCACACTGATGACAAATGAAGCACTTAATTTTACTCAAGTCCTTTCCTGGTTGTGAGGCTAACTCCTCACTCTTTCCCTTACCCTTGTTGGGTCTTTTACCTCTGCCCTTATTTACCTGACCAAATAGGACTAGGTTCTCGTCACCAACCTTCTTGCTAGTCTTTGACTCCATCCAAGTCTCCTCCTAGATACATTCAACCCATAGCCTTTCAAAGTTAGGAAGGTTCTCACAAGCACAAATACCTTTGACAAATGGTTCCCATGTAACTAGGAATCCATTCAGTGCCATGCTCACCAGCTCTACAACTGCAATCTTCTCCCCAACTACTGCAAGTTGATCACGAATCTGTGTGACCTTCATAAGGTAATTGGTGACTGAATATGATCTGATCATCTCTATTGATATGAGTTTGTTTTGCAATATCATCTTTTTGTTTACGTTCTCACTCTGGTAGAGGCCAACCAAGGCATCAAACATCTCCTTTGCAATTTTCTTCTTGTATATATGAGGGATCAAATAATCCTTTATGGCATCCATGATCATCCGCTTGTCCTTCACTTCCTTCTTCTTGTAAGTTGCCAACTGTTGCAGATCTATAGGTGAAGGCACAACATCTTTAACAATATTCCAAAGATCATTCTCTTCTAATAAGAGTGTAACCCCCCTTTCCATGACAAGAAATTTGAGGCACCATCCAGTGTATCCTCAAATCTGAGGCTAGCTGAGATCATCTCTGAGATCTAATGCACAAACTTCCAAATCTGAAAATTAGTCCTTAGAAAACAAATATTGAAACCCTCTAACTGTTGGTCCTTCTTTTTAGCAGTTGACTTGCCCTTGAGAATCTCAATCAAAGAAATTGCTCTGACACCATGTAAATTTTTCTAGCCTAGGTTAGTGTTATACTAATGTTCTCCCATTAAATAACTCAAAACCGAATTTATTTAACAAAAAAAAATTAAACTTACGAACATTGCATCAATCACACAGTAGTTGAAAAACGAACAACAGAAAAAATAAAACACATACACAAGGATTTCTCCTTTTAATCATTTTTTCATTCCTTTGATCAAAGCTTACAAGGTGATCTCTGCAGCTTGCTTGAACCAGCAGTTGTACGGTCAATAAAATTGCCTCAAACAACAATGTACGGCCTGTGTAAGAGAGGGTATACCTACAGCAATACAACCTGCTCTGTTTCTGCCTTTTCTGGAAAGCAAACTGCTATTTCTCTCCTCTCAACAGCTACAGCACACTCTAGCAATCAACAGAAGACTGTGTACGGCCAGATCTAAAGGTGTATGGCTTATGCATAAGAAAAAGAAAACTACATCAATGGTACGGCCTGTACGACCTACTGGTATATTGCTAGTCTCTTTAGCAATCTGTTCTTCTTCTCCTTGAATGCACTATTCCTTCTTCCAACTCTCTTGCTCTCTTCTCATGTGTTTGACTTCTCCTATCTTGTCCTCTTTATGCTTTTGAGAGATATAACTAATCTCCTCAATCCTAACTACCACCTACCTCAAATCATGAGATGTACGGCTAAGATGAAATCCTAATCTAAGTCACTGATGTTCTAGAACTTCTAGAACATTTCAATTAGATTCTTATGACTAATAGACTTCAAAACATAAGACTTTCACATTTTTTTTATTTTTCAAGTGAAATTACAAGATGGAATTGTTTCCCACTTTTCCTAAGCGGTCACTAAAGAAATGTCTCAAACCACTTCCTACACATTCACACTGAAACTTGTGCAAGAAGTTCCTGCTTGAGCTACATTTCTCAACAATCCAAACACTCTATGCTATGATGAAGCCACTCAAATGAATATGTCAATATAATTTCCACTTAGCCGAAAAGAGCCAGGGCATTCCACCAAGGGATCCATATATCCTCACATCCAATCATCTAGAAAAATATGGAGACCAAGTGCAATGCTATCTCTCTATGATAAGCAAGTATACCAAGCAAAACATCATCAAGGCATCTAACACATGATCATCCATGTCATCAACAATCCAAGGAACCAAGTGAAGACCAACAAACCCTAGTCCATCCAAAGCTCCATTAACCTATGGAATATGTCTTTGTGATGAAAATCACAAGAGTAGTGAAAAAATTCACTAATGTAGGCCTCATACAAAATAAGGGGTAACACTCTCTCTGTAAAGGGACTTTGAAATGTGGTTTCCCATCTACGGAATGTAATTTTATTATATATAATAAAATTACAATTCCTTTTCTGAGTAAAAAAAAGAGAGAAAACCACAATATCCAGGAATTTTGTCCCAATATTTCTGACTCTACTCTCTGAATTCTTGAATGTATGAAAAGAATTGAATGCTTTTTGAAAGACAAAAATATAAGTTAGAAACCTTATAATGTTTAAGACTTGCCTTGTGACCATGAGAATTGCAATGTTCAATGATGTGACGTGTTCCATATGCAATGCTTTGTACTGTGGCAAGATACAAAATAGCCAATGATTTGTCGTTGGTATCAAGTGTCAGGCCAGAAATCATCCCTTTTGCCTTCGGATCTGCAACTGGAGATCTGGCATAGGTTTAAGAATGGTCGAGATTAAATTTTCATTTCAGAAACACAAAGACCGAATGGTATAACAAAACCTAAAAGTATATTAAAAAATAAGTTTCATTGCTACTTTGATCATGTGCATCATTCAAACAGAAATTCAACAGAAGAAAACTCTTAGACAAATTAATGCAATGCTTGTTTTGTAAGACTAAGGTCCTTTGAGGTCATTCAAGTTAGGTTATAGATATAAAGTGTAATGTCGCCCATAGGAGTGTGGTATAGCAGCAAGAAGCAAGGTGATCAAGTTTGTATTAACACAGAGACCCAGGTTCAGAACCACCCAGTGGGTATGGATCAAACTAGGCGAAAACCGCGGTGATTTTGATGGCATAGATATGCCCCTCATAGCATGGAAGCTTAGCCAAAGGGACAACTCTAAGTTTCTACAAGCAGTATTTCCCAAACAACAAATTATGTTAGGACAAAGTAGTGACATGTTAAGATAAAGATGCAATATGCTTTTATGATGTAATAAAGACATCAGTCATTCCTTACAGGGAACAAGGCATCCCGTTCTATATGCATATGTATTCACCACCTGTTAGATTGAATGAAATACATCCTTGATTCTCTCTGCACATCTCTGCCCATGTATGTTAGATATTCTAACAGTGGTAGAGAGCAACCACAGGATTCAGATCCACCACAACATCATTCCTGAGACAAAGTTCGGGACAAAGGTCCAGAGACACCCAAGTTTGGCACAAGGACATAACACAAGGCATCGAAAATCAAGAGTGGAGACAAAATGCAAGTTATATGTTGATTATAAATAAATATATTAAAAAAAGATATTTATTATTTTTTAAATTTCTAAGATAAAACTTTAGAACAATTAAAATCGAAATATTAAAAGGTAAATCAAAGTTGTGAAATCATGAAAGACAGAAGCAACCGCCAAACGACAACAAATCTGGTGAATACTTTGGCAGTGAGAAATCGAACAAGACTCAATGACAACAGCAGGACAAATCAGAGTGGCAACAACAATTCAACCAGTAGTGAGTTTATAACTTTATATTATTAAAATGCAGAACAGCAGCAGATAAGCAGATTAGACATACTTCCCAGCAATATTAAATTGCTCCTGTGACAAGTGAATAAACAGCAGGGAATTTATACTTCAAAGTTCACCCACACAGCTCCTGGAATATTTGACGGTGGTCAGAGTTGGAAGAGCAAGCATTAGAAGCTCATGGAATATTTGACTGAAGTCGGAGTTGGAAGTGCATGCAGCACCAGTCGGTACCAAGAGAAACATAATTTAAATAACATGAATTTAGCAGCATCGGATATATGTTAGCAGCATAAAAATCCCAGTGGGTTAGCTCAATCGATTCAAACAGACTGTTTCAAGGCAAAGTTCATCGTGGGGTCTACAGTTATAGTCTGGCTGAGGTTCAAATCCAGCTGAGTCCTGTTATCGCACAGTTTGTAGCTAGGTCAAAAGGCTAGAAGATAGAGGCCAAACTGGCGTAACAGGAACCTACCCCACCCAATGTATCCACGATGGGTAGGTTCTTTCTCTTTAGGGAGGTTAGGCCCAAGGGAGATGTCCCCGGTAACCTGGAGTTTTGAAGAGGCTAAGGTATAAAGGTCAAAGTGAAATTCCCTCTTCACAGATCACCACCAAGAGCAGATAGTCGGGCTAAACAGCCAATAATGAAGTGTAGGCCCAAATGAGAATACCTGCCCAGAACAAAGCAACAGTAGACTAATACATGCAGGCTATGATTCAAAGGGTTAGTACTTCATATAACTATCTGATATCAATATATAAGCAACAGATATTGACGAGATCAATGTTTATTAATACAACAATGAAATAATATCAATTCATCAATAAATACCAAGATGATGTAGCAATCAGTGTGTCCAATCAATCCCTTATTCAATAAGTGCTTTAAACCACCATCTAAATGCCTATAAAGAGAACTTGCTGCGTCAAGATGGTATAACCAAGGATGACGTCAGCCTTATTAGGGTTAGTAGTTAGTTAGGGTTTCAATTTAGCAAAGGGTTTTGAGAGTTTGTTTGACCACTATCACTTCAACGTTGGAGGCCTAAGATCAGTGCCTAAGGGTAAATGGAGTCAAATTAAGGGAGGACGCAAAGGTTGGAGGAAAAACGCTAAGGACTAGAGGGAAGGGTTCTGAAGTGCTGCAATGGCAGGGCCCCAAAAACAAAACCCTAGGGGAAAGAGGCTCACTCCGATGTTGCTTAAGCAAGGCCTCGTGCTCTTTCCTCCTTCCTTAGGTTTAACTTGGCAAAATGGCTAGCATAAAAGATAAATCAAGACACGAGAGTGTGGTGAGGGAGAGTGTTGCTAAGGCAAGGCCCGTTCTTGCCTTTATTCTTTCTTTATTTGTTTTTTCTTCTTCTTTTTCTTTTTATTCAAGGTCTAACCGGAGGACACTGCCTTGGCATGGTGACCAGAGGTGACAGTGTTACCCACAAGTACTTTCATAGAGATGAGAAGGCTAGCTCGTGATGAGACCCCTTTTCCCTTGGCCATGCAACCAAAGGTCACTGCCCTAGTATGGTAACCAGCTAGTGGCAATGTCATACTGTTAGATACCCATGAACCTAATAGGCTGGCTCATGATGAGACCCCCTATCCTCTTGGCTAGGTCTTGTTTATTATTTTCCGGGTCCCTCTTGTTTCTTGCTGAGGCTTTTTATTACCTTCTCGAGGATCCCTAGGCGATGCATCTCGAGGTTTTATTTCTAGGCTTTTATCTTTTACCAGTTGCTTTTACCTTTTGGGCCTTTGGCCCCTTCTTCCCACAAGATAAGGTGCAACCCTACAAACAGGTCAATCCAATGCCCGAACAAGGGGAATGGGATAAATGAGCGAGAGATAAGATGAAAAAAGTGGTGGTATGATGGGAGCAGATGATGGCTCTTCAGAAATCCCCCCAGTGGCAAACCAAAACCCATGGGTACAGGCTTGCTAGGACACCCTGTCATTCTCCCCAAAAATGGTCAAGTGGGTTAATGTAAGATCCAAGCAGTCGTCAAAGATAAAAGGAGTTAGATGCATATATCCAAAGGTTATAATGATCAAAAGTGACACATACCATGATACCTAGACTAATTACCTCATGGAGCAAGAGCCTTCTCCGATACAAGGCCAAGCCGATGGTGATGGATGTTGTTGCTGTTAACAAGACGAATCTGATGAGAGAAGAAAAGGATGGGCCCTCCAGGGCCATGCTCAGGTCAATCCTGCTCTCAGTACTCCATGTCTAGGACCTGTGGGCCTCGAGACATGATCTCCTAGTTATCCCTAGAAATTGGGGATAACATCTAGCTCCAACTCAGGGACATGTGCTCATCATAGAGCGCATGAGAACCTCAGCATCTCTGACATAACCTACAAACCTGCTCAAACTCGATAGAGGCATCAGTAACAAAAGTGGGGTGGTAATGCCACCCCAGCATATAAAGACATATAATGCTGAAAGAAAACAATCAATAAGGCAAATGTAAAGCAAAGTACCTACCTGTTGGTTGGATATTCGATGTAGTCAAACGACCAGTGTAGCCAAACCAGCAATGTCCCGTGATACCTGCCCTTGCGCTTCATCATAAACCAAAATAGTGATAAATCAAGCACAAAAATGTCATGAGTTAGAATATATATCATATCATCGGAAATCCCAAAGTCTAACTCATGGAGGCGAGGGGGAGGGATAAAATCCTGCCAAGTCCATCTCTGAGGAAAGTACTCAATCCACTTCAGGAAAAGGTCAAGAAAAGTCCAAGGTTCAGAACACTGACTCAAAAGGTTGGTACACTAGCTACCTAAGACATTCTCATACTGTGAAGCCTGGGAAGGGATTGACAAAGATCTAGCAGACGACTGGCAAACTATCAAGGGAAAGTTGAAAAACCGAGATAACAATCTTGCAGTATCCAACCAACCCTTGGAGTCTAGGGTTTGCCTAAAAGGAAACTCAACATTGAAAATATACTTCCCAACTACACCTTTGATGGATAAGCACGGTAAAGTAATAACAGGTGGATGGAGTGAAAATTCATGAGAAACCTTCTTTAGGCAAACAATGTTCTTACTTGTATCAAAATCTGAGTAGAGTAGTGGTTGGTAATCATCTTCATAAAATAAATCCAAATGCTCACATGAACAATCATCAAAGTCCTCAAGGTATGACCGAAAATCATCAGGAAAGCAAGGTACTAGGTCATCCTTGGGTTTTTGGAGAGTATGGGTAAAAACCTCATCTCCTTGCTGCCACTGGTGGAGAGTAATCTGCTGTGATAATTGCAAAGGCAACACTTGGAAATGACTCTCAATGTCGTCGATAGGACCCATATCATAACTAACCGCATCCCACC
This sequence comes from Picea glauca, assembly GCA_000966675.3. Classification (NCBI taxonomy): domain Eukaryota; kingdom Viridiplantae; phylum Streptophyta; class Pinopsida; order Pinales; family Pinaceae; genus Picea; species Picea glauca. Next base: position 748,748 of record JZKD02S1673661.1, on the reverse strand, counting down.
TACGTCTCCCAACATGTATGAACTCTTCAAAATCAGCTATGTCAGTATCGGTATCATAACATGGAGGAGTCAAAACATCCAATACTTCTACACTCTCTGTGTCATAAGGTAAAGGACCACTGAAAACTTGGAAGGGGGAATAATTTACCTTGCTTAATCCTTCCTGTGCAAGAGCTTCAAGTATTTGGATAGCTTCATCAAGTAGAAGATCTGCCTCTACATCTTCAGTCTTGAGACATAGGGGATCTAGCTTGTCCAAGGGTTCCATTTCTTCTTCACTCTCTGAGTCATAGAACAAGGTATCATCAAAAAACTGGAAAGGAAAATGACTTACCTCATTCTCTTCATATTGTGCAGGAGGGACAGGATCTTGGAGAGCTTCATCAGACTGAGGAGCGGTTACTGGAGCTTCATCCTCATAATTCACGTCTCTAGTTATATCTCTGCTGCATTCTATTGGATTATGGGAGAGGTCTTGCTCCTCTTCAAGGGGTTGATGATGGTCTTCATAAACCTCGTCTTTTATATCAAAGGATTCTTGGTATTGATCATAATATGCTCTCCTGAGATCTTCTACAATCTCAGTGGTGAATCCTTTGTGATCTAAGGCTACCATGAGGTTTTGAAGGACATCCTCATACGTTTGGCAATGTGGCCTAGTAAGGTCTATAAACCTACTGATGAGGTGTATGAAACATGATATTCCCCTGTCCTTGCAACAATTCTTAAAACGATCTTGTAAGTAGGATGGTAGAGTGAGTAAGAACAATTTTATAAAAGCATCCTCTCCTCCCAACTTTATCTCGCTCAAATACTCCAAAAAATTTACGATGTGAGGAGTTGGGAGGCCCAAAAACGTTGGAGAGTTGTTTAGCCATTTTGTATCAAAGTAATTTGGGTATCCTTGAAAACTTCTGAAATCAATACTCGGATACATTTGTTCCCAGTGTGCCATGATCCCATAACTTGGAAATATCACAGAAAGTAAGCTGGCACCGTGAGAAATATTAGTGGAGTCGCCAGATAATTTGCCTGAAACTATCAAAGGATACGGGAAAATACCCTAGTGGAGTCGCCAGGAAAGCTTGTAAGATAAGGCTCCGAGGCAAGGCTTACCGAAAAGGTTTGTCGTATGAGGAGAATTGACTCAGTGTTCCCCGGAAGCGGCGCCAAAATGTTATCGCACAGTTTGTAGCTAGGTCAAAAGGCTAGAAGATAGAGGCCAAA
>JZKD02S1673661.1:599286-613083 GCA_000966675.3 Picea glauca | reverse complement strand
TCATAAATTGCCAATACAATGTCAAGAGATAACTCAAACCAATACAGAAAGTCCTCTCCAAAAGATGTGCCACTCTTCTCCCTCTCTCCTTTGCCGGTAATAGATCAGAACTTGTTTCTCAAACTGAGCAAGTGAGTTGTGTGATAAAGTGAGGCGCTAGCCTCTCTATATATACAAGACTGGCACGTGTGAAGGGTTTTCACTGCCAGGGCCGACCTCTCACTCTGGCACGTGCAATGCCCTAACTAACCTCTTCTCAATCAGAAACATTGGAAAAGTAATGAGTCTGAAGAATGAGCTCCATGACATGAAAAATGAATGATGATGATAGCATAACATCATACCTTGTGAGAATATCTCAATTAAGAGATCAACTACAAGCTATTGAAGAAATCATTTCAGAAAAGGAACTAGTAAATATAGTACTCAATGGCCTTCCTAAGACATGGGATGCCTTTGCCGCAAGCATGAACACAAGAAAGAAGTATCCCACATTAGAAGAACTTTGGACTTGTTGTGCACAAGAAGAATCAAGGATTAACATAAAAGAGAAATCCCAAAAGAAATATGATGATCAAGCCTTCACAGCAAAATTCAAGAATTTCATAAATAAGAGGAAGTTTGGCTTAAAGTAGAAACCAAATCAAGAAAAGGATATGTCAAAAATACAATGCTTCAACTGTCGAAAATATGGTCACTACAGGAACCACTATCCTGAGTTAAAGAAAAGGAAAGAAACAGACGAAGCAACAGTTGTCGAAGAAAGGAAACCCTCAAAGAAAGCCAAGCAGGATAAAACAGAGTCACGGACTTCTTCTAGTCAAGGTAAAAATTTTCTTCTATAACATAGTTCTTGTACACACCATGTTTACATAGTTCATGTACATATCATGCATATCTATTTCTTAGAAGAAAAGATCGTCAATGAAACAATACCTATGAAATAATAACAAGATAAGGATTGTTATTACGATGACTACAAGAAGATGAAGTACGTTGGAAAATTCCTGAGGAATCTATTATATAAGTAACAACTGCCAGATAAGCCGAAATCAGAATCAAACTTGAAGAGACCTAGAAGGAGTCAAATCAGAAATCAGTTAGTAATCAAGAGGAAATTAGAATAAGACTTGTGACACTTTGCAGAAGGCAATAAGGATGCAGACGAAAGCATGGACTCTCTTAGATGGAGGGAGTTGATTACAGAATTCCAAAAGAGGAGCATGCATTCATGCATGAAGTGAGGATTAGGAGGGAGCTAATCCTAAATGATATGATCCATTGAAGAATCCGTGAAGATTATGAAGTATCTATACATGTTCCCATTGAAAGTAGCAGCCATGATAAGCAACACATGTTCAGTTTTACTCTAGAAGAAGTCTTCTTCGAAAAGAAATCTTAAGTATCCTTGGTTGTCCATCTACATCCATGTTCTTATGATGAAAGGAAGAAGTTGGAATCTTCAGGAAGGAAGGGCATGGAATCTATAGAAGACTCCATGGACCCAAAAGCTAAAGAAGAACATGAGGAAGAACATGAAGATTCCAAGAAAGAAAGAAAATCCAGAACAACCAATTATTATACCAAGAATCATAAGACTACCAGCTTGGTTTGAACCCACTAGAAGCAATCAACTAGAAGAAATAGAAGTTGTGATGAAGAACAGTGTATGTAAGAAAATGTGAAAAAGACTTATGAATGGAAGCATTGCGAGATTCAGAACTCGAGGTTCTTCCAAAAGGAGGGACAAAAGTATGACGATAGCTTGTTCCAGTAAACCAAATATACCTCTTGCAGTATCCATGGATTGAAATTTACATGTAAAAGACTATTCTTCCCAATAAAGCAAATTGAGAAAGAAGCTTATACCAGAAAGAGACCCATGTATGCAAATGGAAGAAGACCTTGTATGGATTCAAGCAACTTGATGCAGAGTATCTCATATACAGCAGAAGCGTGGCGAAAGCTTACTATGACAAAGAAAGTGTATCATAATGGTTACTCAGAAGTTCAGGATGATGGATTGCAAATCTATGGCTAACTCCCATGATAACAGATCTAAAGAAGTTGAAGAGATTATAATCCAGTAGACCCGTCTCTGTATTGACAATTGATTGGCTCGTTAATGTATTTGGAGAATACTCAGACGGATATTTGTTTTGTGGGACGTTTAAGCTGCATGAATTTATCGATTCAAGATTGGGCAAGGAGTGTAGATGACAGAAGAAGTGCTACTTGAATATGTTTCAGTTTGAGCTTTGCCATGATGTCATGGGCTAACAAGAAACAGAAGTCTGCACTACAAAAGCAGAGTATATTGCAGCTTGTGATGCTTGTGCATAAACAATGTGGCTCCAGAAACCGGTGTTCCATGATAGGCCGAAGTACATTGAGATCAAGCATTATATTCTTCGTGATAAAGTGCAGAAGAGAGAAGTGGTTCTCTAGTATATCTCCACAGATGAGCAGATAACAGATATTTTGGTAAAGCCTCTGTCCAAGATGAAAAGTTTGAGTACTTAAGAGACACGTTGGAGCTTGTGGAGACGACTTCCTCATTGAAAAAGGAAGTCATTACTCCCAGGTTGGGAGGGAGCACTGATATGTTATTGATTTATGGATAGTCATTTTCCAGTTCGGAAAATGGTCCAGGATGGGCAGTTCCTCTCCAATTCGGAAAGTGGTTTGAGATATCTAACGGACAGGCATTTTCCAATTCGGAAAATGGTCCAGATTGGACAGTGATTTTCGTAATGAAAATGGTCGGATAGATTGTTGATGTACCATAGACAGCGATTCCCCTTGTGGCCAGTGTGGAGGAATGGTCTAGGACAGTCATTCTTCTTGGCAGTCACTCCGAGTAGTGGTCAAGTAGAATGGTCTGCCTCGTCGGACAGTCATTCTTTTGAAGTTCACAGTTGTGAGCAGTTTCGAAGAATGGTCCATTTTGGAGGTTGGTACAGGACAATCATTTCCATAGGAAATGGTCCGGATAGTCATTCCCTAGGGCAAACTCATTCTCTCTATGTTGCATTGTGATTAGTGCCGGAGGAATGGCCCAGCTAGGTGAATCGTCCAGGTTCAGCAATCAGGGACAGGCATTCCCTAGGGCAGACTCATTCTCTCCAGGTTGCACTGTGACTAGTGTCGGAGGAATGGCCCGGTTAGGTGAATGGTCTAGGCTAAGAAATCAGGGACAGTTATTCTTCTATGCTTGGGAAGAACAGTTCAGAGAGCCCATGGCTGATGTTTTACCTTCTGAGGGCAGATGCTCTTCCAGAACTCACAGATGTGAGTGGAAGAATGGCCCAGATGACTCAGTTTGTATCATGATATTGTTTTATGGAGGTTGATATCAGATGATATGATTGTTGTGGAGACTGTATGTCTCTGGACAGTAGTTGTATGCTATTGTGGTGGAGGTGATCCATTGGTAGTGATTTTGTGTCACTAGTTAGTAGTTGTGTGCTACTAGGAGTGGTTGTGTACCACTGGATAGTAGTTGTGTACTACTATGGATAGACACAGTTGTCTTCTATTGGATGGCATTGTACTGATTTCCATGGAGACTATCACTAGTGTTGGAGATGATTTCCAACTAGATGGATAGTTAGAATGTTGATGGACAGACATTCTCCCTGTGGAAAATGGTCCAAGATAGTCATTCTTCTAGGACGTATGTCCATATTAGAAGAATGATTCTTGTATCACACTCTGGAGTGAGCGACTTATTCAGCATCATACCCGATTACTTAGATGGAGTATGGCTTCGAGAAATGATGCAGTTGATGCTATCAAATGATATTGATAGTGATGATGGTGCTCATGATTGGACCATGAAATAGCATGTGTGGCTATGATGATGCTACCAGTTGAATGGTTTGTTTGTGCTCAAGACCATTGCCTTTTATACCTCCTTAGCTAGGAGGGAGTGTTGATATTATGGTAGTTGTGGGAGGTATTAACCTCTACATGTAACTCTGACAAGACTAGAATATTCTGGGAAGCAAGAGAAACCCTAAAACGTTGGATAATAATCCTAGGAGACAAGTCGGCTCAAGAGAATATTTATTATTGAGTTATTAGCCTCCAGAAGTAGAAGTTGGCCCAATTAGGTCACTTTGAGGACTATAAATAAGAGGGTGCTAGAGCTCATTTGTCACTCTCACTCTCACAACTGCATAAGACCGGTGGTGCGCAAGTTTGGAAAGGAGCTGCAGCTAGCTGCTGCAACTGGCATTTCAGTTTTGGCTTGGACTTTCTGCCTGGTACGCTAGCTCTGGAGAGAGGTACGCTACCTTGGTTGGCTATTGGTTCTAGGGTTTGCTTCCGGAATTATTCTCTCTGTCAAGGTTAAGGTGCTCGGGGGTGGCCTTTGTGCCTACAGTTGGGTGACAATATTGTTATATTGTCTATGGTGAAACGAGCACACCTATTTTTCTAACAACATGATCTCCATAGTTACCTCTAATTGAGGGGGTAACAGTCCAAATAAGTTTGTATTTTGGGATGAGTTTTTTTTCCATATGAACATTGAAAATTGAGGGAGGGTGTTAGATTCTATTTTATGACTTTAGGTTTAGTGTAATGAAGTCATGTGCCATATTAGAAACCAACACACTAATAGGCACATGCCATATTAGAAACCAACAAACTACAATAGTCACGACTCACATGTCACATGAAGGGCACCTTCTATGTCTAATGTGGTCCATTTTCCTTTTATCGAAAGAACCATTGATTATTATAAGCAACATATTAGCTACTTGTGCATCCATAGTTAGTTTCTTTGTGTTAACATTCGATTGGGTTGTTACAAAAAAAACATTTTTAAAGAAGAATATAGAGGGAAAAAGCTATAGTGTCCAGGACTAAAAAGTTAATTCACTATAAGTAGATGGGAAAATTAAAAAAGTTGTGCAAGTTGAACAAATTGTACAAATAAGGATAAATATGCTTTGTGTCCACTCTCCAAGATAGATATTATATGTAGGAGCATACCTATTTTAGTGTAGCGTCCTTCCACAAGGTCTCCTAGACCAATTTCCTCCCAGAAAACATCATCCCATCCACATGCATCCATCGCTTCAGAGTCCCTGCTATTCATCTGCTGCATGTGTGCATGACCTAGGTATGTCCATTTGCAGACTGTCGTGCATAAGCTACGGGTATCATCTTCAGTGGCCCTGACCAATAATTAATCGCACAAGCTAGATCATATATTCATATTCAAGAGTAGATATTTCACAACTACCATCCATGCTACACACTACCATCCATATTTCACAACTACCATCCATACTCACACTAATATAAGCATTAAATTAATTTCGAAGATGACTATTATATAAAAGAAGAAGTTATAAATGACTCATCAATTAGTAGTAGTAGTTCTGCATGAAGCATTCCACTGTCCACACTTTGTGGTTAATGGAAAAGGCTAACCAGGCACTAAGACCCCAGCATTAGATGTTAATATATCAAAATATTCATTATTACTTACCTGTACGTCAGCCAGTCAGTCAGGTCCATCCACCTGAATGCCATGGCCCAAGATTCTGGTAAATTTTCCTTCACCCACAAAAGCTGCAAAACTAATTCGAAAGTTAGATGTATTTTGATTGTTTGACTGATGCTCCATGGCAAGGGGCATCCAGAATTAGCATTCTGAATAGAACATTAAATAAAGTTTGAACAATGAATGCCTGCAATGCAATCAATGTCCATCTAAACTAAACAATCCAACTTAAAAGACATCCACACAAAGAAAATATGATGTAATCTATCTAAACTGTAAACTTCAGCAAACAGGATTCCTGCTCGAAGAATACAAATTGAAACATACCCAATTTGAAGAAGAGAACCATAAATAAATACAGAATTGTTGCTGAAATCAAAATAGCTAGAGCTCTACCTCAGTAAGAGGTAAACATTAATTTCTGACGATATTACAGCAGTGCTTATCTCATAATTAACATCAAATGAATCTAAAGTAAAGGTTATGATATTCAAAATAGAATATATGAAAAAGGTATATAAGTACAATGCTAGTTTATAAAAAAATGAAACAAGGCAAGAAAGCTTTCGATGTTCATTAAAAACCCAGGTGGACTGTCAATGGGGTCTTGGTTCGATGGTTCAACAGGGGTGGTGATATTCCCCCACCGATGTTCAAACCCCCGAAAGACATGGTTCACCCCTTGCAGTCAGTCTCACTTGTGCAAGCAATCCATTTCAAGCAGTTGCAGCCAAGTGTAAGTCCTTGGCATTTTGGGTAGAATCAGTGAAGTTTGACTTGGCCAAGACTAGCGAGTCTTCCCAAGTCTTAGTTGGGATGACTACTCACCTCATACTCGACTATGAACTCACCACTCGTTGAGGCTCGCAAGACTCACCTCATACTCGGCCAAGACTCGCCCTTACTATATTTTGAGTTTTTTTGTATTTACCAAATCTTTGCTGAGTCACCGAAACTTGCCAAGTACTAGACCAGCCGAGTCTTTGCCAAGTCCAAGTGTGACAACTTTGGGCAGATTAGATACCCCCACCAGTGACTTCTTAGCTGAAGGTATCTTCCTTGAGTGTTGTAATAACTAGGGTCGGGGACGCATCATCCCCTAGCAACATAGATTTAGAGGTTTACACTAAGCACCTAGGCTTCTCGAAAATTTACTTTCATCCAGTATCGCTTCCTTGTAGCCTTTGAATTTTGAATCAAAGGAGTTATTGTCTCTGAATTATTGAACACTTATAAGTCTATGGCGCATAAGCATTGCCTCAACCACTAGTGAAGCCAGTTGATCACTTCATCAAGCATGTAATTTCATTGAGATTTCTTAAATCACCATTCTTATACACTATAAACCCTGACCTAGTGCATGTTAGAATATGTAATAGTTAAAGACATACCAGTCCTGTAATAAATGTACAATGTAATAATGAGTTTAATACATAACATTAAGTCATTAGTTAGTAGGGAAGTCAGGTCAATTAGGGAGTACAACTACCTCGGTAGTAAATAAAAAAGGGGATCAACCCCATTGTATCAGCTGACTCCTTTGAATAATAATTTATACATTCTACATCTCCCATGTATCATGTATTTATTTTTCCAACATGGTATTAGAGCAATACCAAAGCCTGTGAGCCTGTAAAAATCAAAGTCCGAAAAGATCAAATTTATAGTTTTAGCCAAGTCTGCATATGGGAGAGGTTGGAAAAGTCAAATTAAAAATTGCAAAGGTAGACAATTAATTAAATATTTATAAAGTTGATCTTTGAGAAGGGTTTTGATTGTTTTGGTTTCCATCCATAATCAAAGGGACTTAGCACATGTCTGACAAGCCACACTGGTTTAAGTGGGGATGATAATAGGATACTTTATTCTTTACTAATACAAAAATTGAAAAAGCATAATATAAAGTTCTGAAGAAATATGTGAAAAAAGACACTGACACAGAAGAATCTTCCGAAACCTCCAACAAGTCGACCAGATCAAAGCCAACCAAACCAAAGCCACCATACACAAAGGAGAAGCTGATGGGAGAACTGCATCCTAGCAGAACATGACAGAGAAAAAGACATTGTGCATAGAGTCCAGACAAGAAGCAACCTACCTGCATACACAGAAATTTGACTTATGAACCTAGATGCACCCAGACATGAAGTGTCAACCGGGGGACAAGACCACAAGTTCTATAGCAGATCTTCATTCCTATACAATGAACCAGAATTGAAGCACACAAACACAGAATTAGAGGTATTTAGTTTTTGAATATTTTCAAGTTCTTACATAGCAGGAAAACAGAGAGAGTGACTTTATTTTCTTCAAATAACACACTTCTTCCAAAACTGAAATCATTCAACACTCACAGGAGAAATATACAGAGATTTTTTTTCACATAGATATTTTTCTAAAAATGGAAACCACCATAGTGTGTGAAACAAGAATGGAAAACTATAATATGGCCATGGCTTCGAGCAATGAATATTTTGAAGATTCTAATAACAAAGACAATGAGGATAAATTTGTTAATGATTAATTGTTTTGATGGACAACTTCACAATATAAACTCCATAAAAAGGGAACTCAATAGGGATGCCCAATTGGTTGATTAGCCAGGGGGGTTCAATTGTATTATACCTTCATAGAAAAGAGAGGATGATGACAATCTAAGAGTAGGAGATGCCACAAGGAATCAATTGGATGTCTACCTTCAAAGAAAGGGTGATGCAAATCAGATTGAGCACCTACAAAAGTTTGAAAACTGGAGCTGTGTTGCATTGTTGACAATTGAACAAGGATGTTATTCAAATCTTGTAACCATTTTTTAATTATTGAGTCAAGTTTTTATGGATTTTGTATTCTAGGGGGTGAATTAAAAAAGTTGTATTTCATGTTAAGGGGGTGTGTTAGAATAAATAACACTAAATGACATAAAATAAGAGTCCTATATTATGATGTATAATGTAATAGTGACTTTAATAAATGACATTTAAGTCATTACCAAGGGTTAGCTCAAGTGGTCATGAGCCAAACATGAGACCTATTATCTCTCCCCCAAAGTTGGCGAGGTCACAAGTTCAACTCTCTTGATCCCCTCAAGGTTAGGCTCCATAAAAAGGGCCGACAGTTTACCACGTTTACCATCCATGGATCATGGGGAAGTACTCGGAGGGTTTTCTATGAGGGTTTCCTTGGGGAAAAAAAAAGACATTTAAGTCATTAGTTAGTAGGGAAGTTAGGTCAATTAGGTAGTAAAACTACTTGGGTCTTAAATAAAATGATATCAACCCCATTGTATCAATTGACTACTTTGAATAATAATTTATAGGTTCTACTTAGCCCATGTATCATGAATTTATTTTTCCAACAATGCATGAAACATTCATTTCCATCAAAGTCGAACCATATTGATCATAGTCCAAAAATCAACAAGGGTAAATCACTATCATCGAAGCAATTCAATCAGCCACAACACAAGACCCTTAACTTACATTTTTTGAAGCAAGTAGCCCACCTATGTAGATTAACTTGTACCTCAGGACACTATGTTACCGCCTCACATCTAGGGGTAACTAGATAAGATAATATAAGATAATTTTATTAATGTCCAACGAATGACCACAAAAGTAGGTCAATGGGATTGAAAACTACAACAAGTATGAGTACATTGTGGGAGTGCAAGCGCAACTCGTAGGTAATGCCAAAAAACAACACAAAGAAATAATCATAAAGTAGTGTAGTCTCAAAATGTATATAACCGTGACAACGGTATAATAATCTGACATATAAGTGAGTATGCCCAACTCAAAAGTCTGTCAAGAGAGAGCAGGAGTGAGAGAGAGCACTCCTAAGAGAGAGGTCCGACAATGAGGTTGTCAAGGTCTCACGAATCTGATGGTCGAGGGCGAGGGGAGTGAATTGGGCATCGGCTCGCCGTCAAAGTCCTCGGAAGCTATCAAGGGGTTCGGTTGTATGATCTTGGGGGGGATGTAGGAGCGAGGGATACTCCTAGCATCCAAGGTCGAAAGAAAGAAACTCGGTATAGATCTCTGGTAGTTCATCTGAATATGGGAGGTGGTCTAATGGACGGGAGGCGCCCTGCTCTGGATCCGTCTAGAGCTAATCCCTCTAACTCTCGGAGGGTGTATGGACTGATGGACAGTTTGGCACCTCCGAACTGGTCTCGATGATAACTATCTGTCTCCCTGACGAGGAGGCTGAGGAGAGACACGAGGTCTCACCAATATACTATCTAGTGCACTCAGAGACTCTGCTCGTCGCTTGTTCCTTTGATATGATGAATCATCCTGAAAGTATGAGGTAATCGTCCTGGTCATCCCAAGGCAAGGAGTGCAAGAACTGAGATCTGTGGCTGAAGATCTCCCTGATAAAGAGGGCAAGGCATTGTTACTCCTGGTATTGAAAGAAAGTAGAGAGTGAACCCCCGAGTCCCTGTAGAGGCAATGGTAGCATCCTCTGATCTCATAGTATATGGGGCACCAAAAGATGAGGTGCATCTCTGTCTCCGGCTCCTGTAAGTGGCACATCTAGCAGATCCTATCAGACCATGGTATATGGTGGTCGGTCTCAATCTGGAGTCGATGTGATCCAACCCGGAGCTTTCCCAAGGGAATCCTAAGTGAGAGCATCTAATGCCTGCATGTATAAGGGGGGAGGACGATGATGCCATCCCGCAGCTCCAAAAGGTGCTCTAGATAAAAGGACATCTTCGAGTCCAGGCTTGTCGAAGGCAAGGTCCAAGTGACTGGAATGTATAGTCTGTAGATGTCCTCTCTGATAGCTTGGTTCAGAACCTGTCTAGTCGGCAAGAGATGGCACGGTGCATCAAGGGAGAAACTGAACGGGAGGAGGCGCTCTTGGGAGATAGTCATCGACTTGAGAAACCAAGACGCTTGTGAGAAACAACTGTGTGCACGGCCTGAGGGGGGGGTTGTAGCAAGAGCCTCCAAGGAGCAAAGAGTGAGGTAGGGATACCTTTCTCTCCCAATGGTAGTGTCTCTAAAAGATATGATTCTATGAAGGAAAGAGACCAAGTGAAAAATGACCTCAAGGCGAAATGGGTGGACATTGAACTTTTCATGAATAATGGGCAACGAAACCGTCCACTTGCAACGGATGATGCGCCTGAGAAGTAGGCTCTGAACCCCCTCCAACCTGGCCCAATCTGTCTATTACAAACTCGGCCCCTGGATATCATAGCCATAGAGAATTGTAGGTCTGATAATCGCCTCCATGAGGTAGAGTTTGGACGAGATGTCTTGAAACTGACCCGAGAAGCACTGTCTCTTAATGAGGGCCAAGGAACCGCACCCTTTGTTGAGTTGAGTCTGAAAGGCCTACCGCATACCAAAACAAGGCCACGTGAACTATACTCCCAAGTAAGTGTAGGATGTGGTGATCTCAATCTATGCTCCCTGGTAGTAGAAATGTAAGTTTGTAAGAGAGCTCTTTGATATATTGAAGATCAAAACCTTGGCTTTACCCAAGTTGATCGTTAGTTGTCGAATGTCACAAAAGTTGGCCATGTTGTCGTCTTTATACACACCTCGGGTTTAAAATGGAAAAACTTTTAATCCACTGAGTGTATCCTTGGGGGAAAGTCTCGAATCAAGGTGTTGTCACCTGATCCTTGACTCCTCCGTCTAGGCCAACTCCTAGCGAAGCCAAGGGGGGTAGTCCCTATAAAAAGAATCTAAGGTTTTTTTATCTAAACTAAGAAAAAAAAGGATCTAGGAGTTTTTCATACAACAAAATAGCAAGATATATCAATAAGATTACATCAACAGCATATAATTCAGATTACACTAGCAACATGCATGATAAATAAAATATAACTTTGGAATTTAAGCATTCAAGATACAACTTACATGAAAAGATAAAGAATTGCTTATGCGGGAAAGTAAAACATTCAAGATACTTGTATGAGAGATAAAACTTACATAAAAAAAGGATACAATACTTGAATTAAATGTGATAAGCAAATTGCATTGACCAGTGCCAAATGTAGTTGAAATGCTTGTTGTGTGTCACATGTGTTTCTTTTAGAATTTAGAAGTTGCTTAATGTTGAGAGATTATTATGAAAATTGTTTTATTGATTATGAGAAATTGTATTGCAAGAAAGCAAAGATTTGACCTCTTAAGAGGCTATCCCTCAGCTTGGAATTTGTGGAGAACTTGTCGAAGCCCAAAGACTTCACCAACAAGCTCAATGAAGGTGTCAAAGGTCCAACATAGGGAGAACCTAGATCTCAAAGTTCTCATTTGACTTCACACACTCCCTTCATGCGGTTTCCAAACTAAACAATAGCAACTTTTGAGATTGTCCTATTAAACTACTCCGCACTGACCAGCTTCGGTTCTGATGAGTTCCCCAGATCGAGCTAGGCTCACAAGGGTTCAGAGCATACACTGAGGAGCTAAGGGGAAAGGTTTATTTTTTGCAACAAAATAAATACTGAAATTAAAATGAGGAAAAGTAAAAAGTTTTCTAATTAAACTAAGTCCACACTGACCAGCCTCTTTTCAGAGGAGCTGAGGGGACAGGTTTATTTGCAAAAAAAGAAATGATATAAAAATAAATGCTCTCTAATTACTAAGTCCACATTGTCCATCCTTTTTTCAGAGGCACTAAGGGGATTGGTTTATTTGCAAAATGAAAATAGTTTGCAGAAAAGAAATTTACTCTAGCAATTAGTATTCTACTTGCAATAAATAAAGAGACTAACTGAAAATTGCTCTGCAGTGTGTAAGATTAAGGTTCCTTTTAGCTTAGCCTTAAGATGTGAGATTAATTAAACTTATGCAAGAAAAGGCAACCAAATGCAAAAATTAGATCACACCAAAACACCAGTCCCCCCCTATGGGGTGTTGACCGCCCATTTAGCACCGATGGTCAACTCCATGTGCCATGAAAAGAGGCATCATCAGATGCTCATTTGTCGAAGACTTTGGTTCTACAGGGCATGTTTGGCCCCAGCACTTATTTTTGTAAACTGGAATTTCCGCACCCTTGCGTGGGTTAATAATGTAATAGGTCTGCATGAGTCATGTCTAGGTCAGTTACCTTGGGATCGGTTCACTGGGAGAGTTCCTTCACCGAGGGTTTTTTATCCTCGGGTTATTAGTTGGGCTTTTCAGCCTTATTGATTTCCCTTGAGTTTTTCCCTCACACTTGCAATAATTCCTCCAAAGTGGTGAACGGCGTTCTAGTGGGCTTATGTTTTGGTAACTATTATAGGGAATCATTGTAAATGACCATGCAAGACATCTTAGAAAGTTTCGCGGAATTCCGTCGAGTCTAAGTCAGTTTTTTTTAATTAATTAATTTTTCATTAAATTTCCCTAAGTTTGGAGGTTTAATTATTTAATTAATTAATTATTTTTGAGCAAAAATTGTAAAACCTAGGTCCTTGGACTTTTGATAGGGGTATTTGTGCTCAAAAGAAATGGAATAGCACCCCCTACATCCATGGACCAAGTTTTGGCTCAGTCAGACAACTTTAGCCATGGGTTTGTCCACCCGGAGTGTCAGTCAGTCTAAAACAGCAATTTTAATTGCTAAAGTCAAAACATGGTAAAATGTAAAAGTTGTAATAATGAGTTAGAGGATGTGAAAAGGTGAAATGATGGTTAGAGAGAGACCCCCTAAGCATAATATGACCCTCCCAACCTTTTCCAACCTTTTCTAACCTCTTACCCACCTTCTACACTCAAAAGTCACGCCCCCCTAGGGGGATTGACGTTTTTTTTCTTGGTGGTGGATGTTGTGACCTAAATGGGGCCCCCTCTCATGAGTTAGTACTCTTTTTAACCCCCACATCACCTCCTAGGGTGATCCCACTCTCTTTTTCTCATTAATCCCCCTCCATTCCTTCCATTTCACCATTTTTTTGCGCCCTCCAAGAGGAGTTACGCCCCCCTCCATCTAGAAACTCCACAAATGATTTTTTAAAAATTATTTGAAACCTCTCACCTTCCTTGGCATCAATCCCAAGGCCTCCCACACCTCTTTGCTTGATCCCAACACCTCCTACATTTTTCTACACCCTAGATCTAGCTTTCAAACCCTAGATGGTGCGCCCTAGCCTTGAGATCTACTCATTTGCTTGGTGGTGGACACTTGGCTTAGATCCAAGAGAGGTAGGTTTACCTCTCCAAGTATAAATAGATCTCCTTTCTCACTCCCAACAGACCATATCTTGAGCTATTGTTATGCTACTTGATTTTCATCTCTCTCTCTCTCTCTCTCTCTCTCTCTCTCTCTCTCTC
>JZKD02S1673661.1:530001-542021 GCA_000966675.3 Picea glauca | reverse complement strand
AACAAATACTTGCTCCAAAACCCTCAAGAGCAAAAGAATGGATGCAAGATGGAAAAGAAAGAGAGAGATGAGATAGAAATCAAGTAGCATAACAATAGCTCAAGATATGGTGGTAAATGAGTGAGGGAGGGGTTCTATTTATACTTGGGAAGGCAAAGCTACCCTTCTTAGATGAATTACAAGTGTCACACATCAAAGAAAATTCATTTTTAGGGTTTTGGCATAGATGGATGAAGTGGAAATGAGTTGGAGTGAGTTGGCAAGGCTTTGATAAGTGAAATGATGAGTTGTAGAGTCTAGGGAGGCACACCAAGGGATATAATAAGTCTCCCATTAATTTTTTTATTATTTTTTCACTTTTTGGAGACTTTCTAGAAGGGAGGCACATCACTCGAGGAAAAGTGACGTTTTTGCTTAATGGCTAGGTGAGGGGGTGATGTGAGGGTTGAAAAAGGTTAGGAAAAATCTCTCTCACACTTTTCCATCATTACTTTACCCCATTTTCTCAAAATTACAAAAATGACATTTTTCCTATGTCATGATTTAGCAATTAAAATTCTTGTTTTAACGGACTGAGACTCTTGGTGGACAAACACCTAGCAAAAGTTGTCCGACTGAGCTGAAACTTGGTCCAAGGGTGTAGGGGGTCTCATTCCATTTATTTTGAGCACAAATACCCCTATCAAAAGTCAAGGACCTAGTTTTTTCAATTTTTGCTCAAAAATGATTAATTAATTAAATAATTAAACCTCCAAACTTAGGGAAATTTAATTAAAAATTAATTAATTTAAAAAAAACTAATCTAGACTCGTCGGAATTTCGTGAAACTTTCTGAGATGTCATACATGGTCATTTACATCATTCCTAAACAATAGTTACCAGAGGATAAGCCCATTAGAACGCCCTTGACCACTTTGGAGGAATTATTGCAAGTGTGAGGGAAAAACTCAAGGGAAATCAATAAGGCTGAAAAGCCCAATTGATAACCTGAGGATAAAAAACCCTCGGTGAAAAGAACTCTCGCAATGAACCCATCCCAAGGTAACTGACCTAACTATGACCAATGTAGAACTATTACATTATTAACCCACGCAGGGGTGCGGAAATTCCATTTACAAAAAGAAGTGTTGGGGCCAAAAATGCCCTGTCGAACCAAATAATCTTCGACAAATGAGCATCTGATGATGCATCTCTTCATGGCACATGGAGTTGACCCCTTAGTTGGATAGGCGGTCAACAAGTCCTATTGACCTACTTATTGTGGTCATTCACTGGACACAACTAACATTATCTTATCTACTATGGCTCAAATTGGTGGAAGGATATACCAACCCCTTATGCTAGTTTATAGAATCCATCAATTATCCACTACTTCAATGCCTCTTCGTGAAGATAGAAATTGAATAATATTGTCTGATTTCTGGACTCAAATGAAAAAGGATAAACGTGTTTGATTAAAAAAAACCTTTGGTGAATCACTCTAGTCTCTAACAGCATCATGGATTTTACCCAATGTGCAAAGCAATACACCTATGATAACTGATTCAGAAACATATCAATACATAGATCATTAGTGGGAGATATCAAATCTCTTAATATCACAAGATTCCCATGCAATGTAGACTTTGATCTCCATGACATTTTGTATCTTCAACATTCAGAAAGTGTATGAGTGGAAGAAACATTAGTTAAGCAGCTATTCCCTAACATTCAATGCAATTTGTATCGCACCATACCTTAGGAGGTTCCATTTCTGGTGAAAGTGCACCACCAGCATACTGCAACACAGGTGAATTATAAGCATTGATGCGCTCTGCCTGTTCTACAGCTCTGTGATCCATCCAAACTATTACATTTCGTCTTGCATCACCACTCCATGAAACAGTAACAGGAGAGTCATCCGCACCCACAGCAACTGCAAATAATAGAAAATAATAAAATGGTCCTTGAAATGCCTGATAAGGTAAATCATGCAGAATAAACACTATTATTATATAATTCCATAAGTTTAAATCATTTGCAACTGCAGGGTAAAGCAAAAGGGCAACAAAAAGAACATTTTCTTCCTCTGTTTCTTTTTCCTTATCCTATTTCCATGTAACAAGAATAGAAATGAAAGATTACAAACCAAGAGAGCACGTAGCAGCAAAACCCACACTGGCAATGTTTTCACCAGACACATTTGCCAATTTGCATGCTCCTCTGGTTGCTGCACAGACTGCATGCCATATATCTGTTGATGATTGCTAATTTGGACAGGGTGACACTATCAGCAACTAGCTGTCAACAAATTTCTGTAGATTCTAACCCAAGCAAATTCTCACTATACAAGTTGAGATGGATTAACAGTTTTAACGTCAAAAAATTATTATCGGTGAGTCATGCTCAACACAATTATATAACAAGTACTAAATTACATAGAGGAAAAAAGGTAGTAAAGTTGTCAATGTTGAAACATGAGCAGCATAGTTGTTAATTCCATTACCTCTATACAGTCTCCCTCTTTCCATATCTGTAAAGGACTGCTGGCTGAACCTAAAAGATTTCCATGTTCATCAAAGATCCCTGCAATAAACAAACCTCCAGATTATGCTTGTTATATTAAGCAAAGACATTTATTTTGAAATATGAACTTAACAATGAACATCGAAGGTACGTTTTAGCCCAACTAAAGTTTTAGAGAGGAGAAGAAGCAAAGAAAGCAGCTCTGCAGTGTCACAGAAAACAGGATACTGAAGCTTTGCCATTGTAAAAAAATGCCTATAACACACTGTAAGATTATCTTTTGGAATATTCTCTCAGAAGTAATGCAATGCAATGCCATTTCACCAAGCAAATTTGGGCAGCAGTCAAAAACCTAACCAGGGGAAAAGGAAAATGGGAAGGAGATTCCATTGAAGAGGCCCTGAAAGCATGGCTTGGAGATAGGGATGTCAACAACAACCATCACTCCCTCCCCACTTTTTTCCTTTGGGCTCTATGGCTCAACAGAAATGAAACCCCGTTTCAAGGCAAGAATGTCACACCCCATCAATTGGGTCTAGCTAGGGTGGTTGAGAGGAGTGTTATCCTCCCCACCCAGGTTCAATTCCTGCAAGTGACATGTTGAGCTCTTAATAAGTATATTGTTGTAATGGATTTGAGCCATGTTGTTGACCTGGCCTTGTGCCCTGAAGAATCTAGGGTTACTTGGGTACAATCCTCAGAATGAGGGGAAGTACCCAGGGATTTTCCCCGAGACATGCTATCTGGAGAAAAAAAAAGAATGCAGCACCCCAAGGATCTTTCTTCAGGTTGAGAGGAGATCATGTCTCATGGTCCACAATTAAGATAGTGATCCTAGAGATGATTGTCAGCATTCTCCGCAGACAACAACCCCTCAGATGCCTCCCCCCTCATCATTGCACAACTCAGTCCATTTCACTTGATTAGCATGGTTCATCCGATGATGGTGGTCTAGAGCACATGAGGTACACTAGTCATTGTTTCATATAAAGTGTCACATTTAATACATCAGACATTTAGGTGAGGATCGTGGGTTGAAGTTGGATAATGGATCATGATTGCTTGGAAGTTATGCTTTTTGCCTTATTTCACCTTGGTGGTCATTATTTGTGTCCTAGTCTAGTGTTGTCACTCTTGGGGAACAGGGATACTATTGGGAGGCCTTGATAGGGGTAACATATTGCTCCCTTCCATACTTAATACTTTTCATCTTCATTCCTTTTGTTGTCCCACCTTTTGGTAATGGTTGTTACATGTACCCCAAAAATGTTGGGTGTTTGTTATGTTGTTTGCACAACCAAACCTAAAGTTCATGTTGTGTTAGCTGCACAAGGGGGTCATAGAGGGGGCGGGAGCCCCCCTGCGTGGGGGTTATGGGGCAACGTCCCCAAAAAACAATATTTGGTGGTTTTTGCATCCTTTTTTTAGCAGTTTTTGAACACATGGTTTTCGCCAATGGTTTTCTAATTTCGATTAAGGAATTAGGGTTGTTGACTAATCCGGGTCAATGGATTAGGGGTTTTGGATGCTGTGGGATCCTATATATATTGTATCATAAACAATGAAGACATAAGATGAATAAAATATTAGAGGTGCAACTCTAAACAGGTTGTTGGTTTTCCCGGTTTGGGTTTCCAGGGTATCTTTTCTGTTTTTATTAAGAATCTATTTGAAGTAATTAATTGAACAAGGTTAAAATCTACAAAAAAGGCATGTGGTTCATTCTCCTATGAGAAGAAGGGCTAGAATGCCGAGGTTGATGCAACTGCTATAAAAATGAAAAGAAATCGTGTTATAAAAGAAGGAAGAAATAATGGGATAATAAATGACCAAGTCAAAAGCCAAAGGTCAGCTTGAGCTCTACACCCTCACTATGAGGCGATCGCCCCTAGTCCTAGTGCATTGAATGCACATCAATTAAAAGGACTTAGTCCCGACAAGAAAAATAATGAATGCTTGAAACCTGAAAAGGGGACTTGCAAAAGCAATAAAAGAATATCAAAAGGAAAGAAGGGGTTTGGAATACACACACTGTCGAGGAAAGGGTATCTCAAGCAGCAAGCACTCCCTGTACAAAGGCACTCATGGAAATGGACGGAGCATGGTTACCTTGCATGTCAATGACTCCATGACCATGAAGTAAACCCCATGCCACAGCATTCACTATACTTACACCTTGAAGGGTTTTCTCGGGAATTATCTCTCTACATGGGTATTGGCACACCTAATAGGATCTTGTAATGGCCCTCCCATACCTAAGCTTGGAAAATTGCATAAAGTTTTGAGCTAGTGTGAAGTTTGAAGAAGATACCTAATTAAGTGATGGCTTACTTTCTATGATTCTAATGGCTTTGGTATCTTGTAGTTGTTGTTCTTACTTGATTCTTTGGACCTTGTTTGGTCATGATGCACCTTGACATGGTCCTTTGGAGGACGTTTTAATGATGATGCCCGGGATGTTATACAATGTACAGAGGACATTGCACACTTCATGCAGAGCATTGGGACCTTTGATGATTTGGCATGCCTTGGGGCACCTTTCCACACCTCCTGGACCTTGGACATTGGACATATGAGTTTAGATTTTGCATATATAACTTAATGTGCCATTAAGAGGGCAAGAAGCCCACAGATTGGACAGTTTACCCCCTGATCATATTAGGGTTTGATTGGATGATGTTGCACTTGGAGATGATGGTACACCTCTTTGGAGAGGTTATTGAGCCTTCCTCCCTCATGAGGCCATGCCCTAGCCCTTGGACGTTGCACTTGTTGATGATGACATCATGATGTGATGCTTGTTAAGCCAACCTAGAATGAGGGCATCCTTTTGATGACGATGGCACACTCTATGATGATGAGACATTACCTTTGATGAGGAGATGTGACCCTTGATGATGCTTTACACCCTTTGATGGAGAGATGTGGCCTTTGGACTTACCCTTTGGAGGATGACATCACCACTCTTGGAGGCTCTCACACTCACATGTCTTTTTTAAGGGGACACTTTGATGTATTTTCATGTAATCTTTATGTTAGAGGTTATTTTAGGGGTCGTCCTAGACCTATCCACCTTTTATCATGGACATTTTGTATTTTGGGGCTTTGTGAGAGGAAAATCACTAGGGTTTCCTCATATAAAAGGCTAGCACCTTCCTTCTTAGCAAATCATAACTCGCACTTCTGGGGAATCACTTCTATAGTCTTATTTTACTCTTTCCTCATAATGGAGTACTTATGCACACCTCTTAGAGAGTAATCTTGTGGATGTTTCTCTTGTTTTTGGTGGATGATTCTTGAATTAGGGTTTCCTCAAGCATAGTGACTTGGTATAGTACGTGTTCTTTCCAAGTATTTACATTTATTCAAGGTGTTTTAAGTAGACGCTCTATCAAATTGTTGATAAGTTGCATGATATCTTGTTCTCCTTGGACAATTTTGTTTTGAAACCCTAGGAATACTTGTAATTGTTCATCCCCTTCCTTGTTTTTTACCCATCTTAAGCTTGTTTAAGCATATAAAGCCAAATTTAGGGATCATGATTGTACATCCCCCTAAACTTGTCTTTATTAGTTAAATTCTAGAGCTTGTGATTGTACTACTCTAGGGTTTAACCTATTTCCAACCTTGATCCCTTGTTAAAAGTCATAGAAAGCATAGGACGGCATTAGGGATTGTGATTGTACATCCCCCTAACTTGTTTTCCTAAAAGATTAGACCTAGGGCTTGTGATTGTGCATCCCCCTAGAATTTAAACCTTGAGTTTTCTTTGTCACTTATCCTCCATTGAGGTGGCATTGACACCATATGCCCAAGGACTTAAGACGGCACTAGTCTTCTCTCCATTGCAAGTGACCTAAAACCCTAGTTTAGCTTTCTATCTCTCCCAACGTATTGGTTTAGCTTATGACTAATTGCATTGCATCTTCATTTGTCATTATCCCTAGCCTAACGCTTTGCATCCTAGCCTAGAATCATCATCTAACATCATTATTTCTGCATTAATTGCATTTTCTGCCATTAGGGTTTGTCATCTTGCATCCATTTAACATAGTTTAATGTTATTTCTTTTAAGCAATCATTAGTTAATGGTTTATTAGTATTTTATCTAGCATTTGGCATCTTTTCCTCATTGCCTATTACTAATTTAGGACTGATTTACTAATGCTGTTATAAACTTGTTACATGCTGAAGTATCTTATCTTTCATTCAAGTTTTATTACAACATTTATTTTTCCTTTGATAGCTAGTGTTCCAGAGCATTTAATTTACTTTTCTAGCTTAGTAAACATTATTGATTGTCTTGGAAACACCCCTCACACACACACAATCAATTTATTTTCTCTAATTCATCTTGACCTTACCCTTGACCTTGATCTAGCTAATCAAGCAGCCAAGATAGGGGGCCATAGACTTCCTTTAGCTTGCTATAGGATCCTTTGAGGTTGCTAGGGAAGCCTCCATTGTGTTGAACATCTATTCTTCACTAAAACGAGGGAAGTATTTGCTTAGGTGACAGTGGAAATTAATTCCATATGTTACACTAGTCAAGCACCTTGTGAAGGCTTTGCACAAGTGTTAAATTGCGTGATAACACATACCACAAAATCTTCATTTGGATCAGCAATATTAAGAATGGGTGTGTTAGAAAGAAATTTATTGCTTTCTTCACACTTTGTTGTCCATTCTAACTTCATTTTCTTCTTCTATAAGGATGTAATGGAATGAGAAAAATTGTAGAATCTTTCTATAAATCTTTTGTATTATCCAACAAGCCCCATGAGTGACCTTACCTCGACTACATTCGTAGGTGTAGGCCATCCCCTAATAGCTTCAATCTTCTCTGGATCTACTTCTATTCCTTCTTGAGAGATGATGTGTCCCAAATAATGAATCTATTGTTGATAAAAGGAACACTTGCTTAACATAGCATACAGTTGATGCTCTCTTAGCACTTGTAGCACTAACCTCAAGTGCTCTTCATACTCCTCCTCTGACTTTGAATAAATAAGAATGTCATCTAGGAATACAATGACAAACTTGTCCAAGTAATTTCTAAATATTCCATTCATTATGCACAAGAAGGTAGTTGGTGCATTTGTTAGTGCAAAAGGCACCACTACAAATTCATAGTGTCCATATCTGGTTCTGAAAGTTGTCTTACTAATGTATTCATCCTTTATCCTTCTCTGATGGTAGCCCAACCTCAAATCTATCTTTGGAAATATCTCTGCTCCTCTCAGCTAATCAAATAGGTCATCAATTCTTGGTAGAGGATATTTATTTCTCACACTGACCTTGTTCAGCTATCTAAAATCAATGCACAGCCGCAAAGTCCCATCTTTCTTTTTTACAAAGAGTATCGGTGCTCCCCAAGGAGAGACACTTGGGTGCATATACCCCTTCTTTAACAATTCTTCTAATTGCATTTCCAACTCCTTCAATTCTAGTGTACTCATTATGTATGGAGTCTAGATATTGGCGCAGCTCTAGGGATCAAAGTAATAGAAAAATCAATATCTCTTTTTGGTGGTAAACCTGGTATTTCCCCTAATACATCTGCATACTCCTGCAGCACCAGAAAGTCCTCAAGATTTGGGCTTATGCACTTTCTTGGCTCTTCCACATGAGTTGCATACAACTGACACCCTTTCTTGAAGCATCTCTTAAGTTGTAAAGATATCATCTCCCTTATAAAAATGGGTCTGGGGAAGCCTTTCACTGTCCTCTACTTTCCTTCATTTAGACAAGTGAATGTCTTATTATGACAATCTAAGACAGCACTAAGTTGCACGATACAGCGAAACGGGTATGAGTTTCCAAAACAGAAACACGCTCGCAACGTGACCCCTCAAAAATTTGGAAACAGGGAAACACGATATATATATAGATAGATAGAGTGTGCTATTTTATAAAGAGCACATTATATTGAAACTTTAAAAGAGAGCCTTATGAATAAATGAGCAAGAACATTTAAATGAAAAACATAAATGATAAGCAATGTTCCACCATAGCTTATATTGGGATCCTCATCATTAGTAACACCCTTTGACTCTTGTCTAGCCTTTGCTTCTACCTCGATCCTCTAGGGACATCAATCAACACCACCCAATTTTGATGAAACTACCTAATCCAAGCCTTAAAATATGGTAGAAAAAGCTTAACATGCCTAATCAATGATTTTGGCTTGAGTAAAGGATACATTTTTGCTAAGGCCGTGACAGAGGAGTTTAACAATCAACACCACGAACATCAAGGTACATAAAGGGCTTGGTGCTCTTGATTAAATGATAATCCCATACCCTCATACGTTAGAGAATCCAATAAAAATGTTGCAATCTTGCCAATCTTGAAATCCTAAAAACTGTTAAGTCTGTTGAATTTTGAACGGGATATGAAATTCTACCTTCTCCATATGAAATCCAATGAGGTTGAAACCACTCTCAAACATCCTAAAACAATTAATGGTAATGTTAAAAATTTAAGTAAAAGGATAAAAATGAAAGATAAAGAATTTAACATTACCATTATTGCCTCTCAAATCACCCTTGCACAAACCAGAATCCCTTCAAGCAAACAAATTATTTTTCCCCCTTGTTTTGGACAGTTTTAACACGCTATCCAAAACATAACTGCCGCTTTTTTTTGTCATTAAACGCAGGAAATCAGACTTAGGACAGCAACAAAATCACCCTAGGGACTCCCGCCTGAGGTTGGCAAGCACCAGCCCAAATGGAGAGGGGTCTAGCCCGTGACAATTTGGGGCTTTTCTCCTTTAATTAGCCAAGTTTTCAATGTTGTTTTATCATATTTATCAGCTCAATTAGAGGGTAGAAATTTGTGCTAACACGGCCAGTAGAGTCGCCGCTAGGTCGGGCAACCAAGGGTGCCATAGGATAGTCAGGCCATGCCACAACAGTCGTTGAGCGGGGCATAGCCGTTGGGCAGCGACAGAAACCGTCGAGCAGCCACAAAGAGCGTTGGGAGGCCAAAAGGGCCTCGGGCAGACAACAGAAGGAAGAGGTCCGGGCAAGGAGCAGCAGAGTCTGGACAGTGGGCAACGGGTCCAAGCAGCGGGTAGCAGGTTCGGGCAGGGGGCAGTAGACAGTAGGGTCCAGGCAGCGAGTAGCAGAGTCCCGGAAAAGAATCCGGGCAGCCAAAGATCAGTTTTGCGCTTAAGGACTAAGCACAAATTCTTCAGTTTAAATGTGCCTAAAGGACTAGGCACATTTTTCAATAAGTTATAATATATATTTCCCAATAAAAAATTTGATGTGGAGATTGTCGCAGCCAGTTTGAGGTTTGAGGACAGGCTGGAGTGTGCATCTAACTTTGTACCTTGGATGGCAAGGGTCACATTGGTTCTCATGGAGAATGGGTACTGGGAGTTTGCTAACACAATCATGACCCCACCAATGGATCCAAAGGACTTGGCCGCCCATGATTTGAAGGACATGAAAGCCAGGAGGATCATCTTTGATGCGGTGAAGATCATTTGATTCCTCACATATCTGAGAAGAAGTCAGCCAAGGAGATGTTTGTAGCTCTGAAGAATCTTTTTTAGAGCAAGCATACAAACAAGAAGATGGTGTTGAGGGAAAAGCTCAGAGACACCAATATGACCAAATCAGATACAGTGACCAGTTATCTCACCGAGATCACTCAGGTACGTGATCAGTTGGTGATTGTTGGGGAAGTCGTGACAAATGAGGAGTTAGTCAGGACAGCCCTGAATGGTTTCTCTAAGCCATGGGCTCCATTCATCAAGGCCATCGTGGCACGGGAGAAACTTCCCAAGTTTGACAGGCTATGGGATGATGTCATCTAGGAGGAGATTCAGGAGGAATCTCTAGCAGGCCAACAAGTTGGTGATGATGAGAATCTAGCCCTTGCTAGTCAGGCAAGGAGGAGCAAGGGGAATACAAGTGGAGAGTCAATTCACAGGCTAGAAAGAAAAAGGATTTGAGCAAAGTGAAATTCTTTACGTGCCACAAGAGTGGCCACTATGCTTCACAATGTCCAGAACGAAAGAAATGGAAGAGTAAGTCTCAGCAGGTAGCAACATCTACAGAAGCTCAAGTCAAGGCGTTTGCTGAGAAGTTCAAGAAGGAATTCTTGTTAGTCTCTTGTGTTTCTCGCACAGATTTCGGTAGTGCCTGGTTCGTGGATAGTGGGGCGTCTCGTCACATGACGAGGACACATGAGTTGTTCACCAGTTGGTCAAAGACGAACTCGGATCTGCATGTGGAACTTGGCACCAATGCCAAGTGTGATGTAGAGGGAGTTGGGACAGTCGGGTTCTAGCTGGAGTCAGGAGGTTCTCTAGAGGTGGCAGATGTGTTGTATGTTCTGGACCTTAAAATGAATTTAGTCTTAGGTTTGGCAATGGAGGACAATGGATACGCCATCTCTTTCTAGGATGTGCAGGTTCTTATTCGGCCGAAGGGATCTGGCATAGACTCAACACGAGTTCTTGGTGTCAGAGAGGGCAAGGTATACAGGTTGCAAGGCAAGACTGTAGGTGGATCCCAAGGGATCTTGGATTATGGATTGATGTCAGTGACAAAGGACAAGGAGCAGGAGGTTGTGAAGGGTGAGCAGAGTTCACAGACTTCCAGTGTGGGGAGTCAACCTTCAGATGGGAAGAGGGAGATAGCCCCTTCCAGTTCTGTCAGGAGACCTAGTTGGTACAAGATGACATTGATGGATGCTCATGAGCAAGTTGAGGCTCCTAGGAGCACATTGAGGGAGAGCAGGCCTTCAACAAAGTTTCCATACTTCAGGGCACTAATGTGTAGCGTCATCGATTCTGAGACTTCCAGTGTTCAGGGAGCAGTTGATCAGCAGGATTGGAGGGATGCTAGTGAGCAAGATGATGTGTGTGACATTATGCTAGGGGCGGAGGGAGAACCAATTCCAGGTGGCTCTTCGAGAAGTACCTTCCTCGCTAAGAGGGAGTGTCGATGTCATAGTTTTAAAAACCGGTCTAACCGGAACCGGAACCGGTCGGTTTGCCCGATTAGAAGGCCGACCGGTTCGAACCGGGACAAAAATCGAACCGGCCGACCGGTTTTTTACGGAACCGGCCGGTTCCGTCTTAAACCGGCCGGTTCTGTTCAAATTTTCTGTAGGACGCCCGCGGATGTCAAAAGTTAATTTTTTTTTGGTTTTTAAAAACCCCTAACCCCCCTAAACCCTAAAAACATGTTATAAAGGGACAACCACCCCCTCTAAGAGCCTCACACCTCTCTCATTCATCATTTGGGAGCATTTGGGAGCATTTGGGAGCTTTTGGGTTTTGGAGCAGCCTTGATTTTTTAGGAGCAGCCTTGAAGAGCTTATTGGGCAAGTGTTTTGGGCAGTTTGTGGTGGATTTGGCATCTCAACTAGGAGGCTATAATTCATCTTCAAGCTTGGAGGAGTTTGGAGGAGACTCTAGAGGTATGTTGAACAATTTCCACTCATTTTTTTTCCATATTGAAAGTTGAATCTTCATTGTTGAATGTGTGAAAGTT
>JZKD02S1673661.1:492623-527653 GCA_000966675.3 Picea glauca | reverse complement strand
TGATATATTCATGAGCATACTTTGGATATTTTGTCTCTAATGCTTTGGAAACATGATTTAAAATCTTAAAAATATATTTTTTCGTTAAAATTTAAATATTTTATGTATTTTTTTTTAAAACCGGTTCATTGAAACCGGTTCGATCGGTTTATTACCGGTTCCGGTTCCGGTTCAGGTTGGACCCTCGACCAGTTCCGGTACCGGTTTCGGTTTTTAAAACCTTGGTCGATGTTTGTAGCATCAGACAGGTACTTCCACATCGATTTTGTGTCTAACATGTGGAAGTCATCCTTAATGCCTCTCAAGACTCGGGAGATTCACTTTAATAAAGTGAATATTAAAGTGAATGTACTTTTATAATTAATGGAGTTTAATTGAAGTCAAATAACTAAGTATTTGGCATTAGTGAGTTAAATTAAATCCTAGCCATTAGATCATAAAGTGAAGGTGAGAACTAATCTCAGCCATTGATAACTTTGGAGATCTAGGATTTTGGATTTAGGGTAAACTCAAGATTATAAAAGGCAGCCTAAGTGAGAGGAGGAGACACACACAGAGTGAGACAGAAGATCTCATTCATTGGGTGGAGAAGGACTTCAATCCAAGTGTGTAGGGGGGGAAGGGAGCAAGGGGCAGCAAAAGAAGTAGCGGCCAGCAAGATCGAAGGACAGATCTTGAGGTGAGATAGGTTATTCTTTTTGTTTTGTATTATTCCTCAGGGGGGCCATTATCCCAGGACAAGAGCCCAAATTTTATCTTAATAAAATCAACAAGGTATTGGTTTTCCCTTGGGGGTTTTTCCAAGGGTATTTACCAGAAAATTACATGTGCAAATGTGTATGGTTTCCTATTGTATTTCTACTAATTTATTTACTTAGATCGTTAAAACTCGGCCGTGTTTTTTAATAAGTAAATCTGTGTAACAAGGTTATTACTGCAAGGTGTTTGCTAGGAAATAAATTGCCAGGTGTTGGATATGAAATTTAACAACCCCTCCAAGTGAATCAAGGGTGATATAAGCTATCCTGAAACAAACAAGCAATCCCACTAGAACTTTGACTCAACTCCAATCTAGAATAACCTATATAGGGGGGACGTGGTTTCTATTTCGTTTCATGTGTCTCAGCAAAGAAAATGAAATCATTCTCTAGTATAACATCATTCAGGGACCTAGAGGGAAAAAAGAGTGAACCACCATAATTCCACATTGCACTTGATAAAGGAAGCTTCAATGTTTGGTGTCGATCTAAGGGAATTGGAAATAGACCAGACTTTAGTCCAACTTGGGTGTGGGTTATCCCTATTCCCTTCCCATTATGAATAACAAACCATCTACCTTACTTCCTAACTTCAACCACTCTAACTCTGTTTTCTTTTAGCTCAGTATATAGAAAAGCATAGTGAGATCTCCATCCAATAACTCTTCTCCAGCATGCTCAAAAACTTTTTGTTTGATCTTAAGGCTACCAATCTGTCTTGTGCTGACTTAAAGCAGATAATTAAAAAGCCATCCCAAATAAAGTGGGCCGTTTCTGGAGTCATGTTAGCCATTGAAGTTCAACCTGCAAGAAGCTACATATCATGTTGTGAAAAATTATTTGCTACGAGTTAGTATTATTATGTCTGTCTGTGTTGGTAAACATTCCCTAAGTGGGGAAAAGGTTTCATAGGCTATCAAGAACCAAACTCATGGCTACAGAGAGGCTTCTAATTGTTTGCAGGCCAAAAACACGCTGCAGAAAGGCAAAAACGATTTAATGGGCTGTGGCCTAATTATTTTACTCTGTTTTATCTTTGAATTCACGACCTATTGTATTTTAAATTCAATCTATTATGTTTCTCTTACATAGCTTGCGCTTTGTAGTGAAAGTTGAAACTATCAAATCTGCTAGACATAAATGCAACTGAAGCCAATTGGCAATTCACAAGAGGGCATATATATCTGCCACAATTTCACATTATGTATGCCATTTTACTATAGGTGTTATCTCTAAACCCATGAACGTTGTTTACAATCATTCTTCAGATAAATCAACCAAGCCTGTCAATATTTTGTCCTATAGAAAATGGCAAGAAGAGCACACAATCTTAATCCAATCCTCTATAGTTACTTGAAAAATAAAGAGACATGATTTTTAGATATTATGCCACTTGGCCCTACGATAATTGGGTAATAGTGTCATATATTATGTTGCTCAAGAGTTGTTCATCAATACAGATGACCAAGGATTTGTAAGTGGTCAATGCAGACCTCCCAAGACATGGTGAGAACATGGATGCTGAACATGGGTTTGTGGTTGAACCCTAAGCTTAACCAGCTGAAAATCAAAAAAAAACCAATCATGAGTATACCACTCGACAATATCATAATTGGGCAATCGATCATTTTGCATTTTGATTTTGTTTAATTATTAACTTCTTGTGTATGTTTGCAATTATAACCATTGATAGCCTCGAGGATTAGCTCAATTGATTGGTCCCCTTGTTGCCAGGTTGTTGCCAGTAATCTGGCACATTGTGCAGGTCCCCAGTTTGATTTCCATGGGGTCAGGCACACTAAGTCAATGCCACCTGCTTCACACTGAGCACCATTTTCGGAATGAGAGGAAGTGCCTAAGAGTTTCCCAAGGAAAAAAATATATATCCTTTTGATTCAGATATTTTCTTTTTTTAATATTAATTTTTGATGATAGGTATATTAATAAATCCTCAAATCCTTTTGAAAGTTCACCACAAAAACACCTAATTTACAGTAGCAAAGTTCCTACACACCCACTTTGTGTAACCTTGTGCCTGTATGTGTATAAACCTTCAAAAAAATGTAAAATAATAAAAGTTTCCTATTGGAAATGTCTCCATAGAGAGCATGAGCTTCAGGTCTAATAGAAAAGTGGAGAATCTGCCAGATGCAAGTTTTGAGTTCCATCCTCGCTACTGACAGTAACACTCTTTGAGGTAGCTGATAACTGGGCCAGCTATCATTGCAATATGGTGCCTTGGTGATTATCCAGTCTAGGTTATTATTGGACTCTTCTATATGGGCGATAACTTTCAACTATGTTTTTATCTACTGTGGATGTTGTAACCACAGGTAATGGTGCCAAGCTATCGAATATTGTTGTCGTCACATCTACTGTGGCTATTGTTGTAACCACACGTAATGGTGCCAAGCTACCGAATATTGTTGTAATCACATCTAGTGGTGCCAAGCGACAAATAAAATATTACTTTGAAAGAAGAAATGACCCATGTCAACGTAGCACACCCAACGCAGTCTGGAATATGCCCAGTGTCCAGGGCTCCCTTCATTCTCATGGCTCAAGCCCTTTTTAGGTGCCTCTCTGTATCTTGGAATGAAGACAAGTCCTGCTATTCGAAATTTTGTTTTTGGACAACGAGGCTAAACCCACCAACTGAGTTCATCCAATCAGCACCTGATACCTTCGTAATTTTTATGGCATATATTCCTGTGAATTGAACCATTGACCCCGGATTGACAGAGAAACCTAAAATCCTCCTACTGTCAACAACACTTTTTGCTATCAAACCACGATAGGAAATCAACAACCAATTTGGTTTGTAGCATTCCATAATAGGCCAGACCAAATTCACACGAAATGCTCTTAGAAGGGCTGGGCAACCATAACTGCCCAATTAAAATTGACTCTAACAACTTCCTAGCTGAGATGAGATGCCCCAAAAATATTTTCATGCCCACGTTAATCAATTTACATCCAGTTGAATGGTGGTGTTGATTGAAAACGAACATACTAATCCCAAGAGAAACAAATGCATAGGAATGAGGAACAAAACCTGCTCGTGCACTGCCAGTACCGACATCTATGCCGAGGTAGAGCGAATTGGAGACAGAAGAGGTCATCTCGATCGCCTTCGTAGGAAAAATTGTGGGGTAGTGTAGAAGGATTTGGGAGAGCTCTTGGGCTGCTGCCGCTCTTTGGCTCTCGCCCAATGAATGTTTTGGCATTGTCCCTTATTCGATTACAACATTTATCCACCCAAAATAAATGAAAAATCATAGGACGTTCGCCCTTGTACCTTTAAAATATTTGACATTCGTAGATGTCCTTGCCTTCCGTAATAGTTTGTATAAAAACATGATGGATTCGGTTGTTGTTGACTAGTAATGGTGGTTCAGTGCGCACCTTTAGCAGAAACCGCCGCTTTTTGTTTTAAGTTAAAAATGATGTGTGAAAGTTTTTGAGTGCTTGGAAAATAATAAATTCATGAGTGACCTACACTAATCATAACCTATTGAGGTTTATATCATTTTTATGAGAGACTAAGTATTGAGGCTTATATCATTCCTATGAGAGATTAATGTATTGAGGCTTATATCATTTTTATGAGAGACTAATGTATTGAGGCATATATCATTTTTATGAGAGATTAATGTATTGAGGCTTATATCATTCTTATGAGAGATGAGAGATTAATGTATTGAGGTTTATATCATTTTAATGAGAGATTGTCAATGTATTGTAATTCAATTAAGGTTTTGGTTAAAGGTTTTTTTGGCATGTAAATTTGGACAAAATAGTTATTTTTTGTTGTTTAAATTGCAATTTTAATGTATAAATGGATTCAGCTTGCCTAAAAACCCCTTTGACACTCCTATTATACAAACTTAGCCACTCAAATATGCAATCCAACCATCCCTCATTGGATTTTGAGCAAAATCAAACGAAAAGATTGGTAAGAAAAGAGCCAAAAGGTAGAATGTTTAGACTACGCTATTCAATTAATATAGATATATTTGAATTAATAATTTATTAAATATTAAAAATCATAAAAAATATAAATTTATGTATATTTAAAAACAAATGGTTAAGATAGGTTTAGTTTAGTTTTTTTTATATGTGTAGTATTATTAATATTATTTGTTTATTTAATTTTTATAATATGATTTAATAATTTTAAATTTAGTATTTTGAAAGATCCTAATTATTTTAGTTAATTTGTATTATATATTTGACTTTGATGTGATTATATTAATTTTAACAAATCAAAACTTCACACTTAAGTGTACTTGGGCTAGAGTAGTATTGGGATGGGTGACCTCTTGGAAAGTCCTAGTGTTTTTGTTATGGACGAGAAGGGGGGAGATCCATATGGTTGAGTACGTTTAAGGTTGGAGTCTTTGTGTTTGTTTAGGTTTAGTTAATTGGGCATAGCTTGAGTAGGAAAAGTTGTAAACCTCACCACCTAGGTTCAAATCCCACTTTGTGACATTTTTGTTCTTAGAGTAAATTTGTGTTAGGTTTTCAAATAAATGGATCCTGGAATTTTGTCTGTCATTTCCACCGTAACCCTTGTTGCTATTGTTCATTCCTCACCCATCTAGGCCTTCTGACCATGGCCTCAATGTCGGGAGGAGGCTCCCCTCCTCCTAATTTTGACTCAAATGCAGTTGCCTTTCGGTCACTCGTTTCCTCCCTTGGAAAATCAATTGTGAAATCCCTTCCTGCCTATTTTGTTAAGAAGCTCGATCAAATTCCTGAAGTCAATCTCCTTTCTACTTCTCCTAGGCATATAGCATTGGCTCTTGCTGAGAGAGGTTTAATCGGAAAATTTATAGGTATATGGCCTTTCCCTCGATCAATGGAGCTTTGGGTCCAAAAGAATTGGGTGGTCCTCATCAAAGGGAAATTAACTCATTACTTATGTGGAAGAGGTTTTTATGTTTTCCTCTTTGAATTAAAGGAAGATCAAGATCTTATCTTTTGCATTGGTCCTTGCTTCTTTGATACCTGTGGAATGTACCTCAACCATTGGACCCCTAATTTTAATCCAAAGTTGCATGTCCCTTATGCTTCCCTAGGATGGGTGTTTGCCCCGTCTACTCCTTCATTGTTGGGGAGAGAATACTCTTAGAAGCATTGAGGAAAATTTCGATAAGTATATTGATAAATCATAACTCAAAGAAGGAATGCTTGCGTGTGCTTGAATTTGTGTAGAGGTAGATCTAGAAAAGGGTCTTCTAGAAGCCATTCTTCTTTCTCTGCGTAACTAGAAGCATGTTGAACAACTGGATTATGAACAATTGTCGTTTAAGCGTAAAATATGTCATGAGTACGGACATTTTGTAAAAGATTGCAAGAAGAGTCAAGCTCAAGCCCCAGCAACACCCAATAAAGGTGAGATATGAAAAACTATTGAGAGAAAAATGCATTATTCTAATGGGGAAACGCCACAACTAGCTCCCTCATCTTTCAAACAGTCAGCTACGACTAACCCAGTAATGGCAACACCTGGTCAAACACATGCGTCATTCCTCCAGAACAAAGTCGAAGCTAAACAAGGGATCACAGTTTCAAACCAACCTGCCTCGTCAAACAGATATGAGATTTTTTCTAGGGATAATGAAGATTTGAATGCCCCGGTTTTGGATCCCCAAGTGTATATGTTATGTACATATGGTTTATAAGATAGTGAGCCAGTATGTTTTGGGCCAGAGTGCCTATCTGATATTAGGTCAAAGAGCCTGTATGATGAAAGACCAGTGAGCGTAGCATTATACATTGTAATCACACTCATATATATTAATAAAATACAACACGGTTGCAGACAAAGTCAGACAAAAGAGTATGGGGGGCTAGGACTCCATGAGAGGGAAAGGGAGCTAAGGGCTTAAAGAAAGGGGTTAAGCCAAGGAATATTATATTGTATTCCTAAGCTACTTCTTATTATAGAATTATATCCTAAGTTCCCAAGTAATGGAATGAGTTCCCGGGTGGTGGAAACGTAGTTCTTGGAGTGCCATGTGTCAAAAACAGAACATGAATGTATAGATTTTGGGCTTAGTAAGAAATCCATCATTTGAATGATTCATTCTATCATTATGATCATTGTACTTTGCTATTTGGTTTGGGTATGTTGGGTGTGAGCTTAGGGAATCCACAGTAACCATATTACATGTGAACCTTGTAAATCCTAGGTGGGATTCTATTGCCAATTCTCTTCGGGTTCCCTTGGGGAAGGCTGGAACCCTAGATGGGGTATTGGGTGGGTAAGATTGCTCGGTGTGTGAGGCCTGGAGGGTGCCTAGAGATTCCATTATTCCAGCTAGAGTTCCTGCAAACACAACTTAGAGGCTTCCTGGCCAGCCTATGTTGGAGCCCTAGAAGGGAAGTGGGATAAGCTAAGGGAATGTGATGCAGAGAAGGGGGTACACTTCCTTGGGTTGTGCGATTTGAGGGGAATGAGAGACTACTGGTTGAAATTCCTATACACCATTTATGATATTGTGAGACCTAGTTGGCTTAGGTATCCTTTTCCCTATTGGATTCATAGCCCCGACTCAAGGGTGACCTACTATTGAGAGAGCTAGAACAACAATATCTATGGCTAGGTGGAACATCTGAGATTTTCATCCAGTTAGTGCTTATGTTTAAGATAAGTGTTCTATATTATATGCTTTCATGATGTGTGTTATCGCACAAGTTGTAGGTTGGTCAAAGCCAAACCCAACCACCAAATGGAGACAACTCTAAGAACACCTACCCACTGTCACCTTAGGCAAGTATTCTCGTCACTTTAGAGATGATAGAATCACCTCAAGGGGGGAATCTCGGTGACCCTAGGGGGAACTAATATGGAAAGTGAGATGTATGAATGGATGCTCCTAAAGGTCAAGTTACGAAGTGTGTAAAAGGGCTTGAAATAGGTCTTGGTGGTAGCCAAGGGTTGCCAAGAAGTGGTAGACCTTGTGAATGTTGATTGTACCTGTCGGAGACACAAAGAAGACGAAGATACAAGCCCAAATATATGATGGACAAGCAATTTAAGCTTGTTGTCCCTAATTGCAGCAGTTAGTAGCAGTGTATATCAGCAATGTAAATGATAATGAATGTTGCAAACAAGTTGCTAAAAGTCTAGTTGAAAGAGCAAGAGATAAAGTAGAAACAACTAGATCACTTCAAGTAAGACAGCATTAGACTTTAGCAATGAAACAAGGTTGTTACAAAACCAATATTGCAGAGTTATTATTCAGCCTTATGGCTGTAACAAACAAGTTATTACAGCAAGAAGATCAGCCACTAAAACTTCCCCAAAATCTACCAAAAAATGCGCTAGGCCTAGTAGTTTATGCGAGCAAAATTTAGGCAACTTTTAGTGGTTGATTTAAGAGTTATTTGAGAAGTTTGATTAGGGGTTTTGTAGCCCCAATGGTTGTAGAAAAAGTTTTATATTAGAAGCAAGAACTACTTGAGCAAAGATGACACCCTAGTGGCTCAATCAAACTTATAGAGCAAAGAATTGAATCCAACTTAGACAACCTTCAAATCATAAAATTTCACGTTAACCAATGCAATATTTTATTTCTCCAATGCAATTATACTAGTGCCTTTAGCTATTGGGTTATGGATTCAAGTAAATAAAGAGCTAAACAATGCTATCTCCTTGGGGGTGTAAACCCTCTTACTCCCCAAGGGAAGCAAATGCTAAGCTAAGAGATACTAGGAGGGTGTAAACTCTTTTACTTCGCCTAGTAAAACCTTATGCAACAAATAATTTCTAGACAAATGATAGATAATGGTGGGGTTGTAAATCCTTATACTCCCTAATAAATCTATCAAATCAAACTTGTGACTAAGCAATGAAGTATCAACAAGGTAAACCTTTACCTAGTTCAAGAGATGACAAGATAAACTTCCTCTTACCAAGATAAATCCACCACACATGCCAAAAAAAAGCTCCAAGAAGGGTAGTGCACTACTTCTTCCACCAATAGCATAAAGAAAACAAGATAAAAGAGCACAAGAGAGAGAAGGTTTCCCAAGGAGAGCACAAATTTCAGCCAAGTACTTCTCATAATGGGAGAGTTATGTTATGAAAAGAGATTCACATGATCTCTATTTATACAAAATGTCTAACACATAGTTTGTCCACTTAATTTTAGGGTAAAACACAAGATAGGGGTCAACAACCCTAATCTTTCCCCTTTACACAAATAATATTAAATAATTCATTTAAAATTCACTTTTGCACATTAGAAACCCTAAAAGTAAGATGACATCATCGCTTTAGGCCAATGTTTTGGCATATGTGACAAGTCGTTGAGGTTGGGGATGGAACGTTTGGCCTCCAAAGGCCCTCTCTTAATGCTCTGTGGTCTTCTCCCTCGAGTCAACATGCTCTCTTCATCAATTAATGTCAAGTGTCAATGAGCAACTCTATCACCACCAAACCCTAACCCCTTTGTGACGTCAAACCTCAAGAGAGTGACATTTTTCCCTCTTCAAGCAAAATGTTTAGGTGGTAGGGGCTAGGTTAGGTCCTACATGATTCCATAAAGCCTCCAAATTCATTTATATGTGATCTTATGTGTGGGCCTATAACATCCAACATGTGGGCTTCTTGCCCCATGGAAGCCCAAGCTAGACTTGTTCTCCCAAAATTGGCCACCAAGCAGGGTCCTGCAAAACAAAAGGGTACGCCCTCCAAATATCTCAAGTCAAAGATATCATGACAAGTGTAAACCACATCTAATAAGCAAGGAACCTAAACATGTGCATCAAAACTACTTCATCAAATTAAACAAATTCTCCAAGACCCTATACAATTGATCAAGTTTAGGTATGGGAGGGTTCTCATAAAAGTCCTATTGGGTAGACCAAAACCCTCAAGTAGGGAATGCCCCCAAGGATGGCCTTTCAAGGTTATCCAGTGGATGATGAGGTGGATATGGGTTTAGACTTCATAGTTCAATGAGTTTCATGACATACAAGGGCTCATATTATCTCATGTATGGGTGCCTTTGTAGGGGGTGTGTTGCACATTCTTCCTCAATGCAACCTTTTTCCAAGCCCATTTATTTACATTCATTAATTTATCAATGATCCAAACACGTGTGCACTCCCAATAGTCAATATATTAGCTTGGGGGGCAGTAACATGGTGTCACTTAGCAAAGAGGTCCACAAAGTGCCATAGGGGTAACCATGTAAAGTGTTGTAACACACTTGTGTTAGTCTCATATTCAAGCGAGATATTTATTATGTGTTTAATATTGTGCAGGTTTTCAATTCTTTTAAGAGAAGTTGTTCATCGTTCTCAGGACCTATATGGGTGAACATCTAGAAGGTTTATTTAGGCTCTTAACTTTTTCCAACAACCATCCCCCTGGACCTTCAGCCCCTTCTTCCCATGAAACGAGGTACATGCCCTTCTTGGGTCACTAAAGTTAAAGGGCCTAGAATAGGGTAATATGATGGGAATATAATGAGCAGATAGTGGTAAGTATGGTCAAGAATGGTACGATAACCCCTCAAGGAACCCCCAATTGCAAACCTTCCCCAAAGGTTGGCCACTTACTAGGAAATCTATGACACTCACCAAGGTGAAACAGGGTCAAAATAATAATGTCCAAGCAAGCATTCTATAATCAAAAGAAGCTTAAATACAACATGTTTAAATGCCTCAAATATTAGGGTGATTACCTGCCACAATACCTTATTGGTACAACATGGACCAAGACCTATTTGCCTTATAGAAGCTAGCTGGTGTGGTGGATGCATTGACAATGGAACAAAATGTGGTGATAGAGTGGGCTTATGTATATGTAAGTGGACAATGCTAGTCATGTGGTCTCTCGACACTCCATATGAGCAACTTGAGGGCATCGAGACATCATCTCCTTAGTTATCCCACAAAATGGGAATAACAATGTGTATAATGTGTCTTGTTATATGTTGAATTATGTTATGTTGTGCATGTGTATATTTATGTATATTATTATGTATTATGCATAAGTTATGCATGAGACTGCATAAGTGCATCATATGCAAAGCATATTGTTATAGACTGGTACCAAATCCCATTGGGCATAATTATTCATGGTACCTGAGAAATAATGGGCTAGGTTAAGGAAATTTTAAAAATAAAGTATGTACAAAGGTTGAATTGTAGTGACATATGCCCATAAGTGAGTCCAGGGTGTCTTGTAGATTGGTATTAGAGCACAGATATAACACTTAGGATGTATGGGCCGGATCAGAGTGTAGACCAGAATTTTTGCAGTCAAATTTTGCAGAGTGTATGTGAATTGCTTGATATAATTTTCTCAGGGGAAATTGGGGAAAATTGCCATAAATTTAATAATTGAGGCAAATGTGTTTAATTCCCCCAAATTTGTTGTTATCCAGGCATGTTGAGGCATGAATCCAAATGAAGTTGGTAACTTTACCTATGCAATAGTTCACTTGGTGAGAAATTCAAATGAATTTTGTAACTTTACCTCTACAACAGTTCGTGTGGTGAGAAATCAAAATGAAATTGGGAAAATTGGGTAAAAGCCCCAATTTTTTGTTAAAATCCATGGAAAAATTCACATGGAAGAGGTTAAATTGACAGTTGCAGAGTTAATTTGGATGAAGTCAACAAAGTTGCAAAGTTGGCTATGGAAGCATTTTAAAAAAAATGGATATTTTAGAGCAAAATCCATAGCAATGTAGAATTTGATAGGAGTATTGGATTGGCAATATGAAAGTTGTGTGCTAACTATCACCAGTGTTATCAATGCCCATTGTAAAAGTTTCCTTGGTTCCTTACAAATTTTCTTTTGCAACTAGTAGAAGTCGGTGTCTGAGCTTAATTGCACTAGGGAGAAAGGTGCACAAATGTGACAAAATTAGCAAAATTCATAAGACTATAAATTTTTGCTTGGAGCTCAGAATTGAGAAAGAGAGTAGTCACTGTGAATCTACTGAAGAGTAGAATACATCTATATGCCCATAATTTGGAATTTGAGCAATACAATTCATAGGGAATCGAAAGGAAGATGACTAGTGGCCTTAAAGGGAAAAGTTATGCATAATTTTATAGATTTGTCAAAGTATTCCTATCTAACATAGTTTTGTTACATGCACAATTTGCAGAATTAACGATACAAGCATAATATAGTAGGTTCAAAATGAGGAATAGAAATATGGAAGATGCACATGGAACTTATAGCCATGAGGAGGAAGTCAGGAGGCTAAATATCATCCTAGGAAATGTAGAGACAAGGTCTAACGAGCATAGAGAAGGAAAAGCAGAAAACGTAGAGTTAGTAGAGACAGTGAGAATCCTAAAGAGAGAAGTGTTGAGCTATAGAGTAGACAATTCGAGGATTATAAGAGCTCGAGAGGAGCATAATCATATTAATACCTAGCTACTACAAATTTTGAATAATTTACAGAGGCAAATTCATAAGGGGTCTCGAAAAAGACATGCAGCCAATGCATGACCTGCAACATATTATAGGTCTCATGAAAGGAGAGATGATCATAGGGGATCTAGACACTCAAAGAGTGATAGTAGGCATTACCATTCACCAAGGCATTCAACTAGAAGGGCACATGCATTCTTAGAATCAAAGAGAAACCCAAGTTTGTCTCCTATTAGACATCAAAGGAGGAGGTGTGAGGTAGATGATTTGCAAGGCGAGCTTAGGAAAATTAAGCCACCTAAATTTGATGGTTATCATAAGAAAGGTGAATATGTGGAAGCATGGTTATTGGGCATGAGGAAATATTTCCAATTGCATAATTATTCATCAAATTTAGAGGCCAAAATTAAAATATATCATCTTCAAGGGAAAGCTTCCATGTGGTGGGACCAACTCAAGCAATTCAAAAATTATTTCAAAAGAAATACTTGGCAGGGCATTATTATGATAGGAAGATGCAAGAGTTCTTTGAACTCAAGCTTGGAAACATGACAATGGGTGAGTATGAGAGAAACTTTCTAGAATCATTGAGGTATGTTGGCTTCATCAAGGAGGAGAAGGTTAAAATCCAAAGATTTATGAGTGGACTACTATCCTTCTATGGTGATAAAAATAATTTTGATGAACCCAAGATCCTGGAAGAAGCCATGAGGAAAGAAAAGTACCTTTATGAGTAGAACAAAGGAAGGTCGTATTTCAAAAAGGCTTGGGATAATAAGAAGAAAGGAAAGAATGGAACAAATAAAGAAAGGGTAAAGCCACCATTTTTCAAAAATAGTCCTTGTTAGAAAAACGGGATTGTGGAACAATAAAATAAAAACAAATATGAATATAAAACATAGAAGATACACAATACAATAGAGACACAGATATACATGGTTCACCCAGTGTGGGCTACATCCACCAGAGAAATTCTCATGTCCTTCCTTTTTTATTATCCAACAAATGAAGGGATACAACCTACAACACACCAGTTGTAACTTCCTCTTCTTTCTCTCACAGACTCTGATCCAGATGGATCTCGATGGCCATCCACCTTTTCCACTGAATCACCATTTTGAGCCAATGGTTTTGATAAACCATGGCATTCACCATTTTGGTGGAGAATGGAATGTAATGCCATCTTCATTTGTTAATTACACACATCATGTAATGGTCCTATGTACATGCCTACAACATAGTGCTAATGCACTGGATCCCATTAGAACTCTGCAATTAAGAGCGCTCGGGCTAGAGTAGTATTGGGATGGGTGACCGCCCGGGAAGTCCTAGTATTTTAGATGCCTATGACATTTTATAAACTTAGTCCAATTTATCCCACATGCATCATGGGAATTGTTCTCCTCTCACTCTCTCATATATAATTGAGGTGAAGGAGGCCCTTTAAGCATGCAATGGAGTATGATGTAAAGCTTCTTATGGATGAAGCATAGACAACATCTCTTTTGTTTTAGAGATAAGCTACCCCATTTTTCCAGTTTGTGTTCTACAATGGTTTTCTATCTTATTTAGTAATAGAAGTTGGGTTTCACTGTATTTTTGTGTTCTCTTCTATATTTTTGTGTATTTCATTGTTATATCTCAGTTATATTTCTGCCTTCATTTCATTCTCAAAATAATCTGGATCAGTGGTATCAAAGCAGGTTGCTCCTTATCATTTCTCAGAGCAGGTCCCCGACAAGGTCAGGGTATAGAGAGTTGGGTCTCAAGCTGGTTTCGCTTGAGGACAACTGCTCTCACCAGCCCAAGCAACCTCCCATGGCGGAAGAAAAGAGAGATGACAAAGCAGGAGATCATTTCAAGATGTTGCTCGAGGAAACCCTCGTGCGATAGAGGAACGAGATGATGGACAACTTTGCTCAGATCCTTCGAAGACTACCGATGGTGGCACCTAAGGCATCTTCGACAAGAATCCATTTTGCAAGTGCGACACCCTTCAAGGTACAAGTTAATTTTGATATCCCCTTATTTGAAGGCCAGATAGATGTAGATGCTCTAGAAAAATGGTTGAATATGCTAGAAGGTTATTACTTTGTCCAAAAATTTTCCAATAGTGAAAATATCACCTTTGCGCTCCTTAAATCCCTTCCCCATGGCAGATCTTGGTGGGAAGGTTACCGGGACAGGTACACCACAGATTAATCTACATTATTTGGGAGAGAACCCACTTGGGAAGCCTTTGTAGATGCCCTAAAGGAGGAGTTCTACCCTGTTGAAAAATATGATGACCAATACATGAGATGGACAACTCTGTGTCAGAAAAGAGATCAGACGGTGTCAGAGTACACCAACATCTTTCATACTTTGTGCTCAAAGTTGGGTATCAAAGACTCAGAGCGGAACTTGATTTTGAAGTACCATAGTGGTCTACACAAGTACATACAAACATGGATGGATTTACTGGATATCTCCTCATTGGGAGTTGCTTATCAATATGCAGTCAAAATTGAGCAGAAATTCAAGCAGCAGAGTAAGTGGGAGAAGCATGGCAAAGGAAACTCTAACTCACATAATGAAGGATAGAGCAAGGAAGGCCAACCTCAAGAGATACAGCTTCGG
Organism: Picea glauca; assembly: GCA_000966675.3. Classification (NCBI taxonomy): domain Eukaryota; kingdom Viridiplantae; phylum Streptophyta; class Pinopsida; order Pinales; family Pinaceae; genus Picea; species Picea glauca. Next base: position 512,866 of record JZKD02S1673661.1, on the reverse strand, counting down.
ATGTAGGCAAAGAAGGGTAACATGAAGTCTAAGAAAGACACCAGAAAGTGGTGTGAGTTCCACAACAGCCCTTGGCATAACACTGATGAATGCCACTCAATATAGTCATTGGTGGCTAAGATCAAAGATAAAGATTCAAACCCCGACTTGGACCCTAATTCAGAAAATGATAAAAGGAGACAAATCATTGATGCAAAACCCATTATTATTGTCGCAACTACAACAATCCAAAAAGAAGAGGATCCAAAGGAAGGGGAGCGACTCTTCCATTCAAAGATGTGGGTTAAGGGGACCCCATTGCATTTTATTGTTGATAGCAGAGGCCAAAAGAAAATCATCTCAGCAGAGGTTGTCAAGCAGTTGGATTTTCCAACAACACCACACCCATAACCATACAACATCAGGTGGCTTTGCCAGGGTCAAGATCTTTGTGTCAGCCAACAATGTTGCTTGTTCTACGACATCAAGCCCTTCAAGGATGAGGTATTATGTGATGCAGTGAAACACGACCACCACCTCGCGCTCCTGCTCACAGGATCGAATAATCATTTCATGAGCCGAAGCAGCTCTTCCGATTCCCTGCTGGAATCTTTATTAAAAACCCGATCCACAGGTCCTTTATTCACCCACACGGCTCTTCCGCACTTAATCGTGAGCTTCCCCGACTTAGTTTCGGGTTTCAGGGTTTCGCGATCCTCGATGTCACGAATCTCTGTCCTCGCGATCTCTCGATCACCGATTTGTCGATGTGCCCTTGTTGCCTTAGCCCCTCCTGGCTAAACTCCTGGTCCACATGACCGTTATCCCACAAGACCGTTGTCTTATCTCCTATCGGGGTTTCGCGACCCAAGCGTCCAACCTTTCGTCCTTTGGATCCCCGATATACTGATGCGCTCCCTTGCTGCCTTGGCCTCCCTGGCTATGCCTTTAGTCCACGCGACCTCCTTTTATATGACCACAGTCATACTCCTTATCGGGGTTTCGGACATCGCAATGCCAAAATGCATAAAAACTTTGTCCACGGGATTCACGATATCCCGATCCCCGATATGACGTCAGTTGGCCCCCACATAACGAAGCTTTCCTCCTTTCTTTCGGAAAATCAAACTTCGCGATTCTGAAATGCAAGTCCTCCCAGTCTCCAGGACCCACGAAATGTCGATCCCCGACTCTCTTCGGATCTCCGACACACGTCCCAAGTGGATGGACGGTTCCGATCGTTTACGAGGTTTCCATCATAGATTTTTCCCGACCTCTTGCTCACGTAACTCCCGATCTCGCCCACGTGTCCCAGCTAATGGATGACCCTGATCCAATCTCATTGTCTCGGAGTTTTTGATACCCCGATGACATAAATTCTCTGTCAACTTAAAACCCCGGTAGCTGATATACCGACGGGTTGCTCAATCTCCGCCACGTGTCGCCACAAATGGACTTCTCAGATCTTTCCCGGGATCTTTACCATGGAGATTCTCTATCTCCTATCCACAAGATTTCCGATTTCCCGATAGCCAATATCTTGATACCTGTCGGGACTTTTACCTGGCGTGTGAAGGGTTAAACCTCATGCACCTCTTGTTCGATCCAACCACTGACGGGATTTCCGAATGAGATCCAACGGCTCACGATCTCCCCCTTCTGTAGGCTTCTCCTATTCTCTCCTGGACGTGAAATCTTCAACGGTCCAGATTTCTTCGGCTGATCCAACGGCCGATGCTCCCTCTTGAGCTTGCACACTCCTTCCCAACCTTGGGAGAATTTTCCTAAACTCAAAGGCCTCGACCTTTGTCTTCCTTCTCCTCTGCGAACTCCTTTACTTTGAGTTATCTCGCACGTATGATAACGTTGTTCCTCCTGGGCTTCTGGGAACTCTGAAATCCTCCAAAGAGTTCTTCAACCTCTGCACTCCTTGCAGCTACGCTCTGTGCCTGAAAGCACACGTCCCCCTGAGCTTGTTCCTTTCGAATCCTTGAAGGATTCTTCAACTCATGCACCTCTGCAAAGTCTTCACGCACACACAGTGTTGTCTCTCCTGAGCTTCTCAACACTCAGACCCCTAAGGGATTTTATCCTTCTTTCTTCTCCCACAGATGGAGAATGTAATTCCCTCCTGGCTATCCTCTGCCTCAAGCAACCTCTTGTTGAGTCTGCAGGGTGTTCAACAACCCTGTGAAGATCCCTCAGTGGATTCTTCGTTCAAAATACAGAACTCAAAGAGTTCTCTTCTCCTGTGCCTGTCTGCACAATGTCTCAAATGCCCTCCGGGCAGAGTATCTTTCCACAGAACGTCCAACAGTTCTGTCCTGTGTGCACTCCTTGCACTTTCTCAATGCCCACCTGGCAGAGCTTCACAGAATCCTCAGTGATTCTGATTTTTCTTTCTGAACCCACAACAGAGTTCTCCCTCTGTGCACTCCTTGCACCTGCTCAATGCCCACTTGTCAGAGCTTCACAGAACTCCTCAGAGCTTCTGTATGCAGCTGTGTCTCTCCTACACAGCCTTGCCTCCAAGGTGTTCAACAACCTTGAGGTCTTCACTGAGTTGTTGATTCCAGTTATTGTGCCGCAGCACGTCCTTGTCTGAACCCACGGTATTCAGAAGTGCTTCAGTGCACCGGTATTCAAAGACCGCAGTACTCTGTCACGCCCTCCTGGCATGAAACCTCAAAGACCTTCACCTGAAATCACACACACTCCTGCAAATGAAACCCTACAATATACATCTACAGCATATAAGAACACTCACATACATTCATTCAACACACAGAATACATGCAGGAAAAACTGCTTATGTTTATATTAAAATAGCAAATGCCTGTTTATACAAGGTGTTCCTGAGCACGTCCTGTAACAAGGTCTCGACTCTTCTCTCTTCTGCTCTCTACACACTCACTCCTCTATTCTATCCACCTACTAACTCTCCTCTCTCTTCCTACACAAAATGAGATCCTAAATCTCTTTTACCTGAGGGGGCTCTTTGAGCTCTTCCCTCCAATCTACCTACCGTATTTAATTTCATTGAATGGGTTGTCTAGTCCAGGATCTGGATCTAGATCTCAGCCTTACAAACATTAAAGGCCTATCTTATCTACAGCCTGCGCAAAAGCACGGCTTCACAACTCAACAACTTAAACATTTAATTACATTCAATTCAAATCAAAATGAGGACTGCGCCTCTCTTCAGCTTTGAATGTGTGCGCTTGACGTGGCTGGTTGGCTGACGTGGAGAGATGCTCCTGCATCATTATGTGATGTTGCCCCACTAGAAGTCTGTGATGTTCTATTAGGCCAACCATATATGTGGAGGTGTCATGTTATTTATGTGTCTCGACCCCGTAGCGTCATTGTTACTCTGGGGGGTCAACTATACAGGATACTAGAGGTAGTTTCAGCTATTGTCCCACCAAAATAATGCCACAAAGTAATCTATCATACTACAAAGTTTAGCCTCTTCACAATGCGATCAAAAGGTGAACAGAAGGAAACTGCAACCACTACAGCCTTAACCCAAGACCTTTCTATCCAGTAGAAGCAGATCGACAAGATTGTAGAAGAGTACCAAGATGTTCTTGTTGCACCTACGGGGGTGCCTCCACACTACCCAGTTAAGCAAGGTTATAACATAACCCTTCATACTCTTCTTGATGCATCTTCATCGACAGAGTGCTCGCACACTCAGGTAGATCATGAAGCTAGATTGGTTGAATGGATTCAACCCCTCCAGCAACAGGTTCATGACAGCCTTCAACAAGCTAAGCATGACAACTTCTTCAAGAAGGAAAGCAACACACCAAGCTTCAGATTTAGCATAAATCTCCTCGTCTCCCAAGGGAACTTGACGCAATGGGAACCATTGCTTCCTAAGGGGGATGGAATGATCTAGATGGATCTCGGTGGCCATCCACATTTTCCACTGAATCACCATTTTGAGCCTATGGTTTTGATAAACCATGACATTCACCCTTTTGGTGGAGAATGGAATGTAATGTCATCTTCATTTGTTAATTACAGACATCATGTAATGGTCTTATGTACATGCCTACAACATAGTGTTAATACACTGGATCCCATTAGAACTCTGCAGTTAAGCGCGCTCGGGCTAGAGTAGTACTGTGATGGGTGACCGCCCGGGAAGTCCTAGTATTTTACATGCATATGGAATTTTATAAACTTAGTCCAATTTATCTCACATGCATCATGGGAATTGTTCTCCTCTCACTCTCTCATATATAATTGAGGTGAAGGAGGCCCTTTAAGCATGCAATAGAGTGTGTTGTAAAGCTTCTTGTGAATGAATCATAGCCAACATCTCTTTCTTTTTAGAGATAAGCTACCCCATTTTTCCAATTTGTGTTCTATAATGATTTTCTATCTTATTAAGTAATAGAACTTGGGTTTCACTGTATTTTTGTGTTCTCTTCTATATTTTTGTGTATTTCATTGTTATGTATCAGTTATATTTCTGCCTTCATGTCGTTCTCAAAATAATCTGGATTAGTCTCCTCACTCAGAATACAATATTCACAATGATACATAACTGCAATACATTTCCCTCATAAAAGAGCGTTGCCTTCTAAGGGAAAAAACCCTAGCATAACTTATACTGTCAGATATGCGACCTTATAATGAACGGTCCAGATTTACTATGAAATTACAATATACATTTACAAGACAATTTTTCCTTTGGGGGCTTCGTCCCCGAACCCTCGCTGGGGGCTCGCTTTCCCTCGGACCCCCTAGCCGGGGGGATAGCCCCCCATGCACTCCCCCGCGTGGAGTAGTGTACATTCTTCTGGGGTGTAAAGTCTTCATGGGTTATAAACACGACTGAAAACAAAAGGCCTCTAAATCAGGAAGATAATTGGGCTACACAACCAACAATCTCCCACTTGGAGACTGATCTCAACAACTCCATCGTTGTTGTATTTGTTGGACTATGATCCTTCTTGGACCTAACAAATTTCTCAAATTCACCTTCATGCTTGAATACCAACTGAAATTGAGCAAGAAATCAGTTTCTCCCTGGTTACTCCCTTTGTTAACATGTTTACAAGATTTTGGCTAGTGTGTATCTTTCCAACTTCAAATGTCCATATTCCAAGATGGATCGTATGAAATGGTACCTGAGTTGTATATGCTTAGTCTTCAAATGGAAGGTCGAGTTCTTTGCAAGATGAATGACATCTCACTGTCACAATACAACCTGCGATTCTCCTACTTCTTTCCCAATTCCTCCATAAACCTCTATAACCAAATCATTTCTTTACTAGCCTCTGTTGCAACAACATACTCTGCTTCTGTTATTGAAAGTGAAACAACCTTTTTCAGTTTTGAAATCCAACTTACTGTTGTTACACCTATAGTAAAAACATACCTTGTGGTCCTCCTTCTACTATATTTATCACTTTCCATATCTAAATCAACATATCCCTGTAGAACACTGTTTGAACCTCCAAAACATAATGCATGAGTAGTAGTACCTCTCAAATGCCTGAGAATCCACTTTACTGCCTCCCAATGTTCTTTACTTGGATTGTTCATATACATGCTCACAACTCCCACTGCATGTGCAACATCCAGTCTTGTGCAAACCACCACATACATCAAGCTGCCAACTGTTGATGAATAAGGGACCCTGGACATGTATTTTATCTCCTCCTGTGTCTCGGGACACATTTCCTTAGTTAATTTGAAATGGCTAGCCAAAGGTGTACTAATTGGTTTTTCATTTTGCATTCTAAACCTCTCCAACACCTTCTCTATGTACTCACCTTGAGAAAATGTCAATTTGCGATTTTTCCTTGTCTCTTGTTATTCTCATACCGAGGATTTTCTTTGCGGCACCCAAATATTTCATCACAAATGAATTAACTAATATCTTCTTGAGCACATTTATATTCTGCATATTAGACCCTGCAACAAGCATGTCATCTACATACAATAGCAAGATAATATAACTTCCATTTTCTAGCCTTTTAAAATAAACACACCGATCAGAATGACATCTACTATAACCTTGTTCTATCATAAAACTGTCAAACTTCAAATACCATTGCCTTGGAGCTTTCTTTAGGCCATACAAGCTCTTCTTCAACCTGCATACCAAATTTTCCTTCCCTTTGACCTCATACCCCTGTGGTTGTTGCATATAAATCTCGTCCTCCAAATCCCCATGGAGAAAAGTTGTTTTTACATCTAACTGTTCAAGATGCAAATCGTCTACTACCACAAGACTTAAAATAGTCCTAATTGAAGTCATTTTAAATACATGAGAAAATATTTCATCAAAATCTATACATTTCTTTTGTGCAAACCCATTTACAACAAGTCTAGCCATGTATCGTTTTTTGCCTCCATCTTCTTCCTTCAACTTGTAAACCCATTTATTCTGCAATTCTCTTTTTCCTGCAGGAAACTGAACCAATTCCCAAGTCTGGTTAATTACCAGGGAATCCACTTCCTCTTTCATTCCTAGCTCCCACTTATTTTAGTGTCTACCTGCATTGCATCTTCATAACATTCTGATTCACCAGAATCAGTCAACAATAAATAATACAATGAAAGAGAGTATCATTCAGGGGGTCTACTTAACCCGATAGATATTCTAACAACACTTGCAGGAGTTTGAGGCACCTGTTGCTCCTGTTGTTATACATTTTGATTTTCTGGTACCTTTGGAATTTCTTTTTCAATGATCTCATCAAGCACTGTGTATTCTGGTTTTTCTTTTTCTTGTATCTTTCCCTATACTTGATCTTTGTACATGACCTTCTCATTAAATATGACATCTCTACTCTTAATGATTTTGTGATTTTCATAATCCCATAAGCGATAACCAAAATCATTAATACCGTATCCAATAAAGGTACACTTCTTGGATTTTGCCTCAAGCTTTGTTCTATTTTCTTTATCAATATGGATAAATTCTTCACAACCGAAAGTCTTCAAAAAAGAATAGTTTACCTTTTTACCTATCCATGCCTCCTCTAGAATTCCACCATCCAAAGAGCTTGAAGGTCCTCTGTTTATTAAGTAAACAATAGTATCTACAACATTTTCCCATAACTGTAAGGGAAAACTAGCATGCAGTCTGATACTCCTTGCACGCTCCATGATTGTCCTATTCATCCTTTCTAACACACCATTTTCTTGTGGTGTTCCTAGAACTGTCTTCTCTCTACGAATCACATGGTATGAATAGTAATCATCAAACTCCTTGTTGCAATATTCACCTCCATTGTCTGACATGAGACACTTCAACCTTTTTTCCGTCTCATTCTCAACCAAAGCTTTCCATCTCTTAAAAGTATCAAAAACATCATATTTTTGTTGAATGCAATAAACCAAAGTTTTTCTAGTTGCATCGTCAATATAAGTAACATAATAACAAGATCCACCAAGAGATGATACCTGAGATGGTCCTCATACATTTGTATGCACGAGCTCTAACCTTTCACTCTTCTTTTCTTTTTTGACTCTGAGAAATCTAACTCTCTTCTGTTTTCCATAAACACAATGCTCACATAAATCCAAATCATTTTTTTTAAGATCTAGCAACAAATTTCTTTTGTGAAGTATATGCATCCCCTTCCCATTGATGTGTCCAAGCCTATGATGCCACAATACTATATCCACTCTTGTAGAAGCTAAAGAGATAGAAGAGTCAGTATTACTAGTGCATAAATACAATGTTCCTACCTTCTCTCATTTTGCTATCATGGGTGATCCTTTAGTGACTTTCCACACCTTATCTATAAATATGGATATACAACCTTCACTTGCCAACTGCCCTGTTGAAATTAGATTTTTCCTTAGATTCGAAACATGTCTTATCTCTTTCAACAATCATTGGTTTCCATTCCTTTGCTTTATTTTTACCTTTCCCATTCCAACAATTTTGCATGGTGCATCATCACCCAAATGAACTTGTAAAAAATCACCATGAACATAATCTATAAAAAAATATTCCTATGGGGTGTGGCATGAAATGAAGCCCCTGAATCTACTACCCAAGACTCATAAATATTATCTACAAAAAGAATCAAAGCATCTTGTAACACATCACCTGTTACATTTGCTTCCTTATTTTTCTCATGTTGTCCATCTCTTTGCTTCTTTGGATCTATGTAGTCTTTCTTCAGATGTCCTTTCTTTCGACAATTCCAACACGCTATCTTTCCAAGTCTATATTTGGATCTTCCCTTCCTATAATTCCCGTGGTTCCCTGAGCTCTTTGCTCTATCCTTTTGTCTGCTCCTGTTCTCGATGTTTAACGCATTACCTGATGTCTCACATGTTATTTTCCGTCGCATTTCCTTGCTAAGGATAACACCAACAACATCATCAAATTTTAGAGTGTTTGAACCAGAGACAAAGTTACTTACAACCATGACCAAGCCATTCCATCTTTCTGGAAATGAGCAAAAGATTAGAAGAGCCCTGACCTCATCATCAAAGTCCACTTTTACAGAACTTAGTTGATTAGTCACTGTATTAAATTCATTTAAATGATCTACAACAGACCCACCTTCTAACATCTTCATATTAAGTAATCTCTTCATTAGAAATACTTTATTGGACGCTAAGGGTTTTTCATACAGTTTATCCAATGCATCCATCAACTCCTTTGTTGTCTTTTCTTTCGAAATATTGAAATCCATCGACGCTTCCAGGCTAAGTCGTATCGTTCATAATGCCTTTCTGTCAAGAACCTCCCATTCTTCATCCTTCATGGTCGTCGACTTCTTTGCTATTCTACCCAATGGTAGGAATAGATCCTTCTGATATAAATAATATTCCATCTGCAGCTTCCATAACTGGTAGTTTTGGCCATTAAATTTCTTGAACCTAAACTTTCCATCTTCCTCCATTGCCCCCACTTGAACCAGGAACCCTCATTTCCTGCGAGTTACCTTTCACTCCGATACCAATTGTTAGAAAAACAGGATCACAAAACAATAAAATAAAAACAAATGTGGAAATAAAACACAGAAGATACACAATACAATAGAGACACATATATACGTGGTTCACCTAGTGTGGGCTACATCCACCAGAGAAATTACTAGGTCCTTCCTTTTTATTATCTAGCAAATGAATGGATACAACCTACAACACACCCATTGTAACTTCCTCTTCTTTCTCTCACTGATTCGAGATCTTTTCACCGAAGTGACTTATAAAGAATTGTATTAAATAAGCATAAATTAAAGTGCACCATTAAAGAAGGAAAAGCTCAATAATGAAGAGACGTAATCATCAAATTTGAACACAAAAAATTGATAACGGAGTTCGTTCCTAGTGGACTACGTCTTCGAGTCCTACTCTCAAATGGGTAGGCCTTTTTATTAACTCAACAAAAGAATTTTCTGAAATACATAAGTATACCTCATTCTGGAATTAAGCTGCAAAAGCTTTGCTCAGATCAGAAAATAGACAACACCATTGAATTCGAGGTGTCAAATTACCCAGAAATGACTATCTCCATGCCTCAATCCGACTCTAGCACTCCCAGGCCCTTGAGAAATCTCGTGTCGGTTTTCGTGTATGCTCCTTGCATTTAATTCTCTGTACTGCATATCGATTTTTGTGCCCGGATGTACCGTCACAACCTCCTTCCTCGTCCGTGGGCAGACTCAACATTTAAGGAAAAAGTGGGGCGGACTACACAACGTAGTCCGTTGGCCCAATGGTGGCGGATGTTATTGTTAATGCGTTGTATAGGAGGAGGTCTCGGGGTCGAGCCTGCGGGACTCCCCTTTTAGGTTATAGTTATAACAATGTATATATGTGGAATAGAATGTTGCAAAGTTTGGAGCGTTGTTTGAATATGTCGGAACTTACCGTTTGGCCGCCAGATTTGGTGGGCCCGTATTTTTTTTTTTTTTGAAATTCGGTTTCGGGCCCTCATTGGGAATTTGCCCACTGCCACGTGGAATCCAACCATTGGCCCACGCCAACCACTTATACAGTCACCTACCATGTCACCTACCACATCACCGTACAGTCTGCCACATGGCATTTTTTTCATCGGTCCACGGATTGACCCAAAAATGCCAAAAATAAGTGACACGTGGCAGCCTCTATTGTTGCCACATTGTCATGCTGATGTCAGCATGACACATGTCTCCCTCTACGTATTCCACGTACACTGTATGGATGATGATGTCATCCGTACTGATGCTGACATCAGTAATATAGATGCTAACTCATCCCTGCTGACTGGGCTAGGTTGACCAAAACTTTCACCACGAATATCTTTCGATCCGTAACTTTGTTTGATGAGCTTTTTATGCCGTTGGAAATCTTTCAATGCACTCTTCGTGATGATGCCAATTTCTCTGAGTTTTTAGGACTTTGAATTTTTGCCCTTTCTCTATCTGCTGAGGCCATTATGAGCTTCCTGAGTTACTTATGTGAATTCTGAGATGTACTTAGTCTTTTCTATATCCTTTTTGGATCACGCCTTCCCACTGAGACATTTTTGGACCACCAAAAGCTTTCATCAATCAAGAGATAAGTGAGGGAAGAGTTCCCTCGGCTTGTCCTTCTTAATCCACTTTGCCTTGTTGGATGTGTGCCTTTTAAGCCTACTCGAAGATAATCAACATCACCCCTACGTGAAGTCCTCGTCCTTATGTCTAGGATGATATCTTCCTTTAACTCATCCAAGTATTCAGGATAAAACTCATCAACTGAAGGTATTGAAACTTCCTCACCCCGATCCATGATCATGGGAGGCTCAAAAAGTTTCAAGTTCTCCTTATTTACAACTGAGTAGATCTGCATATAAGGTGGAAGATCTAGATGAAAAGAATTGGTACCACTTTTCTCCAAAATAACGAAGGGTCCATAACTGATGGGCTTGAGTTTCTTGCCTTCACGCTTCAATATTTCCTTGTTGATGTGAAGCCATACATGGTTTCCAACCTGGAACTGATGATCAACCCTGTGTTTGTCATGCCGAGGTTTATATTGTGCTTGACTTTTCTCCAACTATTCCCTGACTGCTTGGTGTACCTGTTGGATCCTATGAATGAACTTGCGAGATCTGTCTTCATTTCTTTCTTTATTTGAATCAACATCTCTCTGATACATCAAGTCCAAAGGAACTTTAGGTAAATACCCAAAACATGTCTCAAAAGGAGAACACTAAGTGGAGCAATGTAAGGATCGGTTGTAAGCATGTTGTACATAGGGTATCTGTTCATCTCATAACTTGGGAAGAATGTTGCAGTAGCCTCAAAGCAAAAGTACCATTGTTTGGTTAACAATCTCTGTCTATTCATTGGTCTGTGGATGGAAAGCAGTGCTCCTCTTCAACTTGGTGTCCATCATCCTCCACAAGCTTGTCCAAAAATCCTCAAGGAATCAAATATCTTGATCCGAGATAATGGATGTGGGTAACCCAAAGTGAACCCAAACATACTGAAAGAAGAGATTAGCAGTCTGCTCAACAATGATCTGCTTTTTACATGGCGTTAAGATACACATCTTGTTGAACCTATCCACTCCAACATACAAATAGTCATGACCCCTTTTAGACATTGGTAAAACCCCTACAAAATCCATGGAGATACTTTCCCATGGATGGGATGGAACATGAAGTGGTGAGTATAGCCCCAGTTTTCTATTAGTGGGCTTACAAGTAGAACACATCACACACCCTTTACATATTTAGTTACAATTGCTTTCATCTGAGGCCAGTAACAAAATCTCTATAGATGAGCCATAGTTTTTCCTACCCCAAAATGCCCAGACACAAGGGAAGTGTGAGCTTCTCGTATTACATGGACTCGTTCACTTGTAGGAATACATAAGTTTCCAAGATGGTAGAGTAGTTTTCCCTACACACAATAGCTCTCTACATGTGCACCATAGGTTAGCTTCTCATATACTTCTTTAAAATCTCCATCAATGGCATATTGTTCCACATAGCTATCATGAGATAAAGAAGCATTCTTCAAAATAATAGAAGCAACAATAGGAGGTCTAGAAAGCATGTCAACTACATTGTTACTCGTACCCTTTTTGTACTTGATTACCAAATGAAATTGTTGTAGAAAACCCATCCATCTGTAATGTCGAGATTGTTCCAGTTTGGTTTGTGCTTGGAGATAGTGTAAGGGTTGATGATATGTATGTATGATTGTTTCCTTCCCTAACAAGTAGTGCTTCCATTTCTTTACCCTTTGAACTAATACATACATCTCTTTATCATATGTAGGATAGTTATCAACAACTTGGTTAAAATTTTCAGAGTGGTAACAAATAGGCTTACAATATTGCATCAATACTACACCCATGGTGTATCCGTTGGCATTTGTCTCGATCTCGAAGGGCTATTGAAGATTCGACAGTGCTAATACTGGTGCGGTATTGATCTTTTCCTTCAAAGTGTCGAAATAGTTTTGTTGCTTTCCTCCCCACTGAAAAATGTTCTCCACACTAGTTAAGGCATGCAAAGGAGCTGCTATAAAGGAGAAGTTTGAAATGAATCTCCTCCAATATTGGACTGCACCTAAGAAGCTCCGTATTTCGGTTACATTTTTAGGCTCGGGCCAATTTACAATTACATCAATCTTGGAAGGATCAATTTTACAGTCTTACCAAATTCACATCTAGACAATTTTACATACAACTTTTCCCTTTGCAAAGTATCCAATACTTGTTTTACATGCCTTACATGTTCATCCCAAGTCCCGCTAAATATAAGAATGTTGTCTAAATATACAATCACAAAATCATCTAGAAATGGCTTGAATACATCATTCATCACACGCATGAAAGTTGTCGGAGCATTACAAAGCCCAAACGACATAACTAACCACTCAAACAATCCTTGTTTGGATTTAAAGACAATCTTCCATGCATCATGTTCTACAACCCTAATCTGATGGTATTCATTGCGCAAATCCAACTTAGTGAAATAACACCATTCTTTAACTAATCAAGTAAATCATCTATATGAGGAAGAGGGTATCGATTTTCACCGTGATTTTATTTAATGCCTAGTAATCGACACACATTCGTCATGTGCCATCTTTCTTTGGCACCATCACGATCGAAGAACCACAAGGAGATGAGTTGGGTCTGATGACCCCTTGATCCAATAAGCCTCATACTTGCTTCTTGATCTCTATCATCTCTACAACTGACATCTTGTACATGCCCACATTAGGAAGAGGAGAATCCTGCTGAAGATGTATTTCATGTTGGATTTTCCTCTGAGGAGGTAATCCATCTGGTTGCTGGAAAATCTCATCATACTTAGAAACAATATCAATTAATTCTTTCTTATGAGAAGGATCACATCCTTGTAAAGTGTCGGATATTCTGACATCTTTCTCCCTTACGACCATGAGTACATATCTCTTATTAGTGTTTATGAGTTTCTTCATTTGTCCTCCACTAACAAGTGTTGTGTTTACCCTCATGTTGTGGGCTTTAAATATATATTCCACTCCCCCCTTAGTAAGGTGATATTTGTTCTCATGACAAAAGAAGACTGCTTTTCTATCATAAAGATAAGGACTCCCCAACACCATGCCACATATATCAAGTGATACAATATCCAAATCCACTTCATCAATCAACTTTGAAGCAATAACAAATTTGACCCTTGGTGACATTAAGTTTTGCTTTATCACATACCCAACCAAGAGGATAAGGATTTGGATGTGGTTTTATTTCAAGACCCATATTTTTGACAAGTGCTTCAGATATCAAGTTTACCTGGGAACCCAGATCAAATAATGTATGTATCTTAGTGTGTTTAGATACAACTCTGATATGAAATAATTCATTTGTCTTTCGTTCATCATCATGAGATTCATTTTTGGAATTTGAACTAGCATGAAGGGAATCTTTACCTTGTACTCCAACCGTTGTGATCTTTCCTTCGTCTCCTTAATCAGAACCAAGATCTTGTTGCACTGTAGTAACAGTCTTTGTCTTCCCCTTTCCACCAAACTGCTTCGGTCTCTTCTGTGGATATAGTTTCCAACAATGTTCATCATCACGACCACTTTTCTTGCAATGAGTGCAAGATGGTTTTACTTCTTCTCTCTTTACAATGGAAGTCTTCTTGTCCTTCCTTTTAAACTTCTTAAATGGCTTATGTGGGAGATTGGAAGGTTTCTTTGTGGAATCTTCTTGAACATGCTTTCCCCTATTCTCAAGGTGAGTGGCTTGCACACAAACTTCGTCAAGACTGGTGGGGTTAACAATAGCAAAGTATGACGAATATGACTGTGAAGTGCACTAATATACTTCATCAAAGTTTCATAAGAATCCAAAAGAATGTTTAATGCAAGAGCTTTCTTCCTAAATTCTTACGTGAAACTTTGTACAGTTTGACCTTTACTTTGTCTTAAAGTTTTCCATTCCATCATTGCTTTATGTAAATAACCCAATGGATAAAATTGCTTCCTTGTCGCTGATTTAAATTCCAACCATGAGGAAAGAAGATTACTACACTTACTTATGTCCTGAATTTTTCTCTCCCATCATACAAGAGCAGTGTCTTCCAACCGAAGAGAAGCCAATTGCACTTAACTTCCTCTTCATCAATCTGTTGAACACGACAATATACTTCAATCTATCAGATCCAATTATCTATCTTTTCAGGATTATCATCTCCATTAAACATAGGTAAAGAAAATTTTACATCAAGCTTTAACAATGGTTTCTTTAAAGAAGCTTTATGGGTAGAATGATGAGAATTATGAGAATGCTCAGAGGAACAAGAGCTATAACTTGAAGGTGAAGATGGAGGCTCAGGAGGGTATCCTCCAACCCCTTGATTTTTACTGAAGCATTATCATCAGCTTGTGCTTCCTTTTTCTTCCCTTTCTTCTTCATCCTCTTCTCGTAGTCTCCATATATTCGCTCGACCATTTCTGACATGCGATAAAAGACCATATGGAAGTTTTTCTCCTGTTCATCACGCTTGTCCTCTTCTACCATTTTCTTCCTTCTGGATGCACGACCAACTTCGGGATTGAAAGTATTAAGAGTTTCTTCACCCTGCTTAAGCTTGGCCCTAGTAAGCATTCACACTCAACAATTCAAGTCAAAGATGACTGCTCTGATACCAACATGATATGGGATCTTTTCATCGAAGTGAGTTATAAAGAATTGTATTAAACGAGCATAAATTAAAGTGCACCATTAAAGAAGGAAAATATCAATAATGAAGAGACATAAGCATCAAATCTGAACACAAAAACTTGATAACGAAGTTCTTTCCTGGTGGACTACGTCTCCAGGTCCTGCTCTCAAATGGGTAGGCATTTTTATTAACTCAGCAAAAGAATTTGGCAAAATACACAAGTATACCTCATTCTAGAATTAAGATGGAGAAGCTTTGCTCAGATCATAAAATAGACAACACCATTGAATTTGTGGCGTCGAATTACCCTAAAATGATTGTCTCCATGCCTCAATCTGACTCTGGCACTCCCAGGCCCTTGAGAAATATCTTCTAGGTTTTCGTGTCTGCTCCCTGCATTTAATTCTTTGTATTGTGTCTCAGTTTTTGTGCCCGGCCCTACCGTCGCGCCCTCCTTCCTCGTCCGTGGGTGGACTCAAAATTTAAGTAAAAAGTGGGGTAGACTGCACAACGTAATTCGTTGGCCCAATGGTGGCAGATCCTATTGTTAAGGCGTTGTATAGGGGGAAGTCTCGAGGTCGAGCTCGCAAGCCTCCCCTTTTGGGTTATAGTTATAACAATGTATATATATGTGGAATGGAACCTTGCCAAGTTTGGAGCATTGTTTGGATATGTCAGAACTTACCGTTTGTTCACCACATCTGGCGGGGCTTCGCCAGATTTGGCGGGCCCATTTTTATTTTTATTTTTGACATTCGGTTTCGGGCCCTCATTGGGCATTTGCCCACTGCCACGTGGTAGCCAACCATTGGCCCATGCCAACCACTTGAAAATTCACCTATCACATCACCTACCACATCAGTTGCCACATTAGCTTGCCACGTCAGTGTACGGTCTGCCACGTCAGTGTATGGTCTGCCACGTGGCATTTTTTTTCATTGGTCCACAGATTGACCCGAAAATTCCAAAAATGAGTGATATGTGGTAGCCTCTGGTGTTGTCACGTTGCCATGCTGACATCAGCATGACATGTGTCACCCTCTGCGTATGCCACGTACACTATACGGATGCTGACACCATCTGTACTGATGTTGACATCAATAGTACAAATGATGACTCATCCCTACTGCCTGGGCTAGGTTGACTAAAACTTTGACCGTGAATATCTTTTGATCCGTAACTCCGTTTGACGAGTTGTTTAAGTCATTGGAAATCTTGTGACACGCTCTTCGGGATGATGCCGATTTCACTGAGTTTTGAGGACTTTGAATTTTTTCCCTTTCTCCGACTGCTGAGGCCATTATGAGCTTCTTGAGTTGCTTCTGTGAATTATGAGATGTCCTTAGTCTTTTATGGATCCTTTTTGGATCACTCATAGTCTCCTCGCTCAGAATACAATATTCACAATGATACATAGCTGCAATACATTTCCCTCATAAAAGAGGGTTGCCTTCTAGGTAAAAAAACCCTAACATAACTTCTATCATTGGATCTGCGACCTTATAATGAACGGTCCAGATTTATTACGAAATTACAATATACATTTACAAGACAATTTTTCCTACGGGGGCTTCGCCCCCGAACCCCTGCTTTCCCCCGGACCTCACAAGAAGGGCAAGCCCCCCTGCGTGGAGGAGTGTACATTCTTCCAAGGTGTAAAGTCTTCATGGGGTATAAACACGGTTGAAAAAAAAGGCCTCTGAATCAGGAAGATAATCAGGGTCCACAACCAACAGTCCTTAAGGATAGCCAACACAAAATGAGCCCAAGATGACAAAGTATTTGGGGGAAAGGCCAAGACAACAGTCCATAATATGTCAGGGATGTAAGGGAGACCACATGTATAAATATTATCTTCACAAAGGAGACAAGATTAGGATGGTCCGTGATATTCAAGAAGCTAACACAATTGAAGACATGGGTAGAAGCATGCCAAGGATTTATTCTACACTGGACAACAAACAAGCAGACCATCAACCTCACATGATTTAGGAGGAAGGTAAAATCAATAACCAACCCATAGCTATTTTTTTTTAGATTTGGGTACCTTGGAAAGTGGTCCCCTTGTGTTTGTGAGCTTCTAAACACATGTGGGAAGTACTTTGTACCATGTACCATGTACTTTATGTCTAATTTCACTTTGACTTAGGATATTTAAGTCAAAAGTGAAATTTGTGCATTTTAGCCTAAAATGACAATTAATTCACTTTGTGGGGGAATTAAGGGACATAAAGTGAAACTATGGAAACTTAAGTAAAGTGGGTTTTGAGTTGAGATTCATTTGAGATGATCTCAACCATTGACTTAGGATGAGATGAGATGATCTCATCCACTCACTTTTTAGGTTTCCTTATGCATCCTTAAGGAGGGTGCAAGGGAAAAGGAGAGCTCATTCCATTATTCCTTGTTATGTTCACCAAGAGAGTTGGGAGAGGAGAATGAGAATGAGGTTGGATGCATTGAGTGGGGAAAGATTGGGCACCCACATTCATGGTGGTAGCCAAAAATCTTAGTCCTTCATTTTGTGGAGCTAGTTCTTGCTAGGAGGAGGGCACACAACTAGCAGGGAGGACTTGGAGAGCTCAGTTTGCTTTGAGGATAGTTTCAGTGGAGAGCTACAACATAGATTCAGAGTACAGTGGGGGGGTTTCTCCATCATAGATTCCAGTTGGCAGAGAGATTTAGTTCAATGGTTTTGGCAACTTGTGAGGAGGGTGCACCATCCTAGGGCGCATCTTCTTCATTTAGACTTGGGTTTCAGTTTCATTCAAGCTGTTAATGTATCAGGTTCATCTGTTTATTGTAATTGTTGTATTCCACCTTCTTTTCTCCACATTTATACACTCAGATTCCAAACTGGTTTTTCCGGGGGGGGGGGGGGGTTACCTAGGGTCATGTTGACCAAAAATATTTGGGTTCATTTTCATGTATGCTACTTTTTATAACGACATTATTTCAGCTGTAAAAGATCTCTAGGTGTGTTATATAGATTATGGTATGCATGTGCTAACATCTTGTGACAAAAAAACATGCTATAGCATATAGCACCTTAATGGTCTATGTAACCGTAACAGAACAACAAATAAGTTACTGAACAATTTGTTGTCATAAAACAACAACAAACCCTTGTTTGACAATTGAAACTTAGAGCCAAATTGAGGTCAAAGACAGACCTAGTTGGCAACTCGTTAGGACCTGGAAAATAGTCATGGTATGAGAGCTTGGTGGTTGATTTTTTGCTGAGTTTTGGACAACATCTTGTTGGACTGTTTTAGACACCTTTTGGGCAGATTTTGTGGAAAACCATTGATTGATTAGTGGTATCCTGTTGGAAGAATTTTGTGGAGGGTTGTAGAGTAGTTTGTGGACATTTTTGTCAGTCTCTTTTCACAGCTACATGGTAGGAGTGAGGCTAATTTTTCACGACCTCTTTTCACACCTATATTGCTATGAGTGAGGTCGGTGTTCGTTTGCCTCTTTTCACGCTTGTGTTGACAGGAGTGAGGCAATGTTACTTTGCAGTTACAACGTCAGTTTGAGTTGATAGGGCAGTGATGTCAACATCTCATATGTGTGTGGAGGATAGGCTAGTTGGAGCTAGCAACTGGTCGCCTTGGAAGGCCAAGATCGTCTTTGTCTTAGAGGACCTCAAACTATCGGATATAGTTGAGGCAATTGTTCCCATTCCTCCTACTATTGCTCTCGTCTTGTTAGCAGAGTTCATGAAGAGGAACAACAAGGCAAAGAGGACGATGTATGACATAGTGAGGGATTACATCATTCCCCACTTGACTGGGAAAGCTTATGCATTTGATATGTGGGCATCTCTTTGCAATCTTTACCAGAGCTCTAACCAGAACCAAAAGATGGTTCTGTATGATCGACTTAGGGGCATTTGTATGCTCCAGGATGAGTCAGTTACTTCTTTCCTTGGCCGATACACCCAGATTAGAGAGGATCTTCGAGTCGTTGGAGAGTTCATGGACCCAGATTCTATGGTGAGGACAGTCTTAAATAGCTTCACCAAACCATGGAGTCCATTTGTTCATGGCATTGTTGCTAGGGAGATCATGCCCACTTGGGAGATATTGTGGGATGGTTTCGTTCAGGAGGAGACTAGACTTATATCAGAGGCTTTTGGACAACAACATACATTGTAGGGTGATGAATACCGTGCTCTTTGGATAAAGGGCAAGAAGATGACCGACAAGGGAGCTCGACAGGGTCCCAAGTTTGGGGCCTCGCCATAAGGAGAGAGAAGTGGTGGGCAGAAGAGAAACATGAGCATAATGAGATGCTTTGCTTCTTCCCAAGAAGAAGAAGAAGCAACATGATGTTTCAACAATGACAACATAGGAGCTTGAGTTCGATGAACAATTTGTGAGAGAGTGTGCATTCATGACTACTTTGTATGTTGTTACACCATCCAACATCAGGTGGGGAGACAGAGTTGAGGAGGACCTACTGACTCATAGTAGTGATTCAAAGGCTCAGACTCAATTTTCATGGACACCATCATTATGGGTGAATGGTCCACTTGGGACAACTTCAGTTTCAGTGTTGCCGAGACAAAGGGTTGGTGCAGAGGCTTCAGAGCATTATATATTGATGAGGAGGAGCGAGAGGGCACCATAGAGGCTTGAGCCTCACTTGGCTAGAGAGACGAGAAGATCAGATGTTGGTTCCACTTCAGGTGGAAGCTACTTGGAGAGAGGCCAAGTTGAGGATCTTGGTGAGATGCCGAGATCCAGGTAGTCTTGGTGAGATACCAAGAGGGGGAGACTCTTGGTGAGATTCCAAGAGGGCGACTCTTGGTGAGATGCCAAGAGTAGTGACCGTTGGCGAGATGTCAGGAGGTAGAAATCCTTGGCGAGAGGCCAAGGTAGATATATTTGGTTTGATACCAAGATCTAGGTGATCTTGGATAGGTGGAGAGACACTTCCATCTATGGATTACACATATTGAGTAGATCCGTGTCAGACTACTTTCATTGATCAGGGTACAACCATACTCATCGAGTATTTTCCAGTAGGCAACCATGTCCACTGCAGGGATGAGATTGGGGGTGAAGGGCACTTTCCTCGGTAAGAGGGAGTGTTGAGATTTGGGTACCTTGGAAAGTGGTCCCCT
>JZKD02S1673661.1:456503-492573 GCA_000966675.3 Picea glauca | reverse complement strand
TCAAGTAAAGTGGGTTTTGAGTTGAGATTCATTTGAGATGATCTCAACCATTGACTTAGGATGAGATGAGATGATCTCATCCACTCACTTTTTAGGTTTCCTTGTGCATCCTTAAGGAGGGCACAAGGGAAAATGAGAGCCCATTCCATTATTCCTTGTTATCTTCACCAAGAGAGTTGGGAGAGGAGCATGAGGATGAGGTTGTATGCATTGAGTGAGGAAAGCTTGGGCACCCACATTCATGGTGGTATCCAACAAGCTTAGTCCTTCATTTATTTGTGGAGGTAGTTCTTGCTAGGAGGAGGGCGCACAGATAACAGGGAGGACTTGGAGAGCTGAGTTCGCTTTGAGGACAGTTTTAGTGGAGAGATACAACATAGATTCATAGTACTACGGGAGGGATTCTCCATCAGAGCTTCGAGTTGGCAGAGAGCTTTAGTTAAGTGGTTTTGCAACTTGTGAGGAGGGCACACCATCTTAGGGCACATTTTCTTCATCTGGAATTGTGTTTTAGCTTGGTTCAAGCTGCTATTGTATCAGGTTCATTTGTTTATTGGACTTGTTTTATTCCACCTTCTTTTCTCCACATTTATACACTCAGATTCCAAACTGGTTTTCTCCGGGGGGTTTTATCCAGGGTCACGTTGACCAAAAAATCTGTGTTCATTTTCATGTATGCTAGTGTTTAGAACAACATTATTTAAGATCTAAAAGATCTTTAGGTGTTTTATATAGCTTATGGTATGCATGTGCTAACTTTTTGTGACAAAACTACATGTTAGAGCACCTTAATGGCCTATGTAACCGTAACAGAACAACAAAGAAGTTATTGAACAGTTTGTTGTCATAAAACAACAACAAACCCTTGTTTGACAGATGAAACTTAGAGCCAACTTGAGGTCAAAGACATACCTAGTTGGCATCTTGTTAGGACCTGGAAAATCTTAAATTTTAATATATTCTAGAGCTAGCCATAGTTAAAAAGATCCTAATCCTATTGAGAGGTTTCATTTGAAAAGAAGCAAGCATGGAAAATATTGGTTGGTTCAACTAGTTACTGGAGCCAAGAGAAGGATTAATGAGATGGTTAAGGATTGTCCAATGAACATGAATGGAATCAACACAAAGGCAGATTTGGACATCATACCTTTGGGTTCATATGATTGCTTGATTAGTATGGGTTAGTTGGACAAACATCATGGTGTCCTAGATTGCTACAACAAGGCATTCACTTGTCTTGGTGAGGAAGGATGGCAAAGGAAATTTCAAGGGATCCCAAGGCCTATATCCATCAGATAAATTTCATCCATGCAACTGAAAATAATTTTTATGAAAGGATGCCAAGTATATGCATCCCATGTGGAAGAGGCAACCAAGAATAAAGTGCCAAATATCGAAGACCATCTAGTCTTGAAGGAATATGAGGATGTAATTAGGGAGATACCAGGGTTGCAACCAAAGAGAGACATTGATTTCTCTATTGATTTGATTCTTGGAGCTACCCTAGTGTCCAACACTCCTTACATGATTAGCACACCAAAGCTAAAGGAATTGCAGATGCATCTTGAATAACTTTGAAAAAGGGGTACATATTGTTAAGGTTTAAGCTATTATTAGGTTTCTTTCAATTTACTAGATAACCATAACATAGATAGGATCTCTAAGAGAAACACAATCACAAGATACACAACATTTATCATGGGAGACCTTCATGGGGAAGAAAACCCAACAAAAAATTATTTAATATAGATAGCCAATATAATGCCAAGACAATAAACCAAACACTAGAAAATATCCTCTACTGAGCAATGCACCTCTCTCTCTTCCTTCTTCCGGCAACTGACAACTGCAACTTCCTTCAAACTTGCGCACTAGATGAGTGAGTGATCAAATGAGGTGTTGGCTTCCTTTATTTATACAAACTGGCAGGAGCTGGAAAGGTGTCTTTTCACTGGGCAGGGCCGACTTGTCTTCTGAGTGGTTAAAACCACTTTAAATTTCCTAGGGGCCGACTTCTCAATTTACATAATATATTTACGGTTTGACCAATCTGCAAAAGGGTATTTGGTCAATTACAATACCTGACATGATCAATCCACAAAAGGGGATTGATCTACTAACTCAATAATAAATAGAATACTCTTTGCAATTACAATATTTCAACACTCCCCCTTAACAAGAAGGGTATTCTACAACATCATCATGAGAGAGAGGGCGATAACATGAACACCATGTAGAACACTGACTGGCATATCTATGAATCATCAGAAGTTTTTCTCATCATCAATATCATCATTCACAGTAGGGAGCTGGAATGACATCATCATCATGTGCATCAACACAGATTAGCATAACACTAATACATCATCACAATAACAACACAATTATGATACAACATCAACAACAACAATATCACAACACAAAGGCTGGAGCATCATCATGAAACACAACATCGCAACACGAAGTCTGGAGTATCATCAACAACAAAAACATCACAACACGAAGGTTGGAGCATCATCAACATCAACACTAGGTTTGAAATATTCAGCACGAAGCTGGCATCTCGACAACATCAACACGAGGCTGTAAATATTCAGCACGGGGCTAGAAATATTCAGCACGAGGCTGACATCACAACAAAATTGACATGAATCTGGAAATATTCAGCACGAGGCTGACATCACAACAACATCAACACGAAGTTGGAAATATTCAGCACGAGGCTGGCATCACAACAACATCAACACGAAGCTAGAAATCTTCAACACTAGGCTGGAATCACAACAACATCAACATGAAGCTAGAAATCTACAGCACTAGGTTGGCATCAACACTATTCCCCCTTTCGAGGGAGGCCCTTTCAGACTACACCAAGATTATATCGAAAGTGATCAAAATTTACACGAGATAGAGGTTTGGTCAACACATCAACAACCTGCTCATTCGTGCTAACATACTGGAGCTTTATGGCTCCTCTATGCACCATATCACAGATGTAATGATATCAGATCTCTATGTGTTTTGACTTGTCATGGAACACATGGTTCTCTGTCATCTTTATGCAACTCTGGTTATCACATAGGATCATGGTTGCTTCCATCTCCAGATCGAATAGACCTATCAAAAAATTCTGAAGCCATATGGCTTCACAACTGGGGGAACATGCAATGTTGTATTCATCTTATGTCATGCTGAGAGCAATGATTGATTCCTTCCTACTCTCCCATGAGATCATGGCTTACCCCAGACTAAAATAACATCCTGAAGTGCTCTTCTTGTCAGAGACACTTCCAACCCAATCTGAATCGGTATAACCACTCAGTCTGAAGTCACGATCTCCATTATAACTGAGACCACAATCTAATGTACCCTTAAGGTACCTCATCACATGTTTTGCAGCAACCAAGTGAACACGTCTGGTCTCTACCAGAAATTGATTCAAGGTGTTCACATAAAAACATATATCTGGCCTGGTGTTTGTCAGATGCATCAATGATCCAATGATCTGTCTGTACAATGTAGCATCAATCAATTTTGACGAAGTGTCAACCAAGAGATTCAAATTTGTTTCCATGGGTGTATTCATGGATTGCACTTCAACATATCAAATCTCTTTAGTATTTCAACTGCATACTTCCCTTGGTTAAGGAAGATCTTCTCTGGGCTCTGCTAGACCTCAAGACCTAAGAAATCGTGCATTAGGCCAAGGTATTTCATCTCAAATTCTACAATGAGCTTCTTCTTAGAATCAATAATGAGATTTTATTCTCCAGTTAAGAATAAGTCATCCACATACAACGACAATATAACAAGCTCATCATTCATAACCTTGAAGTAAAGGTTAGAATCAACTTTACTCTTGGTAAAGCCCAAGCTTGTCAAGAAACTATCTATCCTTCCATACCAAGCTCTAGGAGCTTGCTTCAATCCATACAAAGCCTTCTTCAACTTGCATACATGAGGCTTCCTATCTTAAACTTCAAACCCTTGAGGTTGTTTTATATACACTTCTTCTTCAATGACACCATTCAAGAAATTTGTTTTCACTTCCATCTGGTGTAACTTCCACTTCATCTTAACGGAAGGAGCTATGGTGGTTCTGATTGAAGTGTATCTGGCTACATGAGAAAACGTCTCTTCATAGTCAATGCCTTCCTTTTGATAAAATCCACGAGCAACAAAACTTGCTTTATATTTCTCAATACTTCCATCAACAACATGTTTTATTTTGAAAAGCCATTTGGAAGATACCACATCCTTGCTCTTCGGTCTGGGAACTATTTCCCATACATCATTCTTTATAATGAATTGGTATTGTTCTGCAATGGCATTTGCCCATTCTTTCTTCTGAATGGCTTCTTCAAAGCAAGTAGGCTCCTTCTCTAAGATATCACACATCAAAGCCATATAACTAGAGAATGGCTTGGATTTCTTCACTTGTCTCATGGTTCCTTCAGGGGCACCATACTTCTCTCCATATTGAATAAGTTCCCTTGCCCAGACTGGATTTCTCTTGTGGGAGATCATCATCTGGGGAGGTTCTTGAGATTCTATAATGTCATGATCTTCTAGAATCTCCTCATCAGGGGAAATTATGACTTCCCTCATTGGTTCTGCAACTTTGGGAGCCACATGTTCTTCTTCATATACTTCTTCAAGCTGACATCTTCTTGATTTATTATGTGATGCATATTCATCGAAGGTTACATCCATGCTGATCTCAATATGATGGTAACCTGGTATATAAAGTCTAAAGGCCTTGGAGACCTCACAATATCCAACAAATATTCCATTATTTCCTGAAGGGTCCAGCTTGGTTCTCTTTTCTTTCGGAATGTGTACAAATATAGGACAATCAAATATTTTGAGATGGCTTACTTCTGGCTTCTTTTCGGAGAACATCTCTTCAGGGGTCTTGAACCCAAGTGCACTATGGGATAAGTTGTTTTGTACATATACTGTTGTTTTTGTTGCTTCTTCCCATAAGTTCATTGGAATATCTTGATCATGGATCATAGTCTTCACTGCTTCCATTATAGTTATGTTCTTTCGTTTTGCTACACCATTTTGTTGAGGATTGCACGAAGGGGTGAGATCCCTCTTGATCCCGACATCTTTGCAAAAATTTGCAAACTCTTTTGAGGTGTATTTTGCTCCATTATCTGACTTGAGTATCTTGATCTTTCTTTCAGAGAGATTCTCTATCAAGGCTTTGAATTCCTTGAATTTACTGAACACTTCATCTTTTGATTTCAAAAAGTAAACCCAAGTTTTGCGAGAATAGTCATCAATAAAATACACATAGTATACATACCCACTGATGGAGGTTGATGGCATTGGGCCACAAACATCTGAGTGAATGAGCTCTAGGACTCCTTCTTCTTTATTGTCTCTCTTCGGGAAAGGGTACTTGATGTTTTTTCCTTGTGCACATCCGCTGCACACACCTTCATGGTCAACCTTGAATTCTGGTAGACCTGTGACTGCCTTGCTTACATATGCCTTGTAGTTGGTGTGAGCTAGTATTCTATGCTAAAGTTCACATAGATTCTCAACGAAATGGGTCAAGGATGCTTCAGAGTGACCCTTTAGCTTATACAAGCCACCTTCTTCTTTTCCAATAATAATTGCTTCTTCCATGGTTTTTCCTTTGGGCCACACAATAAATTCTCCATATATGAAGGCAACTCTGAATCCTTTCTTCTATAAAGATGATATAGAAAGTAAGTTCTTTGTCAAACCTGGTACATATAGTACATCCTTCATCTTCATTGGGGTCCCTGAATCAAGTTTGTAATTTGATTCTCCTACTCCTTTGATAGGGTATTGATAATCATCTCCAAGTGTAAATTTCTGGGGAAACTTCTTTTTTGTAAGGAAAGAGAGAATGTTTCTTTGACCTGTCATGTGCTTGGAAGCACCACTGTCTATGAGCCAAGTGTCCTCACCAGGTGACACTGATCCCGAGAGGGCAGAGATTAAGACATAGTCTTCAATATGTTCTTTCATCATCTTTGCGTGTGGATCTTCATCTTCAACTATATGGGCATGGTGCCTCTTGTTTCTCTTCTTGTATTCTTCTCGTTTAGCTGGACAATTCTTAGCAATATGTCCCATCTTGTCATAATGGTAACATTGGTAGGATGATAAATTTTTTTCTCTTCTTTGACCTTTCTGAAACTTCTGGAATCTCCTTGGAGGGTGAGATTCTTTATGTATGAATTTGTTTTGGGGGTGAGACTCCTTATAAGTTTCTTTCTGGAAGTAAGACCTCTTTCTTCCTCCTTTAGTATGAGTAGCCATGGATTGATATTCATCTCTTGATAACAATGCTTCTCGGTTAGCTACTCTTGCTTCTTCTTGAACACATTCTTCCCAAAGACTATCAAAGTGTAGTTTCTCCTTTCTGGCACAAATAGTTTGGATGAATGCATCCCAAGTTCTTGTGAGACCATTAAGGGATTTCATTATAAGTTCATATTCATCTATAGTGTCATCAATTGCGTCTAGCTCTTCTTTGAATTGTGATATTCTAGAGAAATATTATGGAATTGTTTTTCCTTTTTGCATCCTTGTACTTTTGAGTTAAGTTCTTAGATTCATCTTTTGATTGATGTTCTTTCCTTCATACAATTTGGTTAAGGCATCAAACATTTCTTTCGGAGTCTTATTTGAAGCCACTTGAGGAATAAAGTGATCTTTAATAAATCTGCATTGATTCTCTTGGCCCTAACTGTGTCCTTTTGGTGTTTTGCTTTAGATGTAGCATCGACAGGTTCTGGTACATCTTCTTTAATGAATCTTGCTAGGTCATTCTATTCAAGAATGAGTGCAGTACTATACTTCCAGGCACGAAAGTTTTCCACACCTTTTAGCTTGTCATCAAGCTTAGTGCTTGCAAACATCTTTACTTGGAGTTAGGGAAATGACCAAAAATTGAAAATGTTGAGAATTTAATTTTGAACTTACCAAGAGGTGCACTTGGCTTAGGCAAGTATCCTGGTGCAGTTAGATTTCAAAAAATCCAAAAATGTCCCCTTCAAACTTGACCAACGAAATTCTGGACTAGTACTTCTGGTACCGGTGAAAACTAGGGTTTCACTTTCCGAGAGTTCTATTCACTGAAAAGATGCGTTGAAGGTGCCAAAGAGTTCCCTAGGCTAAAGCACACTTTTCTAGATGATTTTTGGGCTGAAATTCATCTTCAATAAAAAGCCCTAATTTTCTTGTACAACAACAATGACGTTTTGCTTTATCCAGTGAAAGATGCTCTCTTCAGCATATCTTTGATCCCATGTTAAGGTTTAAGATATTATTAGGTTTCTTTTCAATTTACTAGATAACCATAACATAGATATGATCACTGAGAGAAAGACAATGAAAATATACACAACATTTATCCTGGGAAACCCTCATGGGGAAGAAAACCCAACAAAAACTTCCTTAATATAGATAGCCAATACAATGCCAAGACAGTAAACCAAACACTAGAGAATATCCTCTACTGAGCAATGCGCCTCTCTCTCTTCCTTCTTCTGGCAACTGGCAACTGCAAATTCCTTCAAACTTGCGCACTAGATGAGTGATCAAATGAGGTGTTGGCTTCCTTTATTTATACAAACTGGCAGGAGCTGGAAAGGTGTTTCGTCACTAGGTAGGGCCGACTTGTCTTCTGAGTTCTTCTTAGTGGTTAAAACCACTTTAAATTGCTTGGGGGCCGACTTCTCAATTTGCATAATATATTTAGGGTTTGACCAATCCACAAAAGGGGATTTGGTCAATTACAATGCCNGACATGATCAATCCACAAAAGGGGATTGATCTAATGAATAATAACTCAATAATAAATAGAATACTCTTTGCAGTTACAATATTTCAACACATACTCGCAAGTGTGCCATCTTGGGGTGGTCCAGTGTTCTTTGCCAAGAAAAAGGATGGAGCATTAAGGTTGTGTATTGATTTTAGACAACTTAATAAGGTCACAATTAAGAACAAGTATCATTTTCCAAGGATTGATGATCTTTTTTATTAGTTGAAGGGTGAAATGATATTTTCCAAGATTGACCTAAGGTCAGGCTATCATCAGGTGAGGATCAAAGAGGAAGATATCAACAAGATAACATTCAAAACAAGATATGGACATTATGAGTTTGTAGTAGTGCCATTTGGGTTTTCAAATGCACCAATTGTATTTATGTGCCTAATAAATGGACTCTTCACAGATTATCCAGACAAATTTGTTATTGTTTTCTTGGATGACATACTCATCTACTCCAAGACATAGGAGGAGCATGAGTAGCATTTGAGGATGGTGCTATAGATGTTAGGAGAGAACCAATTATATGTTAAGATTAGCAAGTGCACTTTCTATGAAAGGTGTGTCCAGTATTTGGGTCACATTGTTTCAGAAAAGGGCATAGTAGTGGACCCGAAGAAGATTGAGGCAATCATGGGATGGCCTAGACCAAATAATGTTACAGAGGTCAGATCGTTCGTAGGACTTGCATGATATTACTAAAGGTTTATTGAAGTCTTTTCAAAGAGTGCACACCCATTCACTTCTTTTCAAAAGAAGGGTGTGAAGTTCAAATGGACCTCCAAATGTGAAGAAGGTTTTCAACATTTAAAGGATTTATTGACAAGTGTACCAATATTGAAGATTGCTAATCCAAATGAGGATTTCATAGTGTGCACTGATGCATTTAAGGAAAGGCTTGGTGGAGTCCTTAAACAAAATGGAAATGTGGTATGTTATGAGTCAAGGAAGTTGAAAGAGCATGAGAGGAACTATGCCACACATGACTTAGAATTGGCATCCATAGTTCGTGCCTTAAAGATGTGGAGGAATTATCTCACAGGAAAAAAGTTTGAGCTAAGGACATACCATAGTGGTCTGAAATATTTGTATGAACAACCAACTTTAAATGCCAAACACATTAGATGGACCAAATTCCTTAGTGAGTATGACTTTGATATCAAGCATATCAAAGGCAAAGAAAATAAACTGGTGGATGCACTCAACAGGAGAATGCATGAGATGCATGCTATAGCCATAAGTATGTACATATATAATTTAAAAGATAGAATTTTGGGAGCTACAAATTCAATTTAGTGTTATTTGCAAGTAAAGGAATTATTGCAACAAGGTAATTTGCAGTAGAAATTTAAGGATTACAAACTAGAACAGGATGGGATTCTCTTGTATAGGAACAAATTTTATGTCCCAAATTCTCAAGAATTGAGAAATTCAATGTTGAAGAAATGCACAATGTTCCATATGCTAGACACCTAGGATACCATAAAACTATTCTAGCTATAAGAGGTCAATATTTTTGGCCAGGCATGAAGAAATATGTAGTCGATTACATCACTAGCTGCATGGAATGTTAGAAGGTAAAGGTTGAGCATAGACATCTAGTTGGATTGCTACAACCATTACCCATTCCCAAATAGAAGTGAGAAATTGTTACCATTGATATCATTACTAAATTGTCTAAGACTGTAAGGTAGCATGATTCCATCATAGTAGTGGTGGATAAGTTAACAAAATTTTCCCATCTTATTCCAGTGAAGCTAACTCACAAAGAAATCGACATTGCATAAATTTACATGAAGAAAATTACTAGGCTACATAGTGTGCCTAAGGAAATTGTATCTTAT
This sequence comes from Picea glauca, assembly GCA_000966675.3. Taxonomy (NCBI): domain Eukaryota; kingdom Viridiplantae; phylum Streptophyta; class Pinopsida; order Pinales; family Pinaceae; genus Picea; species Picea glauca. Next base: position 482,910 of record JZKD02S1673661.1, on the reverse strand, counting down.
AGAGATCCCAAGTTCACATCAAATTTCTAGAAAATGATTATTTAAAGGATTTGGGACAAATTTAAATTTTAGTACAACATATCACCTAGAGTCAGATGGGAAAGTAGAGAGGATCAATCAAGTGATTAAAAATATGTTGAGGATGTATGTTATGGACAAGCATTCCAAGTGGGAATATTGCCTTCATATAGTTGAATTTGCTTATAATCATGGGTATCATGCATCTTTAAAGATGAGCCCATTTGAAGCCTTGTATGGAAGGAGGTGTAAAACACATGTGAGCTAGGAAAACCCAACTAATAGAGCCACCATTGGGCCAAAGCTGCTAAGGGAAAAGGAAGAAAAGATTGTGAAAATAAAAAAGAGCTTAAAGGTTTCACAGGACAAACAAAAAAGTTACGTGGACAAAGGAAGAACACACAGATAATTCAGAGTGGACGAGCATGTCTTCTCAAAAGTGAAGGCTAAAAATAGTTCACTGAAATTGAAGTGATTTCCAAAACTAGTAGAAAGATATTGTGGGCCATTTGAAATCTTGAAGAGGATTGGTCTTGTTGCATACATGCTTGCACTACCTCCATCCATGTGCATTCATAATGTGTTTCATGTGTCTTTTCTTAAAAAGTGTGTGCCTAATCCTAACCATGTAATTGATTGGACTATAATCCAAGTGGAGCATGAGAGTGACTTCGAGGTCCAACAGGTGTGCATATTGGACAGGAAGGTCAGAGTGCTTAGGAACTGAGCCATTGGCTTGAAGGTCTAGTGGACCTACCACAATCCCAATGATGCTACATGGGAGCATGAGGACGCCATTCGGGAGGAGCACCATCAAATTTTTGAATATTTTGAGAGACACTAATTGTTTATTTTGTATATAGTGCACTAAGGACAATGAAAATATAAGGAGGATGGGAATGTAATACACCAGTCTTGGATCCCCATTTGTATATGTTATGTGCACATGGTTTATAGGTTGGTGAGCCAGTATGCTTTGGGCCAGAGTGCATGTGTGATATTAGGCCAGAGAGCTTGTATGTTGAATGGTCGGTGAGCCTAGAATTCTACCTTGTAATCACACTCATATATATTAATAAAATACATCACGACTATAGACCAAGTCAAACAAAAAAGTATGCGGGGCTAGGACTCCACAAGAGGGAAAGGGGGCTAAGGGATTAAGGAAAGGGGATAAACCAAGGGGGCTAAGCCAAGGAATATAATATTTTATTCCTAAGTCGAAGTCTTATTACATAGTTATATCCTAAGTCCCCAAGTGGTGGGAACATAGTTCTTGGAGTGCCATGTGTCAAAAAGAGTAAATGCATATATAAAGTTTGGGCCTAGTGAGAAATCCATCATTCCAATCATTAATTCTATCATTATGATAATTGTACTTTTCTATTTGGTCTAGGTATGTTGGGTGTGAGCTTAGGGAATCCATTGTAACCCTGTTACCTATGAACCTCATGAATATTAGGTGGGATTCTATTGCAAATTCTCCCTGGTTTGGCTTGGGGAAGGCTAGAGCCCTGGAGGGGGAATTGGGTGGGTAGTATTTCCCAATGTGTGAGGCCTTGAGGGTTCCTAGAGACTCCATTATTGTAACTAGAATGCTTGGAGCCACAACTCTAAGACTTCCTAACTGACCTATGTTGGAGCCCCAGAAGGGAAGTGGAACAACCTGAGGGACTACAATGTAGAGAAGGGGGTACACTTCCTTGGGTTGTGCAGGTTAAGGGGAATGAAAGACTATTGGTTGGAATTCATATGGGAGTTTGGTACCTTGGCCTAGACACCATTTTTATTGTTGTGAGACCTAGTTGGATTTTCCCTAGTGGATTCATAGCCCCATCTCTGCGATGACCTGTTATTGAGAGAGCTAGAAAAACAATGCATATGGATGGGTGGAAAATATGAGGTCTGCAACTAGTTTGTGCTTCTATTTAATATAAGTGTTCTATATTATATGCTTTCATGCTATGCACAATGTGTATTTTATATGTTGAATTATGTTATGTTGTGCATGTGTATATTTATGTATATTATTATGTGTTATGCATATCTTATGCACGAGACTACATATTACTTTGAATGCATAAGTGTATCATATGAATGGCATATTGTTATAGATTAATATCATATCCCATTGGGAATAATTATTCATGGTATCTAAGAAATAATGGGCCAGGTTAAGGAAAACTTTAAAATATTGTATGTACAAAAGTTGAATTGTAGTAACATTTTCCCATAAGTGAGTTCCGGGTGTGTTACAAAGACATTCAATATCAAGCCCCAATTCATGTCCCAAAATCATTTCAATCCTTTTCCTTCTCGAAGAACTAGGTGCCCCATTTTCAAAATTTGGAAGAAGATAGTCTCAGGTAGGCAAGAAGAAATTGACCATTTTGTGGAGAAAATACTCCCTCTAGTAAATGGAGTTTTAACCAGGAAGAAAGCCCAAAAGATTAGATGAGGAAGATAATGAAGAGGAAAGGTTGTTAAATAAGGTTGGAATGAAACCCACAAAAGAAAAAATAGAGATATCAACAAACAAGAAAAAAACAATGGGTATTTAAACAACTATCAAAAGCTCACTTGGTACAGGGGGTAGACTCCAAGTGTCCATGAACGAAAGGATTCAAGTTGTTATGGATGCCCCATGAGGTGTACCCAAGACAACCCACCTTAAATAAGGATTGTGGTCTCCTATAATTGCAGAGGACTTGGTAGTAAAATAAAAGCAAAAGTCCTCTGAGACTTAATAAGGGTAGAAAAAATAACATTGAGCCTCATCTAGGAGACAAAGCTTGAGGAATATGAAGCTCTAGATACTGGAATAAAGCATTGGAAATCATGCGAATGAGTTGTGATTAGTGATAGATAGGTATGGAAAGGAATATGCACCTTTTGGGACCCTTCCCAAGTGGTGTTGGATTTCTTCCACTATTCCTAGCATTGGATCTTGACTCAATTCTCACATCAATCATCGGGTCTGTCTTTAAACCTTTTTAATGTTTACATGCCTATTCATTATTTTGAAAAAATAGGATGTTGGGAATATTTGAAAGTTCAAAAAGGTAATGAATCAATGAGAAATAGGGATTTCAACACAATTTTGTCAAACAAAGGAAAAAGAGGGGGCAATATTGTAAGAGATCCAATGCGAGAGAGAATGGAGGATTTCGTAGAAAATTAACATTTGATTAATGTTAAACCTGTTAAAGGGAAATACACTTGGAACAATAGAAGAGTTGGCCTGGGGTTTATAGCAGCCACATTGGGATGCTTCCTAATCCATAGTGACTTTATTTGAGAGATCAAATAATTTCCTCTGAGATTGTCCCTTTCAGTATCTCAAATCATAAGCCTATTGTTATTTCCTTTGAGCTAACTCAAAACGTTGATCCCATTTCCTTTCAATTTTATCCTCTACTGCTTTAAAACCTTGATGCATTCAATGTTATTTTAGCTACTTGAAGTAAGCTTGTATCAAGCTCCTCCTATTTCATCTAAGAGTCTAATCTTCGAGCAATTAAGCAAGTGTTTAAGAGTTGGGTTAAGTTATCCTATGTTCCTTTGGATAAGAACGAAAAAATATTCATAATTAGTTGGGAACATTACAAATAGGTGTGGAAATAAAGGAAGTGAAAAAGAAAATATTGCTAGAGGAAAGAGACCATTATAAGAAGTTACGTGGAGGCCGTAGAAAAGATGAAGAGGAAGGGAGGCTAGAATCTTGGAGATCGTGGCTACAATATAGAGAAAAAAACACATCGTTTTTCCATAAGTAAACTAAAGCAAGAAGGTAGAAAAATATTGTTCAAGAAATTAACCTTGAAGATGGTTCATGACTGAGTGACTTTGTAGTGGTCAAAGAAGCATCTCATGCTCACTTTGAAGACTTCTACACTAAGGAAGAAGAAGCCAACCCCAATCAAGTTCAAGAGTTATTAGATCATATCCCTCCCTTGGTAATATTGAAGAGAATACAACTTTTCTTAGAGAAATTGAAGAGGTTATAATAATTCATGTTGTTTGGGTATTAGAACCTAATAAATCCCCTGGGTCAAATGGATTTTCCATTCATTTTTTCAGGCCTTGTTGGCATATTATTAAATATGACATGAAGAGAATGTTGATTCACTCGCAAAAAGAAGAAGAAAGTGGGGGGATGTACTAACTCCTCCTTTTTAGCTCTCGTCCCTAAGGAGACAAATCGAGCCTCATTCACTACATTCCAACCCATCTCTTTGTGCAAATCTACTGACAAAATCCTGAGCAAAATCATGGACAATAGACTAAAAAATATTATTCCCAATATTATTTATGAGAATCGAGTAGGTTTTATGCATAAACAATAAATTGTGGATAGTATAATTTTGGTGCAAGAGGAAATAAATTCGAGTAGGGCAAATAAAGAAAAATGAACGATCATCGAGATGGGCATGGAAAAAAAGTTTGATAGGGTAAGACACTCTTTCCTCTTACAGGTTCTTAACAAATTTGGTTTTTATGAGTCTTTTGTTTCTTGGATTAAAGCTTGTATATATTTTCGGAGGATATCCCCCTTAGTAAACGGAATATTGACGGCTTTCTTCAAAAGAAAGAGAGTCTTGGGGAATGGTTGCCCTGTCTCCCCTCTTTTATATATTACAATGATTGAAGCTTTGAGTAGAAAAAAAGAATTCTAAAGAATATCTAGTCGTATTCATGGAATCAATTTCATGAGAGGAGTCAAGGGGATAACATTCTTAATTTGTGGATAATACCCTATTTATGGGAGGAGAAATAACTATCATTGCTAAGAGATTCAAGGCAATCTTGGACAACTTTCTTAATGCTTCAGGAGGGAAAGTAAATAGTGTAAAAATTCAAATATATGGATGGAATGTCTCTGCCTTTCACCTTCAAGCTATCTCTATAATTTTGGGATTTCCCTTCTTGGCATAATGGTCTTCATTTAATTATTTGGGTATGCCCATCTCTCTCTGTAATCCAACCTCGATAGCCTGACAAGGGGTGCTTGGTAAATTGGAGAGGTGATTCAAGTAGTGGGGGTCTCATTGGTTAAATTCAACATGAGTAAGAACTCTTATCAAATCTATATTGTCATCTCTTCCCTTCTACTATGCTAGCTCCAACAATTGTAAAGCAACATGTGGCCAGGGATATTCAAAAATTCCTTTGGCAACGAGGTAAAACCAACACCAAAAAATTCCACTTAATAAATCGAAATATTGTTTGAGCTCCAAAAGAGTGGGGAGGCTTGGGAATAAAAGATGCAATGCTCATAAACTTGGAAATGGGAGCAAAAATTCTATGGATACTCATTTCTGATCCCCATGAATGGTGTAAAACTATTATGGTTGAGAAGTACTATCACAGAAATAGGAGAAGATGTTTAGATTCATCATTGGTTGAAACAAGAGGTTTTTCAATTTGGAGACTATGTAAGGAAGCATCCCCTTTGATCCAATCTAAATTAATTTGGGTTATAGGAAATGGTAAATTTATCAGTATTTGTTCAAATAAAATAGGAAATTCTCCTTTGGGGACCATCCTTGAAGTATCGTATCTCAAGCCTTAGTTCTTGGAAAATAGATTGGTTACACTGTCAGATTTATCAATCTAGGATGGAGAATCACAATGGTTGGTGTGGAAAAGTCTTTCTCCACCTAGGCCCTCTCCTCCTCCCTAGAGATGATTTTCAAGCATTTAGTTGGATGTGCCCTGTGGATTGCACTACCTTTTACGAGTGAGGGTGCGGATCAAGAGGTTTGAAATATTTAGTGAACGTAGGGTATAATAGTCTACTTCAATATCTTATAAATCCTACTTGTTACCATATATGGTAACATATTTGGAGAGGAGACTTGCTTTCTAAAATCAATGTCTTTATCTAGATTATGATTCATGGGAGTCTGCTAACAACAAAGAACTTGCAAAGGCAAGAAATTCAAGGGCCATCCATTTTTTTTTATGTAGCATGGTGAGTGAAACCATAAATCATGTCTTTTTGAATGTCGATACTCATTGCAATTTTGGAAACAAGTCTTTAGTGTAATTTTGGATAAGTTCTTATTTCTTAGCGCTTGGAAGGAAATTTGTGTAGTTTGGCATAAAGGGTACTCAAAATCCTTTCAAAATAAGCCAATTTTAAAAATAATATGGGTGGCAATCCCAAAGTTTATTATTTAGGAGATATGTCTAGCAAGGAACAAGGATATATTCCAACAAATTCAAATCTTAGTTGCCAGTACAAGCAATAAAGATTGGAGTCTACTATCAGAAGTCATTTGAGTCAAAGGAATGCAAGGGAACAATGTGACTCTTTTGGAACAAGGGGAGTGATATTGGGTGGATGACAATATCAACCAAAATAGTTTCTTACTGAGGAAACTCATTCTCTCCCCTCCATATAGTGAAAAATGGAAAATTCACATGGGGAATGAAGAATTCCTATAATGGAAGTAGGAGTAAAGGAAATGTTTATTATTCTTTGACGAATATTCTAAAGGGAATATAGGGGTGGCAAGAGTGGGGGATATCTTTGTTAATCCTAAGGGAAATGAGGAAAACTCCTTTGAATGGGGATCAAGTAGAGCCACAAATAACCAAACTAAATCCCTTGCCCTATATCAAGGTATGAGGATTGTTGATGAAAGGAACCACAATAGGTTAATTGTTATTAGAGACTTGGAGTTGGTTATTAATTCAATGAGTAAAACCTTTGGTTCAAACAATAGTGTTCTATTGAGAATATTCTTACAAGTCGAGAAAGAAGTGGAAAGATTTACGAGTGTTGAGTTTTTTCATGTGCTTAGGGTACATAATCAACAACTAGATTCATTGACTAACAAGGAAAGCATAATAGAATGTGGTATTGTTAGATTAATTTTTTTTTCCAATCCCCTAATCATATGGTGTTAATTTTAATGAATAATAAAAATTGGGGCATTAATCTTACTATCAATCCTAATCAAATGGTGTTAAGGTTAATGAACAAACCAAGTATGACATACACTTGGTGCCACAATATTGATTTCATGAACTTATATTTATCTTGAAGGTTGGGATGTGCATGCGCTAAGGTCCATCCACACATGTTGCCATCAATGTTAGAGCAAGTTAATCAACCACCTTGGTTCAGAGTTTTGGATGCAGGCGGGAATATAAAAATGAAGTGTGAGGATATGATGTTTGTGATGCTCTTATGGTGTGTTCTTCTACTATAACTAAGTTTGTTTTGAGGTTTAGAGTCACCCTTGCTTCCATCGAGGAACTACAATTTTGCATCCTCATTGGCTCCTATATTTGGATAGGGTGAATTTGAGCTCTTGAGTGAGAATGGCCTCTCTGGAATAGGGGGAATTGGTGGCTTGCGAGTGTATGATGGTGGAGGGGTCAGTTGCACTTTTGGTAGCTCCCCTATATCTTATCTCTAGAGGGCTAATGGTGTTATGCCTCAGTGTTGGGTTTTTCTTGGTTGGAATGGTGGATGGTGAGGTTATTTTGGCTCATTAACCCTGCCTTTTTCTAGAATGTGGGATTGATACTTATCTAGTGCGAGATGGTGGTGATTTCAGTTTGTGGAAAGGGAGACTCAATCTATCTCTAGTTTTTTTGGGTTACAAATTAGTGATAGTCTTTCTAGCTTGATAATGGTGTGGGACAAGTCTGGATAATATTAAGGTTTTTGTTGGGAGATACCAATTGATTACGAAAATGTTGGATGGTGTCCATTGTGTGAGACTGTGGATATATAATGCATGTTTAGAAGACACGAGGTGCACATTGCTGGTAATAAATCTGGAATTTCTTCTATTGTTGATAAAATGTAGACACAAGAAACCAATGAGGGTGGTGAAGTTTCGTTATTGATTGAAACTTTTCTCCGACAGAGACAACAAATTGTAGAGCTTCAGGTTTAGTGTGTTTCTCTAAAGAAAATAGTTGCCAATGTGATTAACATCAACACCATGGCCTATTCCATGGCCAGACTATTCATTGGGTTATTTGGGGAAAAAGACGATGAAATTGTGCAACAACAACCCAAGGATGTGGAGATGGAGCTCCCATAATTCAACAAACAATGAAATGAAGCAGGAAGAAGCACATGGATAGTTGGGCCATATATAGTATTGTTGCATGTTTTTTAAAGTTTTTCTATTAATAGGATTCTTTGTCTGGGTGAATACATATAGTATTCAAGAGTATCTTTTCGAAAAAAGACATGCAGATCTAAAATGTCAGATTAAAGTTTTGGACTCATTCATGAAAATTTTATTGAACAATTTTATTATATGTGTTTACATGCTATACATTGCAGCTACAACATTTCTATAATACAAATAACTATTTCTGTTAAAAAAAATATTATATATGTGACACATCTACTTGGGCTGTAAATGTATATAGCTAATCTCATGCAAAAATTGTTTATAAAGTTAAAAAAAAAATAATAATAATTTGTAGATCATAGGTGTAAATATATTAGATGGAAATATAAAGGGAAAGATAAAGACATTGAAGGTTATCATTTATAAATTCTAAACATTTGCATCCCTACTCCCATTACTCACATTCACAAACTCTTTAGTCTCACACTCAAACAAGCTTTCCCTAAGATTTGGACCAAAAGCCTCAGTGCTCCTATTTTTAAAAGAGGTGGCATTGACAACCCCTTGAATGATAGTATCTTTATGATTAATCCTCTTTTATATAAGTTGTATGGTATGATTTGGAGAGATTTGCTTATTTCTTGAAAATCATGATAAGAGAGTGAAGGTAGTTGGCCTTAAAATTTGCCACTCAACCTTAGGTCACTTAATTACTACCACTAAGGAGTGTCAAAACAATAAAGTTAATCTCTTATGTTGCTTTGTGGATTTTAGAAAAGATTTTAACATGGTTTCCAAAAACTTTGGGAGAGATAGGAAGACTTAACAATGTCTTATGAGTTGAAGGTTGGAGCAATAAGGTTGTATGAGAAGGTCATTTCCAAGTTTATAAGTAATGAGGGTTGCTCCTAAGAAATTAATTGTAATATAGGGGTTGATCAAGGTTGCCCTTTGTCTCCTAGTATATTTGGAATTTATATTACTAAGTTAGAGGGAAGCTTGGAAAAAGAAATTTGGGGAGGAACACCCTCGGTTGAGGCAATGATCATCCTCCTAGGATATACATATGATATTGTTCTTTTAGGAAGGATTTTGTTTGACCTTGACATGCATCTCAAAATTCTTGAAGGTTTTTGCACTCGCTATAGGATGAAAGTGAATACAAACAATACCAAGGTAAAGATCATTAAGTCTAGGAATTTTGTTTATGGAAATGACAACTTGGAAGAACTCCATTTGTATAAATAACTTGGAGTAGCCTTTTCCAAAAGATAAATTGGAATTTCAGTGTTAAAAGAAGAATCAATGGAGGTTGGAAAGTCTATTTTGGTCTTCAAAACAATTGTAAAGAATCAAAAGTTTGGTTTAGGGAGAAAAAGAAAGTCCTCTTTGACACACTTGTTATTTCAATGATCTTATATAGTTTTGAAGTTGGGAAGGCGGTTAGTATTTCTAGAGAAACATGGAGGAAAGTAGAGCAAATTTAAGAGAATGAAATGAAAGATAACGGTAACATGGGAAAGTACACAAGGATATAATGAAAACCAATTTCAATTAATGAAAAACGGTGAAAAACACTCTGAAAGTGCAATGGCTAGAATGATAGTAGTTATCTTTAATAAGAGACGTGTGTACAATGCTCATTTGTAAAAAGGCCATCATAAGAGGTTAAAATTGTTTAGGTTTAGGCCCCATATTATTATTATTAAATAAATAAATAAATAATAATAATAAAGAAGTATACTAATTATCATAAAGGGATAATAATAAGTACTTAAAAACAAATATTTGGGTAATGAAAGAAAAGGGTACAATAAGTAAAGGTAATTAATGGGAAACACTAAAAATAAAATAAGTTTATGGGAAAATAAATAGTAAGATAAAGAAAGAATTACATAATGACAAGTGGATCCTAAGGATCGAGTTCTTTATCATAATGGATTATATATAAGGACAGAGAAGAAGGAGAAAATATATCTCCTTTTCCTCGGGCAATTTGAGGACAAGGCTAAGACGAGCTGGCAAGGTAGTGGATTGAGGTCTCGAGGTCTCTTAGTTGTGATGACTGAGGGGTTGATTGGGAGGAGAGTATTCCCCCACACTCTATTGCAACTCGTGGGATCAAGGATTGGAGTGCCAAGGATAAGTTGATTCCTTCAACTTTCAAGTAATTTACTCACTACACACTCCTTATAAATTATGTAATCTTGGATCATGTATCTCTATTTTTATCATATCTAGGTTGCAAGTTGTGGTGTTTATATATGTATTTGAATTTATATGAATTTGGGTCCTGACAGGGGGGTAGTATTTCCAGAGAAGCATGGAGGAAAATAAAGCAAATTGATGAGAATGAAATGAAATATAATAGTAACATGGGAAAGTGCGCAAGGATATAATGAAAACCAATTTCAATTAATGAAAAAGGGTGAAAACACTCTGAAAGTGCAATGACTAAAATGATAGCAGTTATGTTTAAGAAGTGATGTGTGTACAATGCTCATTTGTAAAAAGGACATCATAAGAGGTTAAAATAAATTTTATAATAATGTTAAAACCCTCAAAGGCAAAATCCCTAAGATGCAAGAACCATAAACCTAATATGAAGTTGGGGTTGAGTGTGAATGACGAGTTATACAAAGATAAGTTGCATGAAAAAGGCGAGTCTTGTCAATACCATAATTTCTTGCTTGTTTCTGTATTTTAAGACTCCTTTATCTCCTTGAAAAGAGAACTTTAAAACTAATTGAGTTACTCTTAATTTGTCATTGAACTCTCAAATATGCATGGGAAGGCCCTGGAAAATGCACCAAAAGTTTATGACCCAAAAATTACTAGTATCAGTACCATTTATGAGATGGTCCTTAATGGCCACCTGAATCAGTCTTCCCCTTTTAGAGGTAATTGTCTCCATTGTACCAAGTTCGTGTACCAACCAAAGGAAGTTATGTTGGATATGGTTCCCAGTGAGCCACTTTCCATGGTCAAGAAATTGTCCTGCTTTGACACATGATATAATTGTGTATTTTATTGGCAACTACTCTTCAACTTGGTGTCCATGATCTAATCCACTATATCTTACTCAATGTAGTCAGGGTTAGGATTTCTAGTTTCCAAGTGCTCTACGACCTCCCAGGTGTCCAAGAAAGGAAAAAAGTACAGTTGAAACAACTCCACATTAAAGACAAGGTGTAATGCAAGGAACGATGGAAGATTTAATTCAAAATAATTATAACCCACGACCTTGGTGGTTATGTAATGCCCATAATAGAGTGGTTTGAGCATCCTTTGGGGGCACATGAGTTTATTTTCTTAGAAGTGCAACCATACCTTATCACCAACCCAAAACTTGTATGGAACACAATGTTGATCATGTCATTGCTTGTACTTCACATTGGTTTTCTACATAATATCATGTTGAATGTGTTGGATCCATTCAAAAAATGATTTCTTTGTCTACCTCATTCTAAGCATGGGAGAACTCTTCTTGTGATAATGCATCTGGTAGAGCTACATCAATTAGGTCTAGTGGATATAACCCTAGACACACCTGAAACTCATTGTGGGTTGTAGAATGGTAAAGAGTTTTTTTGTAGATGTGTTGAATATAAGAAAGTCTTTTATCCCATGTATGTGGATGCTTCGAGTTGTACATTATAAGGATATGTACAATACAATCATCTAGTTGACTACCTCCCTCTATCCATTAGTGTAGGGGTGGAATGTAGTGGATTTGGTTAGTTTAGTGTATATAATGAACTAAAAGTTGGACCTCAAGATACTTAGGAAATCATTGTCTTGATCATAGGCAATGGTCTTTGGAACCAGAAAGTGACCCAAATATGCTCGAAGAAGAGATTAGCATTGGATTTTATTGTGATGCTCTTCTTGCAAGCTGCCAAAATTCCCATCTTAAATAATTAATCAACAATCACAAAAATATAATCATGAACATGCTTGGTTGAGGGAATGCCTAACATCAAATCCATGTAGACTATCTCCCAAGGATTTTCTAGAGTGGGAAAAGTAGTGTATAGTCCTTTCTTCTTGATTGTAGGTTAGTAATGGCACATGTAATGCACAATCTAATATATACTAATTCCATGTTGGAGGTTTGGCCAATGTAAATTAATTATGTAGAACTACCATTGTCTTCTCCATGCCAAAGTGCCCTATTGCCTAACTATAACAAGTTATCCAATTCATATTCTCGCACTCATCAAAAAGAGCAAATATATGGCTCAAATATCATAGAAATCCATCTTGGAAGTGAAAAGTATAAAACTTATTTACCTATTATAAATGTATAGTATGTAGTAGCTAAGTCAAGATTGTTATCGTACAACATGTACTTGCCCAAATCCCAAGGCAAGTCAGACAAGATTGTGTAACAAGGGGGTGACCTATCATTGTCACCTTAATAGGAAACCCATTTCTGTTTAGGAGTAAGATAAAACTACCCCAAGGGAGACATCCCTAGTGACCTAAAGGGCTGGTGAAACAAAGAAGAGATGTAAATATTACCCCCCCCCTCTCACCGATCACTCAAGTCAAGTGATATTGTTGAGTTTATGCCTTAAGATATGAAGCAAATGCAGAAGTGAAGTTTACCTACCCTTAACAAGACAACACACACACACACACACACACACACACACACACACACATGACAGTTAAGTACAAGATGATATTTAGGATTCAAGAGACAATAAACCAATAAGATATATGCTTGCAACAACAACGAGAGATATGTAACAACTGCAAGAAATACTCTTCAAAAATGCTTTAAAAGTCAATAAAAATATAACATTTGGTGTATAGAATGATAATATCTTGTCATGAACAAATTCTGAAGTGTTTAGCTAGCAACAAATGTATATTATGCACAAAATTTTCTTCTCTAAGATGGATGTAGAAAATAATTATAATAGCAACAATGGAAAATGTATGACAACTGCAAATTATCCTTCAAAAAATGCACTTAAATGACAATGAAATGTAACACTTTAACTCTTGAATGATAGTATTATGTCACATGCAAAATATGAAATGCTTTTGCTAGCCAATAAGTTCAAAAACTGTTGCTAATAGGTGGTTGTAACTGAGGTTATAACAACATCAAAGTAAGATTAGTTTCACTAGACTAGGTTAGTGTTAGTAGTAGTTAGTAAAGGTATAAGTTGAAGGTTTATATTTGAGTGTTTTCTCAAAGAGGAAGAGGTGAAGACTTAGTACCTTAGAGGGCGATGGAGTCAAAGGTGGCGGCTTCTACTTGGAGCTAAGAACAATGATGATAATGCTAATCTAACAAAGAATGGACCTAGGAAGAGTAGCACCTTAAGTCTTTCTAGGATCCAAGCTTTGAGAAGGGAGTTGGCTAGGGTGTAGTCTCTTCTAGGCCCTAGTGTGTCCTTCTTCTTAGACTTCTTTGAATATTATAATTATATGCAACAATAATTAATCAATGCCTCTAAAGTGATAGCACTTTAGGGCTTTAAAGGCTTGACAATTGAAACCAATTTAGCAAAGCTTAGCAAATGAAAAGCAAAGAAGTAGCACCTTAAGTTCTTTACTTCTAGGGTTTATCTAGCATGCAATTTCATAATCTTTATCATGAGCAAGTAAACAATACCATAACCATTCCAATGAAATGAAAAAGCAGATTTACTTACTTTCAACAAGAATAAACATGCCAATAAACACTAGATTTCCATATCACTTCACCAAATTTGATCCAAGTTGCAAAAAATTGTCTCCAAGACAAGTGCACCTTCCTTATTTCAACCAAGTACTCCCAAATAGGGCGCAAATTTCAGTTCTCTTCTCTCCAAGTGAGAGTTATGATAAAATGAATGTGACTTTTTGTTTATTTATACAAAAAATTGACCTTTAATTACTTTAGGTCAAAAAATCAGGGCTGACCCTGAACATTTACTTCAAAATTAAATTTACGCAAAACTACGTTAAAAATCTTTCTAAGGATGACGTCATGCTCCTCTAGGGTGACATTGAGCCCCATAGGTGGGACGTTTGGGAAGGGTATTAAGATGCCCTATTGGGTTAATGACTCCAAGGTATAGGGTGTTTCCTAGGTGGAGCCCATCCCATTCATGTGTGTATGTGAGATGGCGTGGGGTAAACTTTTTGGCATGGGGTTCATGACATACAAGGGTTTGTATTGTCTTACCTGTGGGTGCCTTTGTGGAGGGTGAGCTGCACCTTTTCCTAAATGTAATTTTTTCCAAGCCCATTTGTTTGCCACTCTTCTTCTTAGCTTTTTCTTTCATGTTTCTTTCATGTTTCAAGGAATTAGTTGGAGGCCATTGTCCTGGCTTGGTATCCAGATACAATAATGTCATTCACAAATACCTCATGGGAATGAGTAGGTTGGCTCATGATGAGACCCCCTTTCCCTCAATCATGTAACTGAGATCCACTACCCTGGCTTGGTGACCAGATGATGGTAATGTCATACTACTAAATACTTATGATCATGATAGGTTGGCTCATGATGAGACCTCCTATCCCCCAACTAAAACCATGATTATTCATTATAATTCATTTTGTGGGTCCCCTATTCTTACAGAGAAATGTTTCATTGCTTTCTCGGGGATCCTTGAGAGAAGCATCTCAAAGGTTTTATGATTGGATTTTGTCTTTTTCCAGCTAATTTTATACTCTAGGCCTTCAACCCCTTCTTCCAATGAGGTAAGGTACAATCCCTTCTTGGGTCAATACACCCGAAGATCCCAAAAGATTGGGGAGACAGAGGAGAAAAAGTATAGAAAGTGACAAGTATGGTAGGGAGCGGACGATGAATTTTTAGGGAACCACCCAGTAGCAACCTATTCCCTAGGGAAACCAACTTACTAGGACACAATGCCACCCCTCTCATGTTTAAATAAGACAAAGAGCATAAAGTCCAAACACATGTTCTGAAATAAATAAAGATCCTTTGCAACATGTTCAAATTCTTTAAATATCAAAGTGATATGTACCTTGATACCCATACTCATTACCTCATGGAGAAAGACCCATTTCCTTGTAGGAACCAAATCGGTGTGGTGGATGCTACTGTTGGTGATGTATCAATGAAAAGAAGGCCCCGTCCAGATCTATAATCTATCCATCTGTCTCTCAACACTCCATGTCTACAACCTGTGGGCCTAGAGACATGATCTCTTTAGTTACCCCTAGATTGGGGGTAATAAAGATCACTACCATGTAGTTGGGGCCACTATGGGGTATCATTTCCATAAGAATTGAGGACTATGGTTAGTGCCACAATGGAAAGTAAACTAAGGAAGTCTACAACTTGATTAATGTTTCTCTTAATGTACTTAATGTTTAGGTGGCAATGTTGAAGGTACCTGGAACACTTTTAATGGTAGTGTTAAAAACTAAGAGAGAAATAGCAGTACAAGAAATCATTTACATAAATGGACACTAGATATTTACCTTGGAAGCCTTTAATCGAGAAAATAAACACCTCCATAGTTATCTATTAACCTTTCCCAAACCGGCCAAGCCATGTCATCATAAACCAATGGAAGCTACTTGAGGTTACTTGCAATAGAGTATCTCAAGCCATTAAACAAACTTCATCAATTACAATCCTAATTCCTTTACTGAAACTATATTACAATGCAAAGACATGCATGGCCTAGAGATAACCATGCAAATACATGCATGGAGTGGATATAACTATGCGAAGAAATGGAAAGATATGCATGGTGTGGAGATAACCATGCAAGGACATGCATGTCCATGTAAAGAAAAGAGAATAATCACATAAAATACCATGGGTTACCCAATACCATGGGCCCATAAATCATTAATGGTAAACCCAACAATGAACGAATCAACAACTCTATGACCCAATCAAGATTAAGCTAACATCCCCCCCTTTAAAATTGACTTGGAATAAACACCTACCCCCCTCAAAGTTTATAATTGAGTATTAGGAATACAACAAGCCCCCCTATCACCTAGGTCTACGTCTAGACTTTATACTGGTGAACCATCAAACCAGGGGTACGCATGCCTAAATAGGTCTTAGATCCATATGCCTATTTATATGTGATAAAATCCAACTCCATAAAAAAAATTACAATTGTATGCCTCGTGATGTTGTGAAACATCAACCTGTTTCATTGCCAACATCCCTCCTGCTCCAAATATAATTACATAGAGAAAAAAATTATATTACCACGGTATGCTCGAGCACGAGATGCAAGAAGAATCTACCGACTTCTTTACCAACATCCCTCCTTTCTCCAAATATAGTGATCCAAATCTCTCATTCACCGAGTACTTCTTCCTTAATGCACTTCCATCTATGCTCCACGTAGATCCACTACATGCCTGAGAAAACGATGCAAGAAGCATATACTGACATCCCTCCCTACTCCAAATAAAATGCACCTAAGCATTCATTCACCGAGTACTTCTTCCTTAATGCACTTCCGTCTATGCTCCATGTCGATCCACTACATGCCTGAGCAAACGATGCAAGAAGCATCTACTAACATCCCTCTCTACTCCAAATAAAATGTACCTAAGCATTCATTCACCGAGTACTTCATCCTCAATGCACTTTTGCCTATGCTCCACATCTACATGTCATTCACCATGGTTCATAAACCCATGAACCAAAACTTCAATTTTTGTGCATATCTCTCTTCCACAAGCCACTCACTTTACCAACTATTTCATAAGCATGGATCTCAACTTAAAACCACTCTCCTTGGAGAGTTCGTGTCCATTCATCTCTGATACCATGTTAAAAACCGAGAGAGAAATAACACAACAAGAAAGTGTGCACATAAATGGACACTAGATATTTACCTTGGAAACCCTTAACAGGGAGAACCAATACCTCCATAGATATCTATTAACCTTTCCCAAACCAACCAAGCCATGCCATCATCGGCCAATGGAAGATACTTGAGGTTACTTACAATATAGTATCTCAAGCCATTAAATAGGC
This sequence comes from Picea glauca, assembly GCA_000966675.3. NCBI lineage: Eukaryota > Viridiplantae > Streptophyta > Pinopsida > Pinales > Pinaceae > Picea > Picea glauca. Next base: position 465,798 of record JZKD02S1673661.1, on the reverse strand, counting down.
TTCATCAATTAAAATCCTAATTCCTTTACTAGAATTAGATTACAATGTAAAGACATGCATGGCCTAGAGATAGCCAAGCAAATACATGCATAAAGTGGATATAACTATGCGAAGACATGAAAAGACATGCATGGTGTGGAGATATCCATGCAAGGACATGCATGGCCATGCAGACAAAGAATCACATCAAAGACCATGGGTTACCCAACACCATGGGCCCTTAAACCATTAATAGTAAACCCAAGAATGATTGAATCAACAACTCTATGGCCCAATCAAGATTAACCCAACAAGTAGTCATTCTACAACATTGCATGAGTTTGTGTAAATATGGAGGCTTGTGGTTAGTGTGGATCATTGTTTCATTTCCAATAACATAGTGCTTACCTTACTAGCATGCATGTACAATGGAGTAAAATTCGTTTTCATAGGTGGGGTATATTTTAACCATGTCAAAGAATGTCTCACCATGACAAGCCACCAGATGTCCATGTTGAACAAGGATTACACCAACTCCATAATTTGAGGCATTTATCTCAATATTGAATGGTTGTTGCAAATTTGACAGAATGAGGATTAGCATTGAGGAAAGGATGCTTTATCTCCTTGAATTATTTATGTTGTTCCTTAGCCCATACAAACCTGACCTTGGCTAAATCCTTTGTCGCTTGACTTAGGGGCCAAGAAATATGAGAGAATACCAACATAAACTTATGATTGGTAAGGCCCAATAATTTTTAAAGTTCCATTAGTGTCTTTAGGGCTGGCCAATTACATATGACTTGAATCTTCGTTGGATCCATATGAAATTCATGCTTATCCACGATGTACCCATAAATCAACCCCTAAACACATGGCGTAACATGTTTTTACCATGTCAAATAAGTTATACTTCATTCAACATTGATTTTCGATGCCACATGCCATGTGGGGCCCACCATAGTGACAAAATTTGAGGTGATTTTCTTAAGCATGTAGTTAGAATGGATTTCGATGATCAATTTAAGGGTTATTGCCTCCCATAATTTGATTAAAAGGTTAACAATCCTAATTTGATTCCATTTAGACCTCCTCGCTTCTCAATGATCATATATTCTAAAGGATTTTTATTGGTTGATGTCTTTCTAGATCAAAGGAACATTACCACTTACATTATGTGATCGAACAAGCTTGTTCAATGGCATGTATGAAATATCATGCCAATAATTTAGCTTCTTAAGGTTCATGGCATGGAGATGAGTGATGTGATATTGAAACAAATTTACTTGAAGACTTTATTTGCCAGAGGTTTTTTTTTTTTTTTGAATCAAGCGAGAGAACACCCATGAAATTCTATGCTTAAAGATAATTTTATATGATTTTTTGAAACCCAATTCATGCCTAGAGAGAAGCCATGAATACATTTGAAAAAAATGGCTAAGGAAAGTGTATGTGGAGTACTTAGTCATGTGGAGGTATTGACAGGATCCATGTGGAGTTGTTGTCCATCCTCCACACAATGTAAGGGCACAAAGCAAGGGAAAGAGGAGGAAAATTGACTAAGTTAAAAGGTCATTCAGAGCTAGGAATCACGTCGAGATAGGAAGCATGTACTATGTGGAGCAAACATATCATTTCCCCTCACACTGCATGAATTTATCATATCATGGACTCACACCTCATGACCTCACGCTGAATGGCCTCTCACTACACTTCACATTTGACATGGGATATATATGTAGAGAAAAAAGCATAAGGAAGGGCCTATGCGAACATGAGACATCCCAACCTCTATAAAGAAGAAATAAGGAGGACACACACCCCCTAGAAGCCAAAGAAGGTTGATTTCTAACTAGCATGCGACATGGCTACAAGAGAAGGCACCACGTGTACAATTTGACCAATTAGAGGCTACCACATGGCAAAAAAAAGAGTCCCACAAGGTTGTTTCCTCAACATAAAGAACTCATAATGGTTTCTAGAGTTTGTGTTGCCTTCATAAATCTATAAGAATAGATGGACGCTCAAAAACTAGATGGTTGGGCTTCCATCACCATTGTTGGAGTTCGTTGGCCTTACGTGGGATGAAGTGATAAAAGACTATGATATTTATATATAAATGATTTAGACATTATGGTTCTAGAGGGTCATGTTTTGGGGTTTTGTGGGGAGAATGAGTAGGGTTCATTCAACTCTAGGCAGAGGATAGGGCTTAGAGGGGAACTATGTAGAGAGAGGAATATGAGAGTAGTAGACATCCTCTTTATGCATTCTCATTGGTATTGATTATCTCAATGAGCTATCATTACCATGGAGAGAGCCATGTCAAATATGGTTATGTTATCCCCCCATGCCTAGGGGTAACTTGAGGAGATCATGTCTCGTGGACCATAATGGAGAACATGATCCTGACCATGATGATGATCAACATGTACACATATGGCATCCCAACAACCCCCCTCATTCACCTTTACAACTACAGGTCAACCAAGGCTCATCACATCCAAGGAACCCAGAGTATGAGAGATGGTAAGCCATCGTCACCACGAGGCATGTTAGTCCTTCTTTCATGCAAAGTGTCATGCTTAATTTATCGAACATGTAGATGGGGATCTTTGGTTGAGCTTGGATAATGGATCACTGGTTTGGGAAATTGTGTCAGTTGCATTGTTTCACCTTGGTGGTCAACTTTTATGCCCCAGTTCCGTGTTGTCATCACCCAAGGATAAGGGGTACTAATGGGGGGCCCTCACAAGGGTAACATTCCATTCCCCACCATACTTAACACTTTTCATATTGGAGCCTCTCATAGTGTACTAAACTTTGGCAATGGGTCATGGTCCATTCTCTCATGAGAAAAGGGGCTGAAGGCCCAGAGGTTGTTTCACAGTTGTTTCTAAAAGAATAACAAAATGATGCTAAAGAAAGAAAGGAATGATAGGAAAAAAAAGGACTAACAAAATCCAGTCCAAACTTGATCTCTACTCTTTCAGTGCCCACCCCGGTCCCAAATAGCAATGCTACAACTTGAAACCTTATAAAAGGGGACTTGCAAATATAATAAAATGGACTAGAAAGATGGTTGATAAAGGGGTCTGGGAAAAATATCATGTAAATATGGGGTAACTCAAGAGCAAGTGTACCCTTCACAAAGGTGCCCATAGAAATGGATTTAATGACACCATAAGCCATGAAGTAAGCCCTAAAACCATACCACTATCACACTTACTCTTGAAGGGTTTTTACTTTCCCTTATCACTCTTGGGACCTATCCCTCTACTTGGGTTATTTTATTTCATGTCTAGGTGGAACACCTAATAGGGTTGGATGAAGACCCTCCCATAAACTTGGCAACTCACATGGGGTCTTGGGCCGATGTGATGCTTGAAGGGGATGCTGAGGTGAATTGTCTTACATGGCTTATATATTGAGTTACAACTTACTTTGCATGCTTTAAGGACTGATGTTTCTTATGAACCTTAGCTAACCATGTTTTATACTTTGATTTGTCTTGGACGACCCTGACATGGTTCTTTGAGGGACGTCCTAGGCTTGTACCTAGGACGTTGTGCCTTTATTGTAAAGATTTGGCACGTGTGATGGAGAGCAGTGGGTCATCCAGTGACTCACCACCCTTATACATTGGCTCTCACATTCTCAAAACCTTGAACGATGGACATATGGGATTGGTAGGAGAATATTCAATCATGATGGCACATAGATTGGCTAGAAGCTCCACAGGCTGGGCAGAGTACCCTAGGAATTATTTTTCACCAGGATCAAGGACATTGTACTAATAGACAATCATAGATAGTGTAGAGACAAAATGAATCTCCCCAAGGCCTAGACACAACACCTGGATCCTGGACGCTGGCCCTATTATGATGATGACATCATCTTCTAGCATATGACATAACTAGGGTTTGATGCAAACACGGGGTACTAATGATGGATGTCATGGCTTTGGGTGAGGAGAGACATCACTTTCTCCCACCTTGCCCGAGATTGATGCCACTTGGTCTATGCAGGCGTCTCTCGTGCTAAAGAGGGTTTGACATCTCATACCCGTGGAAGGGGTCAACCCCACTTATAATTTGGTGTTGACATTTTATGTGGACAAATGCGTTAGGGTAGCCTCATATAAAAAGGATACCCTCACTTTCATTTTTATCATGATCTTTTCACTCACCATTTGTGGGTATCTTCTGAAATTTTCGCCTTTTATGGGTTACTAGCTCTTCTCTCTCATGCACTATGCTTGGAAAGGTCTCTTGTGGATGGATTTGTTGTTTTTGGATGGATATTTCTGCAATTAGGGTTACATTCTCTTGGTTTCTTGGATGAAGTAAGTAAATTTATACAATTATTATTCATACTATTAATGTTTATGATGAAATTGTTGTTTTATTGCAAGAAGTCTTGTTTGGTGAAACCCCAAGAGAGGAACATAAGTGCTTCTTCCTCTCACAAGGTTATATTTGTCTAGAATTGGTTAATTTTCCTTGCTAGGGTTAGAACCCCAAAGCCCTAAAGTGTTATCACTTTAGGACTTTATCCCTAGACTTTTGATCTTTGACCTAGTTGAATCTACAAGAAGGGAGGAACAACTTCTAGGGCCCAAATGTGCTTGCACCTTAGGGTTTATATCCCACCTCTTGGTTTCAAATAGTCCAACCTTCAAGCTTAATTGTGTTTGAAAGACTCCATAACCCTTTAAGGAACTAATATTAAATAATTCTCATGGTGAGTTGATTGATGAACTCTCTCTCTCAAAACTCTCAAGCATTTTACTAACTATACTAACACTAACATTGACAAACTCACTAAACAATTTCTTGTTGTAATAAAAGGTTGTTACAACCATCTAAATCACATTAATTTGTTGCATACACTAACTTATTGGTGTCTTAACTCATTCAAAAATTACTTTCAACAAGAAAGACAAAATGATGGAGGAAAGGATGGAAGACATGATTCATGAGACTTTGGAAAGTGGAGAGAGCATTACACGGGCCAAAGGGAATTACCAAGAACTCATAGTGACCCTCATGAGTTCAAAATGCAGTCTTGGGAATGTTTTCCTCTTTCATACATATTTGGTGGTATCCATAACGAAGATCAAGTTTAGTAAAGTATTGAGCACTGCTCAATTCATATAATAGGTCATCAATGACACGAATGGGAAATTTGTCTTTGACGGTGAGTTTGTTGAGGGCACAAAAGTCTAGACACATGTGCCAAGTGCCTTCTTTCTTGAAGACCATGACCACATGATAAGAATTGGGGCTAGTACTAGGACGGATAACACCCGCGTGGGGCAATTCTTGAATAATTTTCTCAATTTCACTCTTTTTGGAAAAGGGATGACGATAAGGGAGAGCGTTGGGAGAAGACTTCTGGGGACTAGAGGAATGGAATGATCATGAACACTATGAGAAGGGGGAAGTCCATGGGAGTGGAAAGAATAGATTTGTGTTTGGAGAGGAAAGATTGGAGGTCAGGATGAAAAGAGGGTGTCTCAATTGCTTGAATGGAATGGAGTTGGGAAATAATGTCTGAATGACATTTTTTGAGGATATTTTCCATTCGATGGGAATTGATGATCTCAAGTGAGCCTGTTGTGATGCCTTGGAACTTATACTATCATCCCTCCTATTTGAATTGCATGTTTAATTCCTTAAAATCCATGAAGATGGGACCGAGAGTGTGTAACCATTCTGCACCAAGCACAATGTCACAACCACCCATGTTGATAGCAAACATATGAGATTTCAGGTTGTACTGACCAATTTGGAGACTCACATTTTCACAACGCCCCCCACATTTCATGGAACCTCCATTGACAATCATGGTTTAAAAATTCTTGATAACATGGATATAAGAATTGGTTTCTTGGGAAATGCGACGATGAATAAAATTATGGGTCTTGCCACTATCAATTAGGATGATGAACTTCTAATTCTTAATGTAGCCAATTATATTGAGGGTTTGGGCAGCAGAGAAGCCACTGAGGGCATTCAATGAAATGACCGGTTCAACTGCTAATGGATCAGAGGGCGGAGTTGTTAGCTTTTTAGCTCGGGAGGTACTCCGCATGTTTTGTCTTGTATGCGGATGTTACCTTAATATTTACACTACCAGGCACTTAACTTTGTAATAGTTTTTATAAAGTTGTTTTAAGTGGTTATTTTATTAAAGTGATTTTTTAATAAAGTGTACCTTCTATTTTTAAAGTGACTTTATTTTCATAAAACACTTATGTAATAAAGTGAAATTCACTTTAATTTTAAATGAGACATTTTGGAGGGAATGGATCATGACCCTTGATCTTGAAAAAGACAAGATCTAATCTTGGCCTTTGGATCTAGCGTTGGGGAAGGTGAAAAGACACTTTTGGAGGGAAAAGGTGTTGGCATGTTTTTAGACAAAGACAGAGTATGCATGTTTTTCATTGATGGCGAAGATCAACACGATCAGATGGCGAAGATCAACACGATCAATAGCGTAGCGATAATGGCAAGATCAACAGTGTAAGCTCAGAAGGAGGAAAACAGTCAAAGCACGACAAAGGTTTCGTTTTGGAGTTTCGCAGATCGGGAAATCCAAAGGAAAGAGGTTCGAACTCGCGATATGTGAAATCACGATAACAATCATGACCGTTGGAGTCATAGGACACGTGGCAAGCGATTGGAATTTCGCTGACTTGCACATTGGAGGAGTCAACAGAGCATGGTGTGGGAACTTGTGATATGCGAGATCATGAAAAGATCTGGACTGTCGAATCATCAAGATCGTGGACCGTTGATCAGGCATGATGAAGGCCAGTGAAGTTGTGAAATCACGATAAGATCTTGACCATTGATCCAAGAGGGATATGTGGCGAGGGATTAACGTTTCGCTGACTGGAAAGTCAAAGGAGCGAAGTGCTCGTTTGATTGGCGAGTGGTCATATCTCATGGTCACATTGTCAAGAGCTGGAGAGAAGAGCTAGAGAAGCCAAGCTCTATTTTGGAGTTCGTGACATGGAGAGTCGATAAGACTCATCACAGAATACCCGAGACGTGAAAGCGCGAAATGCATTTTCGAATAAGGCTGTGGTCACAGCCAGTGGTTACATCTGCGGAAGATGGAGGAAGAATCTAGTGGTGTTAAGCTCCATCTCGGAGTCTCGACTATCGTGACTTGGAGTATCGAGATCCTTCATCACAGGAATCGCGATATGCGAGATCACGATGAGATCTGGACCGTCAGATCATTGGAGATCTCGACCATTGATTAGACTTGATAAAGTTCACAAGTTCATGAAATACGAAGCACCTTTTGGCGCAGCCTGTGGTCACCATCGGTGGTCTTGTGAGGGGAAGAAGCTAGCGGTGCTAAGCTCCATCTTGGAGTTTCGACAATCGCGACTTGGAGTGTTGAGACCCTTCATGACAGGAATGCCGAGATGAGAAATCATGAAATTCAAATTCTATTTAGCACTCGGTCACATCTAGTGGGCATATGAGATAAACGCGAAATCCTGCAGATTTAATCCAACGATTCTAGTTAATTGGAAACTTGATCGAAGGGTTACTATTTCACCTCACAGGTAATCGATCAATTACAATTCAGTTAGCAGAACTGAATTATGATTCTTGGATGGTTGGCGATTCAATTGCTGATGCGTTTTCTTGGAGATTCAAGGTGTAATTGAATAGGTGGTATAGGATAAAATGGAGACGCAATGATTGTGGAAGGTTGGTTGTTCTGAATGAAAAATGAGTTGAACTGTAAGAAAGGGAAAATTACAGTATGCGCAGTGTGAGATAAAACTCAGAGATGAGTAACAGATGAGGAATAGACAGAAGCAAGAGAAGAATTGCAGAACAAATTGAAGCAGAGCAGAATTGCAGAACAGACAGGGGAAGAGAAGAATTGCAAGACAGCTTGAAGCAGAGCATAATTGCAGAACAGACAGAGGAAGAGAAGAATTACAGAACAACTTGAAGCAGAGCAGAATTGCAGAACAGATAGAGGAAGAGAAGAATTGCAAAATAGTTAGAAGCATACCAGATTTACAGAACATAGAAGAAGTGGTAAGAATCAATTTATTTGTGTTGTTGGTTATTCAATCATTTATTTATAATAAGGGGGGTAGGGTGGTGCTAGGGAGGACTGTGGTCCTCTAATATTCGAGTTGGTGCTTGAATATTGGGAGTTGTAGCTTCCATCTAGTTGTGGATAGAAAACAGGGTGGTAGGGTGGTGCTTGGGAAAACACAGAGTTTTCTATATGCAAGTTGGTGCTTGTGTAAGTGGAAGTAGGTGATTCCATCCAGTCGGTGCTAGAACACTCAGGGAGTTGGTGCTTCCTTATAGTGGGGGCTAGAGAAAACAGAGAGTTGGTTCTCTCAAACAAGTTGGTGCTTGTATAAGTGGAAGTAGGTGCTTTCATCCAGTCGGTGCTGGAACACTTAGGGAGTTGGTGCTTCCTTCTAGTCGGTGCTAGAGAAACCAGAGAGTTGGTGCTCTCAACAAGTTGGAGCTTGTAAAAAAAGGTAGTAGCCTCACTTTGAGTTGGTGCTCAAACATAGATGATGTACAGAACTTAAAGGATTGCCTATCATTTCGAAGAAGAAGAGGTTTTCTTCCTTTATGGGTTTCCTCTTGAAAACCTGTCTCTGTGTATATCTTATGTGTGACTGATGCTCATTATTTATGTTGTCCATATGTTGTATAATATTGATGATCACTTGAAGAAAGATTAAGAATGGTTTAATAGACTTAAAATTGTTTAAGCACTGATCAGGGGATCAAATTTTGCTCAAAAATTGAAAGTGCTCGAAATCGCTTCAAACCGGACGAGAGCGTAGGCCTCGTCGTTGCAAACCCAACGCAACTCATTTCATCTCAAACGGACGTAAGGAGCGAGAGATATTGCAATATGTTCATAAAGTCAAACAAAAAAAAAATGATGCTAATTGTACAGTCCGTACAGGCTGACGTGGCAGAGCCGTACGACCGTACGTATGGTGATGTGGCATATTCTGGTTTAGACATTGGATGAATCTTGTGTCGACACGTGGCAGTTTTATGGTCAATGATTGGGTGCCACGTGGCCCAGTCATGGGCTGCCATGTGGCACCCCTGTATTGGTTGATTGTTATATTGTTATATGTAAAATGTATTGGAGTCCGTGGGGTTCGACCCCCGGACCTCCCCACCAGCGTAAGCTTTGGCAATGGCCGCCCTACTAGCGCGCCATTCATTGGTTCTTGTTATTCATATGGTTTCAAACATATTTAAGTTTGATTATTGTTTAAAACGACGGAGGG